>VZTU01013793.1:67572-419540 GCA_013400835.1 Zapornia atra
GGGAGCCCCCCGTCCCCCCCCGCCCCGCCTCTCCCCCGCTCCGCCCCCGAGGCCGGCATCGGCATGGGGCGGTGCTGCAGCCCTGCGGGGAACGGGGCGGCCACCGCACCGCCATCCCAGCCCGGTGCCCGCTTGTCACGCCGGTTCGAGCGAGGAACAGGAGGGTGCTGCGGTACCCCCTGGGTACCGCCATCCCACCCCGGGGCTGCCCGCGCCTTCCCGCCCGACAAGCGGGACCTCCGGGGGCAGGATGCTGCCTGCAGCACCTGTGCGTGGGATGAGAGCATCGCAGGCAGCCGGTGGGGTGGGACCTCGTGAGTACTCTTTGATGTCCACCGAAAGCACTTGCAAGAGACATCGGGCTGTTTGAGCCCCCAGCCAATGTTCTTCTCACTAAGCCATGTATTAATGAAACTTTATTTATTTGGTGTTACATTTGAATCTGTATTCACATTCTGACTCCTTACACAATAGTTTTTAGGCCAACAACCGTGTACCAGTGTAAATATTACAACATCTTTTGGCCAGATTCAATAAGAAACGCCTTCTCTAGCCACGCCTGGCTGTTCCTTGACTCCTGGGGAAAAAAAGACAGTGACTGTGTGTCATGGAATGGTTGTTTTGTTTTTCTACGGCCCACTTTCATGGTAAGCCAAACATGTTTTGTCAAAGCCAGGATTTGTGATCTTAAAATTCATGTGACATGAAAGGCTGTGGAAATTATTTTTGTTACTGAACAAGCCTGTGATAGACTGTGAAATACTCCCTACAACACTGCACATAGATGCTCAATACAAAGGGAGATGGCGTGGTACCTTTGCATATGAAGAGCGGGTTTAGCTCCTGAGACCCTGTTTCCACAGCGCAAAGTCCAGCCCCACTGCTTGCTCTTACAAACCTTAGCCTGCTCTTCCCAGCCCAGCCCCAGGACACAGTCCCTCCAGGCTGCCTGCTCCAAACCTGTTCCCAAAGTCTGGTAATTCTACGCAGGTTCATGCAGATTTACTTCTTAAATGTTGGCCAAAAAATGACTGCCTTGCAATTGCTCCATGTGTTGACCTTATTGTTTTCCCCCTGCCTTCTTCTTTTGGGTTTTGTTGGCTTCCTTCTCCTCAGGTCATGCCTATCTCAGAGTGCTCACGTTCTTCACCAGCATGGTTGCATACTATTTTCCTCATTTTGTAGAAACCACGACGCAGACAGTGTGATTCATCCAACCCAAGCAAACAGCTACTTCAGGGTGAATGGAAACACACTCCAGAAGTGCATCGTTTTCTAGTTCTCTCTGTCTCTGCCTGTACTCCCAAATAAAACAGTCAGGGATAAATCCTCACCCTGCAGCCAGGTGGATCAAGATGCTTGCTGCCCGCACTGCTGAAGGATACCTCCCTCAGTAACCAATTTGCCTTTGACATGGGGCAAGGAAGCTTTAAGAAATGTATCTAAATTTAAGAGATGTGAAATGGCCAGCAGTCGAGAGTTCCAGGCTTGTACTCCTTACCTTAAGCAGCATGGGCAAAACCTCTGTTATCCATACAAGGAGTCAAGGGAGAAAAGATTCAATATAGGTGTTTAAATTTGCTGATGTGGCTCCCAGTCAAAGAATTTTTCAAAATCTCATGCTGAACAAGTAGCAGTAAGAGGCTGGGAGCCTGGCCCATGAGACCTAGTGTTGTACTCCAATCCCATAAGTACTGCCACCACTGCCTGGAGAAAAATTTATGTCATATTGTATGTCATTAAGTATGTCTCTCTCAGACCTCAATAAAAGAGTCTAATTTTATCCTTAGTTTTCGTCCTTCAGAACAGGTCTATTACTGAAGTTTATAAAAGCCTTGGAAGTAAACCCTATGCTAGAACTGACACTTTAGTGTTCCTAAAGGAACCTAAAGTGTTCCTTTAGTTTGTTTGCCTTATGTGGGCAGGGAGAGAAAGAAAATCACGGATTATTGCTCCATTCTCATTAATCACTTATATTCATTACTATTAATATTTAAATATATAGGTTTTTCTACAGTTTGGGGTTTCTTTTAAGATACAGGGAGGGTTATGATGCTGTCTAAACCTTGATTCTTTGTTGTTGCTTCTGGTCTCATAAGACTGTTAAAAAGCATATTTTTAAAAAGGTGCTGGGATAAAATATGCCCCAATTTTTTATTTTTAATATTTTTTTTGGTATCATCCTTCCATGCCCAGAAAGGCAGTTCCAGGAAAGCAAAAGGAGGGTACTTAGTGAATACCGTAAGACTGCTGTAATTAATGCAGCACTGACAGGTTAAGAAACAATCCATTAAAATCTTAATTTAAGTCTTCCTGGGATTATGAAGGATTAGTATATGCAAAACAAGCTGTTTCTCTGCTATTTCTAAAGAAAAATACTGAGTTTACAGTCCCTGACAGTTTTAAAACCTGTGTTTTTAATAGATCCTTCTATGTTATTCTTTTAACTCTTCAATGTTTAATGATAGAAAAATATTTTTTTTTCCCCCAATAGTTTGTTTAACTGTTTGGTATTGTGATTTGTGAAATGAAGACAATACTGAACTACAGAACACTTATTTTCTTGATTTTTTGGAAAGTTTCTGTTGGGACATAAATAGACTTCAAAGCTGAATAAGACTGGAACTGGCTGAAATGCGGTATTTGGGGTTATTAATACTTTTTCTTCTTTTTAATCTTTTTTTTTTTTTTTAATGTGGTTTTGTTTGGTCAGGACCTACATCAATTCTTTCAAGACCTTCTCATGACCCAGAAATCCCCAAACACTGTTTCTGAAAGGAAACATGCACGGTGTTTCTGAAATACATCATTTCCTGAGACTTTCTTATTAGTTTCACCTCTGCTGGCATCCACTTCCAGAAACTCTAAGTTCCTAGCAGTGTCATTTGATGTGCCTGAAGCCCTGCTACAGTGACTCAGTGCAGCGATGGCAGAACTCAGAACCCCAGGTTCCCCAGAAACCTGGCTAGGGAACCAAGCAAGGCTGGTAGAAACTCATCCAGTTGGTATTTTTGTCCATAAAATTCTGACCAGTGCTGAATAAGGAAAACAATAACTATCTAATAAAGACCTTAAGCTGTCTGTCTTGAAAAGATAAAGACTTGGATTCATTTTGCTTTTCTGTGAAGAAAGCAGTGATATGTTTGGCCTGTTACAGACTTCATTAGAAGTTAGACTGAGCCTTCAGAGCATGTAATTGTTGATTTTATATACAATTTCAGATGCAACAAGAAAAAGAAACACAGGCTTTGGAGCTTGCTTGCTGTGTTTCCAATTTGTGGAAATCCCTACTTAGTAACATACTGCTGTAAAAAATATCTTTTGTGGGCTATAATAGTGCAATCCTAATTTTACCTTCAAAACCCGACAGAAGGGAAAAGTGTTTTGGTACTTCTTCAGATACAAAGTCATTAAAGACACTTTAGTGATCATAGTTCAGTATGGAGTATAGACTGAGTACCTGACCGATGTCACCCAAGACTACCTCTCTAAGCACTCTGTACTGCACTAATTGATCTCTTAATTGGCTCAGTCAACACAGCAGTCTCCATCACACAACAAGCACTAATTGCTACAAGCTCGCTTCTGAAATGCTAAGTACTCTGAGGGGTAGGCATATGTATATGCTGGAATCGACTGTACGGCGGTGGTGTGGGGCTGAGAGAGTGCTTTTCTGCAGGGAGCCCCACCACTGAGGTTTTCAGGTGTTCCCCTGGGCTCCCAGGCTGACGAGGACCCTGCTGCTCCCCATGGGCAGAGGTGCTCTTTGCAGCCTAACACGAGGAAAAAGTAGAAGTGGAGGGTCTTATCCAAAGGTCAGAAATAATTTGTAAGGGATATTAGCAATCTCTTTCCAAGGCAAAATTACAAACACAGAGGAAAGCTTTGCTGAGGTCTGTAGCTGTAAAGATGCCCTGAATCCAACCAAACGGATGTTTGCTTTCTGCAGGGCCCAGTTTATAATATAATGAGCCAAAAAGCTACTTTAGAATCACTTAGTCTACATAATGTACCTGGAGACTGGATAATGATTTAAGTGAGGGCAGTGTTATGGTATCTCTGCTCTGACAGATCTGAATATTAACAGGGAGGAATCTGTTACTCCCCTCGGGGCAAGATTCATTACCTCGGTAGGTGTATTGCTGGCAAGGTGCCTGACAAAGTGCCTCCAAGGGCTTGTCTACACAAGACAGTTGCACCCATTTAACTCAAGGTGTGATTTTAAACCAGTTGAGTTAAACCCATGCAGAGGCCTACAAACACAATCCTTCCTGAAGTTAGGATATGTTAACCAGGTAAAGAGCCAAACTCCAGGAAAATGGGCCAAGAAAAAAAGGGTTTAAAGCCAACATGGGTTTTAATGCTACCTACAATACAATCTCCTTACCAAGGCCCAACTACTGGGTGGTGAGGATGACAGAGACTCTTGTCCTCTCCTCATCCACCAGCTATGGTAAATTTCTCTCCGTATCACCAGTAGCGGTAGTCCAAAGAAAGCAGCAATAAGCAGAGCCAGCTTGAATTTCCCCAACGGTCAGCCAAGGATGAATAGGAAATTTCACGAGATGCAGAAATCACCACGGAGAGGTACTTCTAGCTCTGATGACATTTTCATAGGAAAAAGGTGAAAAAGAGAAAGAGTAACACTCTCTTTTAGTCTAAAGAATTGTTGCTGTATTGGGGTAAAGGCATTTAAGACCTGTCCTTGTCCTTTTTTTGAAGTCACCCGTGATGAAAAATCTCTCTAACTCAAATGCATAGACTTTCCAACTAAAATGAGAGGACATGAAACCATCAGAATACCATAAAGATGTCAGCTGGGATTACAAATGTTTCCAGGCATGTTAGGTTCTTAAGACCACATGAGCTTTAAACATGTTATCTAGAAAAACGAGGCCTGCAGAAACCTGTTTCATGGCATTGTGCTTTGATGGAATACATTGCATTAGTTGGAAAGCAACATTCAAAATTATGTGTTTCAGATTCCTCTCTGTTCTATCACATCCATATTTCCAGCATAGATGGCACATGTATTTGAATAGCACCAGGTTAGGGAGGTACCTGGAACAGAGAATTCTCATGAAAGGAGAATACCAAAATTTTTTAGAATCCATTTCCTCCACATGGTTTTCTAGAAAAATTGTGTTGTATTATTCCAGAGCTGAATGTCCTTTCTTTTGGTTTTTAAACTGATTGCTCTCTCTGGACCATCGAATTTGTTCCAAAACTTCGGGTATATTAATACTCTAGATAAGACATAGTCTAGATAAATACCAGATTATCTACACTACTTGTTAATGGCTATTTCGACTTCATCCAGTGTTGTAAATCCCCGTCCATCCGCCAGCTATGACAAGTTCTGCTAGAGTAAGTGGTATTCATTATCTTGTTAAATTTCTCCTTATCTCTGCTTCTTAATTTTACATTAATGCTACTGATTTTAGGCCTGGTCCTTTTGACATTCCAGTCTCAGGGTCAGGTTTTACATGTCTTTCCCACGAAGAGAGCAAGGCATCTGGGCCTCACTGTGCAGTTGCATTAGCACTTTTCTGGTGCAGCGGGTCAGTACACGGCGAAGGACAGAGACTTGAAGAATTTGTTTCTATAAAGATACTGAAGTTGTGGGAATTTTCTCTAAGGTAAGGACACAGCGGCATCAGATGGTGGTGAAGACCAGTGCCTCAACTTTGAGAAACCGTGTATCTTTTCCAAGATGTTTATGGGAATAGGACTTTTCTTGGTGAAGGAATATCACCTGGGAAACCATTGTCTTAGGTTTCTTTACTTAAAGACCCACTACTCTGAGCTGAAGAGCATGAAGGTCCCTTGACTACTTCTTCAAGAAAGCAAGAAAGACATAGACATAGTGAATGAGTCCAACTAAGAGCCACTAAGATGGGACTGTTCAGTCTCAAGTAGAGTAGGGTCAAGGAGATCTTAGCGATGCATATAAACACCTGAAGCCAGGGAGTAAAGTCCCAGTGACAGTACAAAAGGCAAAGGGCACAAGCTGAAATATAGGAAATTCCATTCAGACAAAACAAAAAATCCTGAAACTGTTACAGCCAGAGAAGCTGTGTGGTTCTCAATACTTGGAGTAATTCAAACCCCAAAAGCAGGGTTTGAGCTAGGCTAGGCATCCAGAGATGCCTTCTGAATGCACGCTGAATGAACTAAGAGCTATGTGGTATCCTAAAATCGAAACTATTACTTATTGTGGAAGCAACAGGAAGACTTGGTGGGTGACCTGGGTTGTGCTCGAAGTGGAACAGGAGGTATCAAAAACCTTGCATCTAGAAGCCAATTTGTTGGTCTTTACACTCTTGACACAGGCATAGGCAGCACTGCTCATCTGTGTAATGACATACTACCTCTCTCTCCCAGTACCAGGCAATGCAATTAAAAATGCCATTCAAATGAGCATCCCAGAGGAGGGCACGTGGAAGTACTGCATCTATAGTGTAGGTGAGTGTGGGGGGATGATACTACAGATATCCAATATCCATTAGGCATAATGTTAATTGTACTCTGGGTATTGGAAAGCATTAACAGATTACAGAAAAATCTCAGCAAATGCCATTCTCAGGAATTTTAGCTATTATGCTCTGAAGAGCGGAATGATGAAATAAAGGCCCTGTTCTTTGAAAAAGCCAGACATCAAACTGAAAGCCAGATCCTGTGATTAGCGAATGATTAGTGAATTGCTGAGAACTTTGAATAACTTCTGTGGGGCAGTTCCTGGAGAAGCACCGCTGTGTAGCAGGCAAGGCCTGGTGTTCCCATGATCTTGCTCTAAGGTGCCACTGAAACATAACATAATTTCTATCTACTCCTAAGGATGGTGGGAAGGTATCTGGGTCCGAGCTGATACTCAGGCCCATTGACTATGATTCATGTCTTGCCATATTGCTCACATTATTCAACATCAGTGTGAAATTCAATCCTATATTGCCATGGAACAGCACACTAACTAGCCCCGTCTTCTGCTTCAGCAGATTCCCAGGACTGTGTCCTTGTTCCTTTCTAGTTTCTCAAGTCCACATGCCTCGTGTAACCCATGCACTTGCTTAACTCTTGCATTCAGCGTGCACGGTCCTGAAAAGACACAGCCAGAAGGTGCATACCTTTGCTTGGCTGCAGCCTGGCAGCAGATGTAAACATGGTGTATAGCAATTCCAAGCTGGAGACACCACTTCTTGCCTTCATACCAGGAGATTTCATTCTTCTTAAAGGGAATATTTAAATGCTGTGGTTATGGAGCTAATCACACCATCAGAGAGTAAGAATCATGGTTAAACAAGGTCCTGGCATGAAACCCTTGGATCTGCTCCCACTCGCCACAGAGCGCAAGGTGAAAGCATCTCCACAGCACCAGCTGCACTCTGTATCTCTGCTCCGCCCATGCCATCCCACAGCTATCCCATTTCTTCTTCTCAGGACCTTCTGGACAGAATAATTCCCACTGTTCTTGTTGCAAACAGCATAAGCCTGAAAGGGTTGTCCCAGGGAATCACCCTGAAGATCTATTTACAGAATTTTACTTTTTCTTCTGGGATTCTGCACAGCGGTATTACTGCTTGTACCAACTTCTTGATGGGAATGCCTTCCAGAGTGGCATGCAAAAAGGTGGCTTTGCTAAGGTCAGTGAAACCATCAAAGGAAATAGAGTTAAACCAATTAAAATCTATAGTTTTGGGGAAATACAAAATCCTGACAGTCAATGTATTTTTGCATAAACTTATAAATGGTAGACATGCTGTCTAATTTCAGTGACGCTACTGTTGTGTTTGTTCTGTACTAATCCTTACTCTTCACAATACATCTGACATGGTCAGCCACTGTTCACTAAGGTGTTGTACCTAATGCTATTTTAGTTTTGAGGTCTGGTCACCTTATTCTTCTGGAAAGAAGAGTATGGGAGCATATAATTCCATAAAGGTTAGTAAGTTTAGTTTCATAACTCTAAAAGTTCAACTCATAAGTAGGATTTGATGGTTATCCTTCTTTATCTGAGGACACCCACTGAGTCTTGAGAAGAACTGATCCAAAGACTGTGATAAGAGTGAAATCCTCCCACTGCCTGTTTTGAAATGTATCTTGAAAATACCACATATTTAAAAGACTATGTTGTCTCTACACTATGCTTCAATTATTCATGCTAAATCAATCCCTGAAATATCTGTAATGATTCCATGTTAGAGAGTTTGGTCAATTTACAAATTATTTTTAGGCAAAATGTGCAGCAAAATTCTTTCAAGTTAATTGCAAAATGTAGTTGTGATTGGCCTGATTTGAACCTAACCTGAGCACTTGTCTGGGCTCCTTATCTGCATTACCTAAACTGAGGCTACGAGAAGACAGGGGCAGGATTTGTCCTGCAATTTATTGCATTGTGGCCCCTTCTCAGCTGTATTACAGTGGCAGGACTCAAGGGCAAGACCACCCAAAATGAGCTGGTGCTTATCTTCTCAGCAAGGTGGTCAAAGTTCATTCTTTCCACTTCAGAGATTAAGAGGCAGGTTTGGTCCATACTGGTAAAGGAGGAGGTGAGAGTAAAAACATGACAAGGAAAGAAGAACGAAGGGGATGAAAAAGCTGGGCAGCCCAGGTTTTTGTTCCAGCTGCCAATGGGGGAGAAGGAGGAGCAAGGCTGCAAATAATGTTGATAGAAAATGGTCTGGCTCATCTTCTCTAGGTCTCTGGTTTAGACACAGTAGGGCAGCAAGGTGCAGGCCTCTGCAGGCCTCACAGACAGCAATTCTAGGTGTCTCACTTGTATATCATACACGTACAGATCCAACCTGAGCTCAGAAGCTCTCTCCAGCATTAGCTAAAAGATATCCTGCCTAGTTTTCACGGTGCACATCCATAAATGTGTAATTGACTGGTGGCTCTTAACCCTGTGGTACTGAGTATGAGATTCAGACATAGCGGGAAGGCTCAGATCATCTGGAATGAGTTATATGATTTGAGAAAGATGACAACAAACAAATAAGAGATCATGTGAAGGAAGTAATTTGAAAATCTCTTCAACATTGCCCCGAAGAATAGTGTTGGCTTTTGTAGCAAGCTTTCAATGAGTGTGATAGTAATTGGTGAAACAGAATTGCTCAATGGAGAGGACAACCTCACTGAAGTAAGGAGACACAATAGTAGCTGTAAAATAAGTGTTAAAGTTCATTTACAACTGATATAAAGGAAAAAAAGCTGGATCCACTGCATCAGCATTTTTGGCAGATGATTGTCCAACCTGCTCTTAAAGGTTTTCAGTGATGAAGACTACACGTGACCTCAGAAATTTATTCAAGGTCTTCAACATCTTAAGTGCAAAAAGATTTTCTTAACATTTCTCCTGTATTTTCCTTGCTGCAAGAACCCTTCACTCTTACCTAATATCCTTCTCTGTCTGTGATGGCTCAAACACAAAAGCGTAGGGACTGATGCCTGAGATCTAATCACAGAACTCAGACAGCCTTTAATCTCCAGAAGAGTAAGCTACTTCAGTAGGCAATTATTAGATAACCTACAGCAAGTAAAGCTTTTTCTCAATTTATTTCTGTTAGAAGATGCTTGTTCACCAGTCTAAGGTGTAAGCTGTATGGGGTATAAGGAACAAAACCCAACAACTAAAAACAGAGCCCCTACTTCAAGACACACATGGATTTGTTTTGTTTTAAGGGTCAAAAAAAACCTCCAGAGGTTTTACAAAACCCAGCTATCCCAAGTTACACATTACAGAAGTGGGGCAGGGAAGGGAAATACAGCCATTAATCTAACCTGCAGCCCTGAAAACTTTGGTGATTCAAAGTGGATCCCGAATCTGAACCAGTTTGCAAACCTCAGACCACCCCTCCGTATCACTAACACCCCCTGAAGACACTGTCTTGTGGGGTGCAATCAATCTGCGGTGTCTACACTCCATCAGGTTTCCCTACAGCAAAGCCCTGGAGATTTTGGCAATTTGGAAGGCTGAGTATGACCCAAACATTAGCTAATTTCGAAAGAGTACAGCATGAAATATCGCCTGTGACTTCCAATAAGCAGCGTCTCTGAAGATGACTTCTCAGAACTGCGGAACTCTTTATGGGCGTTTTAGCAGAGATGGTGCTTGTAAGTAATCTCATTGTAAAGCCACCCCTCTTCAAGAATACACTTACAGCACTAATTGTTTCCACAGAAAGTGGTGTTTAATGCAGCAAGATCCTCTCACTTCCCCCCTCCCTTCTTCCCCCATCTCGCTCGAGAGCATCTAGCTCTTTATGAAAGGCACCTCATTCAGTCCTGGGACTCAGAAATTCAATACAGTCACCAGCATCAGTGTTTCTCACTTATAATGCTTTTCCATGCATATAAGAACAAAATACAGCAGCAGAGTTCATTTTAAATTGTTTTCCATTTTCCCCCTGATTTTTGGCTGCAAGGTGGCTTGTGAAAGTGTCACAATGACTACTCTTTAGTGTATTTGCAGTTTGAAATGATTTTGCAATACAATCTGATCTCAGACCAGTTCTAATAGTCTCAGCACGGTTACTCTAGATACACCTAAAAAAAAAATAAAATAAAATCTAGAGCTATGCCTTTGAGCTATACATCTTTTTTTCCAATTAATTATCTGGAGAAGGACGAATGCTCAGAACCCAGGGTTAGGTCACCAGGGTATTATTCCTGACAGCACAGACTCTGTGCTACTTTGAGGAATTTACATTGGCTAAGGTTTGCAAAGCTGACTAGAGAAATTGAAGCTGAATCTCACATATGTCTTTTAAAGCTTCGGTCATTATATTTTCTTGCTCTTGTCACTGTTGCTCTTATTATTTAAATAATGATGTCCACAAGGCATCATAATCAATCCACCTCACTATGTGACCTTCCTCTTTGAAAGAGCCATTTTTGGCTGGTGCTGTGGTGACAAAACCAAAGCCAAACCAAAGCATTTTTGTCTCCCCGGAACTGCCTGATAACCTCAAGTGTTCAGTGCCTTCAGTGCCCAGTTGTTCCTTGGCAGTAAATAGTAAATCACACTCCCAGTGAAAGCAGTGGGAGTACTGCTGTCTACATCCCCAGGGCACAACTGAGCCCTGAATCTAGAGAATCAAAAGTTAAAACTCAGTAATCAGGCAAACACTTAAGCAGAGACAGACACTTAAGGAGAAGCTCTCTAGAAACATGATGCCAAGGTAGCTAGTGTTCTGACAGGGACAGCCTGTTTCCATAAAGCAGCTCCAAAGCATGCATGCTAACCAGCCTTGACACCTGCAGTAAGGCAGTTCCTAGCAAGTACATGCACCGAGTTCACTTCAGGTTTAAAAACTGCCCAAAAAGTCATTTGTGCTCCCAAGTCGTGTGAGCATGACAGGGAGCTGCAGGGGTACAATATGATAGTAGGTGCTAAGTTTTAGAGATCAGCCTCAATCTGCTGACTCCTGCACTGCCCCGCTGATGAGCTCCCGCACTGCGCCACACCAGTGCTCTGGTATCAGGGAATAAACACCGGGGAATCACATTCCTTGGAAAGACAGCAATATTGGCTTTTTCCAGACTGTAAGGAAAGGCTTAAAAAGACTGTAGAGAAAATGCAGTGCCACCACCTTCCATGACATGATCAGGAGTTTCACCACGATTGACATTTGCAGTCAAGTCCCAACACCACTCTTTAAGTGCCAGTACAAAAGCATAAGGCCTGAAAAAGCCTCTGAAGACATGGGTCAAGTACCTTAGTACTTGAGCAGGAAAAGATAATTAAAAGCAAAAATCAAGCATTTATTATTTTTTAAGGGAAAAAAAAATCTCAGGGTTTTTTTCCCCTAAAAAATAAATAAAACCAAGTAAAACTAATAAATTTTACTTTTAATTTTCTTTTCCTGCTCAAGTACTTGAGCAGGAAAATCTCAGGGATTTTTTCAGTCTGATTCATAACTTTCAAATGCTTTGGGCTGAGCACAACAGAAATGGTTCATTCAGAGGAATTTTGTCATCTCTGAGGAAAACTGCATTGTTTTGCTGCTTAATTTCCTGAAATGTTCTCTTTAGCCTAGAAATTCAACAGTTAGTGCTTGGTCAGCAGATTCCTCTTGCCGTTCTTCCCCGTTTCTTTCTCTCCAGCACAATTGCTTCCTTGTTCCCCTGCCTGCTTTCCCTCTGACACAAACACCAGGCTAGATACTGAGAAGGGTAAGCAGGCATTCAGCCGTTCTGCCAGGGCACTCACAGCTATGCTGCACGTGAGCAGCCGCCGCTGTGGACAGCTACGGCAGAGTGGGTAAAGTTCAAACTGTGTTGACTCGGGTGAGCGAACAAAGGATCCCTGTAACTCTTCAGGACCCAGTAGGAATTAGTAAAGGGAGGCGGTAAAATGAGGGCTCTGTTTGTAGTGGCCAACTCTTCGGCTTTGTGCAAAACCCTAATGCCTTGATCATTTGGCATTGAGTGGCTTTAGTCAAAAGTCTTTGGTTTCTGGCTGAGATCACTTCTCTTAAGCTTCCTGTTTGATCCTTCAGTGCTCTCCTCTTCAGTGGAGATACACAAGGTACTGCCAGCATGGAAAATACAGAATGAGTTCAATCCCTTAAGGTAAAAAAAGTGGGAAGATTTCACTTCCAGCACACTAAAAATCTCCTTCTTCTTGCCCTTTTTGAAGACAGGAGTGGTGCTTGTTTTCTTCCATTCTTCAGGAACTTCTCATGATTTCCTTGGTAGTTTACAGACAATCAAGACTGGCATTGTAGTGACATCAGCCAGCTCCTACAGCACTTGTGGCTACAACCATCATGTCCCAAGGACTTGTTTATGTCATCTGCATCTTCGCTAAGCTGATCCTCCTCCACAATAAGCCTTTAGTGTTCCAGTCTTTCCCTGTGGTCACAGTGGCCTGGAATTCCCGAAGGCAGACCTTACCAGCAAAGACTAAGGCAAAGAAGTTATTAAGTACCTCAGCCTTTTCCATGTCTCTTGTCACCATATCCCATGCCCCATTAAAGAGCAAACTACATTTTACCCTATCTTCCTTTTGCAGTTGATATACTTGTAGATATCCTTCTTGTTGCCCTTTACATCTCTGACCAGATTAAACTCTGAGTGGGCTTTAGTTTTCCTAAACCCATCCCTGCAAGTTCAGACAGTGGCTCTACGTTCATTCCAGGTCACCTGGCTTTGCCTTTACCTCTTGCACACAAAGTAATATGGAGCATATCAAAAGGTCAAAGCAGAGCTCACTGAAATGCTCACAGAGAGCTCTAGTATACATAAAAATCCATAGAGGACTTTGGACAGAAAGACACATGGGTATCTCTGAAAGCAATTGAAAATAACATCTGTGGTGATAAAATGCTGAAATGGAGGGCTCTGGGACACACAGAAAGGTGCATAAAGGACACTGAAGAGCACTGGAAACTCCACAGAGTGCTCTGGGGCTTCTGTGGTGCTGCTGCTTTACCCATGTTCTTAGTGCATGCTGGTAACACTGGCCAGGCTGGGCGAGAAAAGTTTCTTGTCTGAGCAGTGGTGCTGGAGAGAAGGCTGCTATCCCCCTTCATCTATGGGATCAGGTCCCTGAGGAAAACATGGGACTAGGTGCATGTGCAGTCCATCTTGTTAACTTCCTGCATCTTTTAGGATGGGAAATCAACTATTACTATGGGATACTTGAAAAGGAGGAGGAGGACGTCTACTCAGAAAAGCAATCTTGCCAGTACCCCCTCTGAAATTTCCTCAGCAGTGGCTGAAAAACCAGAATTACTTTTCAAAAATGAAGCTACTACTTCAGCAAAACCTAAGAAGAAACACTGGAAACAAGTCCTGTAACAAATTTAATATTACCCTGCAAAGAGGCATCTCTCACATGAAAAAAAAAAATTAAATCTGAAGAGAGTAGCAAAACCAGACTATCTCCTGGAATAATTATTTGATAGATGGAAGCAGTCTGCACACATCATCACAGCCTCACAGCATTAATACAGGAAATGTGGTCAAGGAAAGCAGCCCCTTCACATTTATCCTGAATGACATATGACATTTTCTATAACATAAAGTCACATGAGGGCAACATACACAGAATCAGTTGGATCTCTGCATTGGATCTGTGCATTGTCACAATACTTTTAGCATTAGAATTTTCATTCAGTTACTTTTTTCTGATCTCTCGTCTTTATGCCAAATCTGGAAACAAGAAGGCAACACCAGTTTGAATAAGGGGCAACACAATGCCTTCCATACTTCAGAAAGAAACTGGTTATGGAGATAGAGTTTCTGATTTTGCAAAGGTTAATAACAGGTTAGCAATATGCTTCAGGAAACCAAGTGTCACAAAACTCCAGTACCAAGATGGGTAGAAGAGTCTCCATCCATAGGGCTCTTTTCAAAATGGTCTGTGATCCACCTTCTAAGAGATGTTTTTCTGGAAGTAAACAAGCACACAGGAAATATTAACATGTTTGGGTTTGTGGGTTCTTTCAATCTGAGTCAAAAGAAAGGAAAGGAGCAGAGCTGTATGGAGAATGGTCCCCCCAGTTCACTTTCCCAAGTCCAGCACAGTGCGAATGTAAAACAGACTCGCTTCCATGTGTCTCTAACTGAAGACACATGGATTCCCAAAGAAACGAGGCTGACCATGGACTCTCCTGGAAACTACCCATCGACAAGAGCTATTTCAAACTCTCTTCATGAGGAGCCAAGACCTCACCACTAGCCTGTAGGCAGATCTAGGAGGCTCAACCAAATAGGAACTGAGAAGCCACTTGCTTGGTCAGTCAAAGGTACAGGAGCAAACACACTTACTGTTGGGACATGAAGTCACATCCAGCAGGCATCCGAAAAACAGTCATTTCTTTGCAGCCTATGATCAACAGCCTCAGTCTTGGCTTCTGCAACAAGTACAAAGACACACGAGCTGATCCCCAGGAAATTACCCCTTTGCTCACAAGGGCAGAAAACCTGTCCACCACCTACACAAGTTGCCTATCTGCAACTCTCCCATCAAATGCTCTTTTGTCAACACCAGCCCCTGTCTGTACAAGTAGCTGTTGCCCAGCAAAGCACTGAGAATGGATGAGGACACCATCAGGTTTTTTGTAAGGGCAAGTATCAGGAGACTCAATCAGGAGACTAGGTCTGTTCTCAATGCAGGCTAGCATAGAGCAAACCATTGCATCAGCATATCCTTCTGGCAGCTGGCTTTAGCTTGCTCTGGCTGTTCTTGAAAATGAGACAGAGAGTACTAGTGATAGGGCTAACACCCAAGTCTCTCCCAACAATTAAACACCTGCATCCTGTAGTTGGAGAAAGAGAGACACAGCCCTTCTTCCTCCTTTAGACGGCTGGGGAGACCTGGCAGACCCAAACCACAAAAAGGTGTGACAACAGCAGTTGAGCATCCCAATCTGTGACTCGCTGGAGCAAAAGATGTCAAAGGCTGGTCAATACCCCTGGGTCAGCACGGAAACAGCAGTACAAGAGCTCTGGGCTCTGCAGGGCCATGGTCTGTCTGTGCCTCCACATCTCTCATTCAAGTAACAGAAGTGGTTTTACTTAGTAAGTATTACCCAGGCCTGTTAGCCTGAGAGTCTGAAAATAAGTACAAGAAAGAGAGGAAGATCAGCATGATTAGGCAGCTGTCCCCATCCGCTCCACTGCCCTCTCCCCAGAGAGGTGCATGTGTCAGCGTGAACAACCGCTGAGCCAAGCCTGGGACAGGGGAAGGCTCCTCTCCAAACCAGCCACATACCAAAGCCCATGAAAATGTTGAACTAGGCATTGGAAAACTACCCCCTTTGCTGAAATATGCCTGCAGAAGGCTGTGAGGAGTGATGCTTAAAGATGAGGTTCTTGGGCTAGATGAATCACCTCTGAGCTCCCTGAGAAGAGGAGCTGGCCAGCGGGATTCTTCTTTTTGGGTTGCAGCGGGGTGGTGGTTGTGGTGAGAAGGGTGTCCTCAGGGGTAACCCAGCCTCTCTGCCCTTTCTTGAGTCCACTGCTCCTACCTCCTGCCAAAGCATCTGCTTTTACTCCTGTGAGAAAAAATAAGAAATGGTGCTGCAGTTATATATTTTTAGTATAAAATCTATCTGTCATGCCGCTGGAACGTATTTTCCTGTCACACCGCAAACCTCCCTGCTACCAGGACCCATCCCTACACAACTTGCAGACCCCTTTTAGGCAGATAAAACCAACCATCAAAGTTCATATACAAGTGCAGGAGGGGGCAGAGCTGAGAAGTGTAGGTGGGAAAATGTTAAAGGAATTTTTCTTTTGACTTTAGTCTCAAAAAGGCCTGGACTTGCAATCTGCCAAAATTAGGTGCGAGAGAAAAGATTCTGGTAGGGAGATAACACTGAGGCCTTGAAATGGCATCAGTTCTTCAAGACTGTAAAGTGCCTGTTAGCATCTATACTTTAATAAAAAGAGCCAGGAGTGATGAGAGGAATCATGGACCAGCCGACCTCACCTCAGCACTTAGAGAGGAGGGTGAGAGTCTAATTAAGGACAGCACAGTCCAGCACTTTGTCAAGGAAAATCCCCAGGGGTCAAAGTCCGGGCAGTTTCTATAAAAAGAGCTAGTGTTTCACTGTTTATTAGGAAAATAAAGATTATAAAAAAGAAGTGATCTGATAGGCATCATCTGCCTGTATCTTCAAAAGTTTCTTTATAAGTTCCAGCAGAATTGATCATGAAGAAAAATAGAGTCAAGAGTAATGCTACATTCCTTATTAAAATCTAGTTAAACTAAAAGGAAGAAATGACTCAAGATAGAAGACACCTCCCCAAGAAAAAAAAAATAGGAAAGTCAGTAGTAAAGCTGGGCAAGTTGATTTTTACTGAGAAATACTAATTCATCAAAGCAAAAGAGAAAGAAAACAATTCTTGACAAAAGGCCTGTTTCCTTAAAAAGTAGAAACATCTATAACTTTCTGCATTGTTTCTACTTCTGCATGATAGAAACAGCTCACTTGACCAGGTCTGAAAGAAAGGTCTGCTTATCAGTGACTTACAGAAACAGATTAAAAGGGACATTTAAACATGTGAATGATGAAAATAAAATGCATTTGCCTTTTAAAATTATCATTAGTAGAATTGCCCTGGGAATGTTTGTGCTTTTACTTTTCCTTCCCATTTCATGAAAGAAAAAATTTCCATCCTCCTAACTCCTACAGGGCAGGCATCCTTCTTATGCCTGGCACTTGCCAGTGCTGAGACTTTAGGACCAAGCCCACTGAGTGTTTGGGAATAGCATTACCCTAAAGCAAAGTTAAAAATGAGGAGCATCTCCCACTACACAGGACTGACCGTTCTCAGCCACGGACAAAACAGGATAGCTTCCTAAGGTCTTACTCAAAATTCAAGGAGGGAATTACTCACACACATATTATTTCAGCCAAAGAACGTCCACCCCCTTGGTTCCCACAGTGTACCTCAGAAATGGCTGGCATGAGTCTATTAGCTTAATCTTCCTCTCACACACAGAGTAACAACAATAATGTTTTGGCAGCCACCACAATTCTCACATAACACATGCACTATCCATTACACACCTCATTTTCAAGCTGCTGCACGTATCAAACACAGGGATGTTGTTTTCCCTCCCTTGTTGGTTTGTTGGGGGTTTTTTGCTGTTGTTTCTTTTTTTTGTTTACAAAATACTGGTAGAGAGAAAGAAGAGGAAAGACAAATCAAAACAGGCCTAAAACGCCAATCATCAAGTCAAAAGCAACTACCAAAAGTCGCAAAAATATGTACCACACCTTGTCCCAAAAGAATAAGCAAAGCAAGGTGCCCAGTGTAAACNNNNAAAGAAATGTTTAGTATAAAAGCAGAAGTCTCTCTTAACATGCTTAATAGCCTCTACTCCAGCAGCCAACCTCCAAAGGTGATTTAGGTTGCCTGTTGATTCTCTGAGAAACCTAGTATGATTTGCTTGAAGTTTATAGGGGCAAAATGGCAGATATTTTTTCTGCTTTTTTGATAAGAAGACCAAGAAAGCTCCAAACCAAGAAAACTCTTCAAACTCACATCTGAGTCTGCAAGCCAGCTCCTCAACTGGCAAAACTGTCATATTTCAGCTGAAGAAAAAGGATCACCTCCTTTAACGGCTGTAAGGAATCTGGTCCACACAGCTCAGCAAAGATATTTGCAGCAATGCCTGGCTGCCATTTCCTCAGTGATCTTGGAAATCAAACCCCATGGAGCGGACACCAAGGAGATTCCAGAAGACAGGAGGACAGCCAGCCCCATCTGACCACACACAGCAGAGACACATCAGAGACCCTAAAGGTACAGTCTAAAAAGTGGAATGGCTGGGTTTTTTATCTCATCGACTATAGATGATGTTTTGCACCTCAGTACAGAGCAGGTGATTTACTTTCAGGTCTTTGTGTGAAGCGGGTAGCTGGCAATAGTGGAGAGGATGGTCTGAAAATATACCTTCACAAGCACAACGCTTTGTTCAGCACAAAGGCTTTTTATCATCGCTTCAGTCAGTACAATAATTTGACATATCAAGCCGATTTGCAATACGGTCAAGATGCTACGTGGTGGGGAGGGAACACTGGGGAGGAGAGCTTTTATTAATTCCCTTTTATTTATAAATACCATAAATGCATGTCAGTGCGAGCCGCTGGCGTGTCCTCAGGCTGAGTCAGAGGGCAGAGGGGTAAACACTCCTATTGTTTCTTAGCCAGAAAATTATTACTCTGTGACCTCTCAGATGCCCTGTCTGCTGACCTCCGAGGATATTTAGCCTGGCAGTTAACATCTGTGGTCCCATCAGCAGCGCTGAAGTAAAAGGTACTTAATGCAGACCAGCTCTTTTGCAAGGTTAGAAAGGATCAATAGGAGATGTGTTTAATGTGGTATCACTATCAGGTCTCATCTCACTTTTAAAACTGAAATATCCACAGTGGGACATAATCTTAGTCACACAGCAGAGAGATCTTTAACGTGGTGAGATCCCTTTCTCCCGGGTCTAGAAATGTAGCTCAAGGCACATGGAGGAAATTACCGAGGTTTAGAATAAATATGCACTTTTCAAAAAGAAAAATGATCGGAGGGAGGCTTCTGGCATTTCAGTCCCACTGCGTTTTTTTCTGGAGCTTGAGCAGTTCTTGTGGAAAAAAAAAAGGCAGCCTTGCAATAAACTGCGAACAAAACCGGAGTAGTTTTTCCCCTGGGTACATGTGTATCCACTGCCCGAAGCTAATCCTCTCTGACTGCAGGGGAAAAAAAACAGCAGTATGAGGGAAGGTGGCTTCCCCCAGAAATTTCAGTAAACTGCAATCCCTACAACAAGCCCACCCAGGATCACCAGAAGAAGCACAATTAGGCTGCTCTTTAAGTACACGAATTCAGTCTTAGCAGATCGTGCATTAGAGTGGAGGGTCGCTCCTTTATTTGCTTGTCATCCAGCTGTAGCAAACTCTGCTTCTAAACCTTGCTGCCTTACAACAGTTATTGGCTGTAAAACACAGCTGCTGCTTACTGCTCCCACTGTGGTTGAGAGAAGGTCTGTAAGGCTGGGGATTCCCTCCATGCCTTCTCACTTCTCATGGTGAACGTCCAGCCAGACTCCCATCCTATAACAGCCCACGGCACCCACACATCTCAACACATCCCTTTGGTGCTCAGCGGGGCCAAAGTCGCCTCCCCTCCTCCAGCAGCATCTAGTGGCTCAGTGGGACCTGGAGGGAACAGCTTATTCAAACTCTGGTGAGCAATTGGAACTTGAGGAGCATGCCTGGGATGGCAGAGTCACCCCTTGAAGGGTCTGATGCTCCTGTACTGCACGTGTATGTGTACTAACACTTGAAGAGTGCAGATCTATCACTATTCCCCAAAGGCATCTGCTCAGACGAGTGATTCAATTGTCTGGCTTGGAAACTTGCTGATAATTACAGTAGTTACAGTTTTCAACCCAAGCTGCTGAGCTGGGAATTAAACAGCAGCTTGTTTTCATGCCTACATGCTAGCCACTTTTTACTATCCTTAACACAGCTGTGTGTGCCAGTGTTGCCCTGCTCGGGCTGCATATACATTCTCAGGCAGGTTCAGCTATGCTCCCCTCTTGGCTCTGAAAGGCACCTGAATGCCCACATAAAACATGTTTTAACTCCCGTTCCAGCTCTCTTTTGAGACAGACGCAGTCATTCTGGGGCAGAATCTGCAACGGTGAATTTTGAAATGGAATGGAACCAAGTGTGTTAGATCTGCAATACGATCGCTGAGGGAACGGAGAGGAAGAAGAGGTGCCAGGAGAAGGGCTGCACTGGCTGGCAGTTTTAAACACAAGTTCTGAGCAATTAAGGAGGGATCATATTAACTTCCCCCCCNTGCTATTCAGACCTACTTCATGTTCTTCATTTTCACACATCCCTCAAGCACCAAAGCGGGATGTATTCCTGACCCAAGATACCTATGCTAAGCATTGCAACTACTCCTCTCCCATTGATCAAGCAGGGAACTGAAGCTGGGTACCTACACAGAGCAGCAGGTCTGAACTCCTCGCTGATAATGTAGGTGCCACCAGAGCCAGCATAGCCATCATACTAGGCAGAGTGTGTACAGCTTTTGCTGGGGCTGGCTCTCCTAAAATCAACATCTCCTGTTCTCTAATAAGAAAAGTGTTGTTGGAAAGAGCATATTTCTCACATCTCTTCTCCCTCTCACATATATATTTTCTTTAATTATCACTAGATTTGGATTCTGGCAGTGCTTTGAATGAGCTTTTTCTGCAGCCACAAAGACAGCCCTTGAAAAGGCACACACTGTCTGACTAAAACCAAACCAGCCCTTGCAGTTCTGACATCTGTCCACGGTCCTTTGTGTGCTGCACTCAGATGCAGCCCCAGCAGGCTTCTTACAGGTTAGAAAAAAACCCCACACTTTTAGTACTTAGCTAGGTCAATATGTGTGCCGAGAAAGGAGGAAAAAGGCATGGGATAAAAACCTAGGTCCATTGAAGCCAATGGGAGGTTAGCCATTTACTGCAGCATGGGGTAATGTTTCAGCCTACGTCCCAGCTTTTGAAAGTCTGTTACAACAGCCAGATTATGAGTCAACCTTTTGTAAGATCATAGGGACACGCAAGGAATATTTGGCACAATTGCACAGAAATTTCTCTGCTGTGTATAGGTTTTCTTCTCCTTGGGTTTTGTCAGCCCAATAGTTTTATACTGACATCCACTGTCACTAGGCCCACGCACTTCTTCTACCAACTGAAGGATTTCGATGATTCTTCTAGCAGAATTGAGGGCATCTCGAGCCCCCCTGCTTCAATGTGGGGTGCTTGCCTGCTGTCAAGCTGTGTGCTTGATGGAGAATTTGGTAAGAGCTTCAGGATGAAAACACTGACGGAGTTATGAATATGACATCGATATAGTGGGAAAGCCACCCTAGGAAACATTTAATAGCATTAAATAAATAAACAAACAGCCTAGTATTTCTCAGTATTAGGCAGCTAATGGGACTCCCATGAACTCCTGTGGGTTATCCTCAGACCATTCAGCCCGGTCCCTACAGGCTTCCCATGGGCTTTGTCATCACAGTGTCCCAAAGAGCCTGTCACTTTCTCTTGAAAATGAGGACTGGAAGCATGAAAATTTGAGCACACCTCTGGCAGGATTTTGGCAGCCCAAAGCAAGTAGATGAGTAAAAATATCCCAATATCAGAAAGTGCCTGTTCATGTTCACATTCACTGTCAGATAACTGTGTTGTCTCATCTCCCTGCCCATGACAAAATTTAAGATTACAGTGGCTAGAGAAGATGAAGCTTTTGGCTTCTCCTAGCGAGTCTAGGTGTCATAAAATACAGCCTGGTGCAAGGCGGAAAGGAGAAGCAGCAATCTTGTCAGAGCAGAGTTTCCTCCACAGCATGCAGAATTCCCCCCACAGTTTTCATCCAAGCACGCTCTTGTGCTCCTCACCCCTTTGCGTTTGCCAAATTCCTGGTTTTTAGCAAGATCTTGTTCTTTAGCAGACACAAAGGTCCTCCCTCACCCTAAGCAAAATAGACACACGCATAAGATTAAGGTTAAATTACTTCCCAGAGGCTGGCATTATGGGGAGTAACTGCTGCCAGAAACCTAAAACCCTATCTTCCTTTTCTCCAAGGTGCATCTGTCAGAGTGGCTAATGCCTCCTCACTGGACAAAGGGAGGTAAGAAGACTCCCGTGCCAGGATGCATTGGCCACTCCTGGTGGCTTTGCCTCCTGCATAGAGAGGGGATCTCCCCCACCCAGCAAAACCCCGTCCGCTGCCACAGCTGCACCTCCACACATCCCATCAGCCTCCTGAGAAAACACAGATAAAAACATCAGCTGGCTGTGGTTAAGCCTCAGGCTTACCATGCCTGGAGAAGATGTTCAGAGACACACTGTCTTTCTGAACCTGCTACCTGAAGATAAGGCCACCACAGAGGGAGGAGGAGGTGGCGGCTGGGTTCCCTGCAAGCAGAGCTCAGCACAAGCCCAGGTTCACTAGTCAACTCTTGCAAGGTGAAGTAAGGAAGGACCAGGCTTCACTGTGAAGCCAGAAGAGTCCCTCCAATCTCTTTCAGGTGCAAATTCACTGCAGGGCAGTGGCAAAGCATGGACCCCGTCCCCTCCAGATGGGTTCCTGCAACACATAGGGGTAAGAACTGTGATCCCCTGCCTTGCTGGACCATCAAAAGACATGTGCATTCTGGAGGGGCCGTCTCTCCTTTTGCATACATCGTAGGAAAGACAAGTAAATTCCAAGGGCAAAGTCCTAGTCCTGAAGAGGAAGAAGGGGGGTTTGTTGTGACCTTCCAAGGGGCCAAGTTTTCAACTGGCATTTTTGTCTTCTGGTTGCCTTAACCAGAGTCATAATCACGTTGCAATTGGTAACGAATGACAGTTAAAGAGCACATAAATGTGAGATCACTCTCGACGCTTCCTCTAACCTCTAAGTGGTGCCAGTCCTCAGGGATGGATGGAATTTCACTGATTTTTTTCCATTTCATTTGTATAATGAAATCACTCTTTGGCCTCTGCTCTGTTCTTTTCGCCCTTTTTGGACTTAAGGTGGACCCACTTGACATGGATCTCAAGAGTGTTCATAATAGCATAGACATTGACAAGTGATAACGAAGATGAAGAATTTTATTTTTTATTATTTACTTTGCATTAAAGTTTCCTTTTGGTATTCCCCAACCACAGCATATATTCCTTCTTAGAGCAAGTTAGGAATATTCAGCTTTATACAATACAGATCCTCTCATTTTAGTTGCATATATTCAGGATGCTTGCTTTGCATTAGCTCCATGTAAACATGTCTGAAAACATTAGGGCAATTGCAACTAAAGCCTTCTAGAAATAGGAATATTAGGAACCAAATTCTCATGTAAACACTGCACTGATCTAAATTTTGACCTGACATTGACGTCAAAGCCCCACGCCACAAATCCAGAGACAGACATTTTCACATACACGGGGCTTTATTCTGTTCAGAAATTAATTGGGTTTTTTGCAGTGCAATGAAGTGGGCACCAACAGGATAGCTCCTGGTCTGCACCTGACCTACCACCATGCCCACTTACAAAAATGTACTATGCAGGAATCCGTGGAGATTCATTTATGTATCAAGAACCTGGAAGAGAGTAGAAGAACATAACAGTTGTTTTTGTTGTCCTACTCACTCTCCTAGGCCTTTGATGTGTGAGATATCAATATACTCCATCTTAATTGCCATTATTTTCTTTACACATATGTTCTTTTTACACACAAAACTTCTACAGTTGTTCATTTACTTGGATGCAGTGCAAAAGCTCAAGGAGTATTAATTGTTTCAGGTAGCCAGACCACACTACAAAGAGAGGTGCATGCTTTCCATCTCAGCAGTGGGAGACACTCATCTTCTCTAGCTTTTGCCACAGAAGAATCAGACATTTAGTGTAATATGCCCCTCTGGAATCCCACGGGAGCCAATGGACAGAGCCACACTAAGCAACACTTAGTTTGACTACTTAAAGTCTAAAAAAAATCCAGTTCCTAAACATCCTTACACCTGGGTAACACATCAGGGTGTTATATTATGTATATTATGGGCCATCACATTTCCCTCACAAATCTATATCAAGCCCAAGAACACCTGTTACTTTTTTTTCCTTCAGATCACAGTTTTGAAGGACTGCAACACCAGGCTTGAGTTTGTTTCAGTGCTAATTAGTGGCTCTGATATAAATAAGGATGGAGCCACTGGGAGGTAAAGTGGGAGACACACCCAGGGTGTTTAATGCTGCTGAAAGACTGACCCTGAACCGTACGGACTGGTATGAGCATCACCACTGATTTCAATGGAAACAAGCTCAAACCTGTGCCTGGCTTGAAACGGCGTTGTTAATTTAACATTTCTATAATCAGGGAAACCTCACATCACTTTATCAGCTATTTTATCACAAACTTAAACCTAGGGATTTCAGCAGGTGTGAGGTATGTGGTCCCATTTTCCTCTTATAAGTGCCATTCGACCCTCGTACGAATTTGCGAGCAGTAGACTGTATTAGAAATGTGCTCATGGAAATTAATTCACTTGGGAGATTCAAGACATAGTGAGGGTGAAGTTTTATTTTAGCTAATATCCAAGGATGGAATGATTTAAGTTCTGTACAATTCAGAAATCAGAGAATGTTGCCTGTAGAAGATGTTAAATTGATATGATAGGCAAAAGTATGGAACTCTATGGAAGTCTGCAGGCTAATTCTGGAACGTATGCTACGAGTTTTGCAATGTAATAGTTTTTCCTCTCATAACAATAGACAGTTTTAATCCTGCACTGGACTTTCTGTTCCTTGGCAAATTTGCATTCTGTCAGATAAGAATAATAGACCCCGATTCATCTTGCCACTCATTTGCATTTCACAAAGACAAACTATCTAGACCTTCTGCTAACAATGCAAATAGTTTCTTTCTCTTTGTCCTGTTTTTTGTCTCATAAAGACAAGGGGACATCTTTTTTCCCCACACTGTTTATGCAAAAAAGCAAAACGGTCATCCCACTGGAAAGTCTTCCACACCAGTGGTGTCTGGAGCTGGTTTCTCACCGGCAAGATAGCCTGTGCCACAAGTGTCCCGTGCAAAGCACAGATACCGGTAGCTGGGGTCAGACGAGAGTGGCCGAAGGTCTGCTACAGCCCTTTGTGTCGATCCACGACTGGAAACGGAAATAGCTGCTCTTAATGAAGGATAAGAAGACAAGACTAAATAAAAAATATTTCTGTTTTCTTTGGAAATGTTTTCTGTCTCTCACTTTTGATCCTAAATAGTTAGGCATGTTCTTAAACTTTAGCCTGTTATTCCACTGAAATCTAATTATGTTCAACAATAGCATTTAGCTGTGTTTTTCAGAAGCACCTGGGTGACATGGAAGCTGAAGTCCCACTTTTAATGGCCCTGGGGAGCCCCATTCAAGACCTGAAAGATTTCAGTGGTTGAACAAGGACATTGCTGTGGAAACGTGGCTGAAGAATACAGCTGCACAATAACCCATCTGCAGCTCTGGATAAAGTGCATCATGTAACATACCCTTCATCTTCAATATCAGGTACTGTGGAAAGCGTTTCCTCTAAGCACATTATTTCTGTATTTTAGACCAAGCACTTTACTAGATGGGCCTTTTTTCAGGTTCAAGGCCTTACATATTCAAGGTCAGATTCTTTTATCATTTTTCTTTTCTTTTTTTTTTTTAATGAAAGAAAAAAAGGAAATATCCAAAGCATTCAGATAACATTTAGCATTTTCCTTTCTTTATTTCCATTACGTTCATCATCTAGCTCCTACAGCTGGAGCAGTTGGACATATTTCCAAGCTTATAAAAATAAATCCCTTGTCCATAAAATAAGCAAACAAGCTTTAGGTTCTTTTCCTGAAAACTCACATCTTGTAACATCACTACAAATATGGCATTCATGCAAACATGAATCAAACTGCAGCCAGACTGAGAAGGCGCTGACTTCTGCGCTCCCTTGTGCTCCCATTCCTTCCTTGTTCTCAGACTCAGTAGCCACTTTATCATGGGCACCTTCATGTCTTAAAGAAAACCCAACCAAAGGACTAAAAAACCCTGCCAGAAAATAAGGCACTTGACATCTTAACGGAGGAGGGAGGAATTTATTGCCTTTTTGTTTGCCAGGAGTGTGGTTTTCTGTTGTTTTTACCTCTGAATTGCAGGGCATTTCCCAAGCTTTTTAAGGCAGCTCTGCTGTCTGCTGATAGACATTGCCAGTGATTAGCAAGGAAGGTCACAATCTTAATTATTGCTCTGCTGTTACAAATAAGCATCAGTAGCAGATTCTCCTACGGTGAGCGTGCCTTTATTGCCATGGCAGCTTTCTTTGCACATTTAATGAAAGAGCATTTTGTCTTCACTCACCATTAAAACCATTTGGAAAGTGTAGAGGAGTCTCTTGCCAAGGTGATTTTAGCTCCTCACGCAAAGCACTGACTTTTCAGACCTTCCTTCGGAAGTCTGACACGTTTACCCTCCGCCGCTTCTGCAGCTTCCACGCAACCACCGTTGGCTAATCCCTGCCCCTTGCCGGGCTGCAGCCGTGTCACCAGCAAGCCCCACATCAGAAACGAGGAGCTCCAGGGTGATGCAGCACACAGAGAAAGACGTAAAGTCAAATTTAGCTCTTTATTTCAATTCTGGAGCACTTTCACTTCAGTTAGATTACGCACAAATGAGTGTAACAGGACTTTTGTTTAAAGCCATGCTAGGAGGAGACAAACCGTGAAGACCATGCACGTTGGAGGTTTAATCAAAATCAAATAGGCAGGGGCAAACTGTTACGTCTAGATCAGAGCCTCAGCTGGTGTAAATCCAGGTTGCTCTGTTGCCTGTGGCAGGGATGTATCAGCTTCCCCCAGCCAAGGATCTGGTCCAGGAGCACATTCATGAGGGTGGTTTGATCTTCTGTGTATTTTAGATGTGTATAGAAAGGATTAAATGCTTTTCTCAACAGAAAAAAAAGGATAAAAGTAAGAGATAATAATTGAGAGTGGAATAAAAGGAAGGAAGACCTTGCAGGTTAGGCAGTCCTCCAGCCTCTCTCTCCCTCTCTCCCCTCTGCAACGAGAAGCAAATTAGCTGTTTAACAAAGGGATCATATTTCCGGATATGACAGGAGGAGACAGATTATGAGCAGATACAAATGAAAAGACTTGTGCCAAAAACTGAATGCTCTTAAGGAAGACTAAGTATCCTGGGCAGCTACCAGGATTGCTAAAGGAAATGAGGAAAGAAATTAGTGAAGCCTTAACAGATTTTTTCCAATTGCCCCCATGACAGGTTAGGCTACAGAGCGAGGGAAAGTGAACAACACAATGCACAGACTTATTTCAACTGTGTTTTTTATTATTAAAGGGTCATGAGATACAGCAGGTAGTTAGAATCCAGTTGGCTTGAAGTTATTTCCTGGGGAAGCAGTTTTGTGGGATTTAATGAAGTCATGATATAATACTCTGAGAAGACTCATTTAACTGGAGATAGCCAAAATGGATTAGGCTGAGGGGCAGTTTTGCTCCACAGCTGTTTGAAAATCCTGGAAGACATTGCTAAACCTGTCTGGGAAATGGTTTTCCCATCTTGCAAAACTCTTTGAGATTTTAAAATGCTTTCCTGCTCTGAATCAGAATGATAAACAAGACCTTGTAACATTTTGTTCTCATTAGGGACCCAAAAAAAAAAAAAAAAAAAGAAACCCAAACAAGCAATCAAAGAGAGAGAGAGAAAAGAGAGAAAGAGGGAAAGACAGAAGGAGAATGACTGACCCACTCACCTGTGTCAGAGCCAGTGGCACTCCTCTCAGGTAAGGGGAACTAACTTTTTGGCCAGAATCGGACTGCGTCTTGCTGCCTGGCTGCCTGGTGGTGTCTCCTCACCCATCAGCCTTTTTCTGCTTTCTCAATGTTTTCCAAGAAATTCCACCTCTGCTCTCTTTTGCCTCAGGTTTTGATTTTCTGTTTCAAATCAGTATTCTTTTAAGGAAAATCATACAGGGGAATAAAAAAAAAAAATCTGTGCTAAGTATTATTATCTGCATTATAAATGAGAAGTGTGCTGGGCAGTTAAACTCTCTTACAGCAAAGGAGTACTCTGCGGTTTGCTATATCAGCTAAGGAAAAGAAAAAAATGAAGTATGTCTTACTGACTGAAATGTTCCTAGAACCCAAACACCTTCTGATTTGAGAGCAAGAGCAGGTAAAGAAATTGAGATGGATAAACTATCTGCTAAACAGTGGTGAAAATCATAATGCCTGCCTCACAAAGGAGTTGTAGATCAGGATTAGTTAGCATTCATGAAGTATTTTGGAAAGAACACATAATATTCTATAAGCCGTGCTCTGGGTCTTCAAAAAGAGGAGGCCTTTCACGGTACTTGTTTCTTAGAAAGTACACTACAGCTTCAGTGTCCTGTAGTGCCACTGATCCAATTTTACATCTGGTGTTAAGTCACCAATTTCAACACCATTACATCAGAAATGATTTTTTTTCCTTGTGTCTTCAAGCACTTAATTTTACCCTATTCTGCTTTCTGATAAAACCATCAGAGTGAGGAGGATTGGGTGTGAAATAAAGTAGGAAATTATTATGTGACATACTGCAGCGGTTCAATGTGACAGGCTGACTCTAAGCCAAACATTTCTAATGACTAAAGCACTTTATTAGGCTTGAGTGACTTTTAAATAATATTTTAAGACCTGTACTTGCTATTAGCAGTCAGTGACTGTGATGATGAGATTAAATCTACTCTTGTAAGAATGTCTGTGACTCGAACAGCCATATTCAGTGACATATACTATTCATTTCTCCAGACTTAAAAACAGGTTTATGCTTGAATTTCCCAGTGGCTGTAACCTGGCATGTGCCCGCTTCCCACTTCCAGAGCAGTGAAGAGCAGCCACAGAGACCTGCAGAGAAAATCTGAATTATCCTTCAGACTTTTGAAATTAATCTCAGAAAGGGAGTGCAGAAGCTCTTGGCACTCATTCACATCCAAGAACAACTGTTTGTGCTTGTCACGGCAATCTTATTTGGGAGGGCAGTATGCTAATGCAGAATCATAGACACCGTTGCTGTTTTTCAAATAAACTCTGACACTCTGGTCCTGCTGAGGAAGTTCAGTGAAGCTGGGTTTTGGCTGTAACTGGCCAGCATGAATCTAATAAAATCAGGGCATCTTTTGGCTGAGGTGCAGCTGAAAAGGAGTACTGAAAGGAGCAGTACTGGCCAAGGAATATACCCTGATCAACTAGAGGATATGTATTTTAATACAAAATGGCATCAAATTTAACAGACAGGTTTGATTCTAGTTTTTTTCCGTGTCTTATATCTGGAGTTTCCCCTCCTAAATCCTCCAACAAGGTTATTAGCATTGGAAAGAGGAAAGAATGGATGCTCGGCTGTAATAGCAAATCCATAAGCAGCACATCTAATGATCTCATTAACTATACTTCAGTGTCCCAAAATGTGAAAGAAACCATATGCCTGAACCACTGCTCTGTTGAAATAGGTGACTACCAGGTAATATATTTCCTGCCAGCTTTTAATATTTCTATGGAAAGAAAGGCAATTTTAAATCAGTTCTCTGACCATTCAGCGTGAGTCAGTTTTGGGCTCCCTGGTATAAAAAAGACAGAGATCCTCTGGAGAGAGTCCAGTGGAGGGTTACGAAGATGATTAAAGGACTGGAGCATCTCCCCTATGAGGAAAGGCTGAATGAACTGGGGCTGTTCAGCCTTGAGAAAAGAAGACTAAGAGGGGATCTTATTAATGTTTATAAATATCTCAATTGTGGGACATGGGGGGAGATATCCAGCCTCTTTTCTATGGTCTGTGGGGACAGGACAAGGGGCAATGGCCTCAAGTTGGAGCACAGGCAGTCCCACACCAATATGCAGTAGAACTTTTTCATAGTGAGGGTGACAGAGCCCTGGGACAGGCTGCCCAGGGGGGTGTGGAGTCTCCTTCTCTGGAGATATTCAAGCCCCGTCTGGATGCCTGTCTGTGCAACCTGTCCTAGGTAACCTGCTTTGGCAGGGGGGTTGGACTAGATGCTCTCTGGAGGTCCCTTCCAACCTCTATGGTTCTGTAATTCTGTGATTCTGTGAGTATAACTGAAAGCACATACGGGGCTACGGTTCACCAAACACACTGCCACTAAGAAAGTGGGATTTGCCTTGTTTTTGCAGTACGTTTAAAGACATGGGAATGATCATGTATATATAAATATGTATGTGATAAATAGGAGTTTTCTTCAGAAAAGATATTTGTGGTTTAGCTAAGAGGTTCTCAAATCAAAAGACGTATGTATGGAAGAAAACACCAACTTTGGTTCTCATTTGTTATTTCTTTCCTGTCATTCTTCCCAAACTTGATGGTGGCAGCACCCTTGCCTGTCAGGCCCCGCAGAAGATTGTTACCACCCTTGTGCCTGGCACCCTCCATGCAGAGAAACGATGTGAGATGAATTCCTGGCTCACACGAACACGCCATGGTCCTCCCTCAGCTGCCTGAGCAACACAAGAACAGGCCACACCTAGCAATTATTTTAAACATGCCTTCATTGTACCTCCTGCCTGTAGCACTCAGCCAAGCTGGAGCAGCACTGGTAATTATGGTAAAATTAGATGAGAAGCCTGGCTAAATCATGCATCATCTGGAGGCTGCAAGCAGGGCCGGGACACCGTGCAGGGCTCTGCTGCTTCCCTATGGGATGAGGGCATCTCTCTCTGCCCCATATTTCTTCAGTTGGCTCCATGCACTCACCCAGCTCATATGGAGAGGACATGCTTGGAGACAGAAGGAGGTAACGTGTTTTTCCTGTGCAGAAAGGACATGCTCCAAACAACATCACTGCATCCTTATCCACTGCACTGGCTGAGAACTCTTTTTGTTTGTTGATAAGCGCACAAGTCAGAGAGATGAAGAGAGAGAGGAGGGGACAGAGGGGTGTCTAATGAACACTAAAACCATACTTTATTTATGGTAAGCCCCCACAGGTCCCCTTTAGCATCCTGGAGACTTGAGAGGTATGTAGACCAAGCCCCAAAAGAGAAACTTAAGTGCTTTCCTTCCCCTTGAGCATCAGCCAAGATTGAGAGAGAAAAAGAAGGGGAGAGTAGCAATAGCCTCAGAGGAATGATGCATAAAGTGCTGGTTACCCTTGTGCAGCTGATGGACTGTGAGGAACGTAGAAGAGAGAAGAAACATCATCTGAGCCCTAGAAGAAGGCAGAAGTACCACTTTCCAGTGCCTGTTTTCTTGAACAAGAGGCGCAAGACAACTGTTTCTTTGAATCAAATGTCTGTACGCTTAAGGCCTGGTCCTGTGAATGTTTAAGCTGCATATCATGGGGGAGACTTAAGTTTTTAAAAAAAGACAATTTATGAGCATAAGGGGAGAAAAACTGGGACTTGGGATGGTGGAAATCAAGATAGCCATGAAAAGAAAGAAGTCATAACCGAAGGCAAACGCTAGAGCAATACGACATATAGGGTATTCTCTCTCTCATCACTTCAAACTCTTGGCGATATTTCACATTGTACAAAGAGAACAGAGAAAAGCTTAACTTTTATACAGGCCAACGTGAAGATTTTTCAGCCTGCAAATCAACCAGCTTAACCTGCATAGCCATGGATGTTAGTTTAGCACATATTTTGTGTTTGTAGAGATGGGTGCAAATATGTGAAATGTTCATACAAAAATACAGTAGTTTTCCTTGCACAGCTTGTGAAAAGGGGAGAGCTGCCATGGAGTCACAAAACATTTCCATCATTTGATCAGTTCTTCTCCCATTGAAAGAAGGTATGATGGAAAGGGCTTAAAAGAAAAGCTCAAGGAAAAGTGGTATGAAGAAAATAAGAAGTCCTCAAAACACTCTGCTGTTGAAAAGGCTCCTACTCTGATAACAAATAATCATCACAAAATTTTGTCCATTCCAGTTTTGTGTAATCACACCTGATCCCATCCGGAGAAAGCTAATGAGTTTGTTAAGAGCTCAGGAAAGGACTTTCTTTTTAAAGTGAAAGTAGAAGCTCACTTTCTCCTTGAAATAAAAGAAAGTAGAAGTTCACTTCCTTTATTTTGTTCTGTTCTGTCAGATGGTTCATACCTTTTGCTGTTTATCTACTGCTTCTTCTACCCACAAGTAATACATAAAAAATTATGCTATGCAAAACATAGCATAGCCCCTTCAAAATAATTCCCTAGATTTAATATTAAATTGTACTATGTCATCCTTTTCTAAAGAATGCTAAGAAATCTGAAAAAGGAGCTTGTTGTGTGGTTGCGATTAGCAGAAACTGGCATTCTCCATAGCATGCTACTGCTCCTAAAAATCTCCACCGATATTTTGGGACACGTGACTTGCTTTACGTATAAGAAAAGGCAATTCTTCTGTGCTTCTCCTGCTCATGTAAAGAGAGCAGGCAAAAGGTCTCTCTTCTCTGAACACCGAATGGATCAGACACCACCACACACTCCCCTATAATACCGTTCAAGACCCTTCCCCAGATAGGAGCTCTGCCCCCAAACCTCTCTTTGCCTTCTCCCTGGTGGCACAACCAGTGTTTCCCCAGCTTGCTTGCTGTTCTCAGCTTATTGCTGGAGTGTTTGCAGGTGGTATTTTTCTTACGTGTAAGGATGAGCCCAGCCATGCAGAAACCTCACCCCATACACCTGTGCAGCAACCCCCCAGCCAAGCCTGCCTCGAGCCACAGGGTCTGCCTTACCCCACTGAGACCAAGGGGGAGAGGTTTTGCCCCTGTTAGGTGCTCTCTCAGATGTCCATTGATTCCTGGCACAGCACCGCGGCATGCTGCAGCAGCACAGTGCTGGGATTGGTGCCAGCACCATGCCAGGGGGAGCAGGATGCGTGTGCTATGGGGGGGTTGCACCCCTTCACCCCTGACAGTCAGTCCAAGCCTGCTGTGAGTAGGTGCATTGCTCTTTCTTTAATTGGCATCATTACCTCATATAATGTTTTCTAATTATATTATTGATTTTTTCCCCCTCCCCATTCTTTCTAATGGATTCCCCTTCCAATTCACCCTCAGTAAAGACACTGGCAAGCAGTGTGGATGGGTGTCTGGGGAACCTCTTCCAACAACGTGTGTGGCACACAGCATACAGGTGTTTCATTCTGTGTTGGCTTCTTAGTTAGCCAGAAGCAATATTATTTGGGGGATGGTGGAGTGAGAGAGATTGTGGTCCACTAACACAGTTAGGCACAATAACTACTGCTCCATAATTACAGGCAGAATTATTACTGTGCCCAGACTTTTTTTCTGCTTCACAACTTAGAGGAGCTGCCTGTAGAGGTAGGCAGGAAACAGATCTCATATCCTGCAAAAAATCGTACTAATTTAAAAAATATTCTCACTGTACATTGGAAAACACCCAGGAGCTTTGTGGTGGGTTGACCTTGGCTGAACACCAAGTACCCACCAAGGTGCTCTATCACTCCCCTCCTCAGCAGGAGAGGGAGGGTAGAAAAATAAGATGGAAGAAAAACTCATGGGTCAACGTAAAGGCAGAGTAATAAAGCAAAAGCCATGCACAAAAAGGAAAGGAAAACAAAAGATTTATTTTCTACTCCCCATGAGCAGGTGATGTCTAGCCACTTCCCTTGAAGCAGGGCCTCAGTAAGCGTACCGGTTGCTCTGGAAGACAAATATTGTCAATAACAAGTGCCACCCTCATTCCTCCTCAGGTCTCGTTATCTTTTATTGCTGAGCAGGCGTCATATGGTATGGAACATGCCTTTGGTCAGTTGGGGTCAGCTGTACTGGCTGTGTCCCCTCCCAAGATCTTGCGCAACCCCAGTCTGCTGATGGGTCTGGGGGAGGGAAATGTTGGAGAGAGACAGCCCTGGTGCTGTGCCACTGCTCAGCAGTAGCCAAAACACTGATGTGGTACCAACACCTCGCTGGTTACCAGTACATAGCACAGCGCTATGAACTCCATCCCATCCAGAGTCGATACAAAGCTTTCAAATGAAAATCAGTATGAGTGTCCCACACCCAGGGCAGGCACAAAAGAAAGCACATCTCTGTCAGTGCAACCACATAGATGTTAGGGGCCCTGACCATCCCCAGAGCTGTCAGGACACGGTTCCATAATAACAAAAGCCATGCTAGAGCCCCGTGCTATGTCTGAGCTAACAACCCTTGCTGAGCATGGATTTGGGGAGGGAGGGAAGAAGGAACATTGCTTTCTCAGCTGAGCAAACCAACTAAAGTTACTCAGTCTCTCTGCTCTAGGTATGCACCCAGCTTCACAGGACACTGACTCTGATGGAAGGTGGATCCATGCTGAAGACATGACCCTTATTGTCCTCCATATCGAAGACAGGCTGTAAGCACAGAGCTACTGTCCCGTGGAAGCTCATACAGCAGGAGTTAAACCTTGAGCTTCACTGCTGCCATTACAGTGAAGTCACTCCCCCACAGGCGAAACATTTGTTCTGATTTGTTTTATGGAATCACCCACATCAAAACCATATAGAGGCTAAAATAATCACCTAGCTGAGATGTGTGTGCCAGCAATAAGATTGGTATTACACCAGAATTCATGTTCCTGGGTAACACCAATGTGCTGGTTCCCTGTGCAGAGCAGCTCATGGTGAGACCAAACTCGCTTTGAGAGGAGCAAAATTTCTAGGAAAGCTAGAGGGGGGCTTTAAAGAGTTTAATACAGAGCCAAGAGTGGGACTGCTCTGAGTGGAGAGCAGGCTTCCAGTGCCACACTGCCTGCACTGCCCAGATGGTACCATCTGTTGCATGCCATTACGCTCTTGGCTTCGGCCTATTTTTTCTCAACAGACTCGGTGGAGAAAGGACAATATATTCTATTCTTCCAATGATAATATTGCTTTGCTTAATTAGCAACATAGTTGTGTAAAGCTGCTGTTCCTCACTACCCTTCCCATGTGGATGTTCCAGTACAAGCACTGGGTTGGCTGCTGTTGCATTAACATTTTGAATCACAAGACTGAACATTTGTGCAAACATTGCGCAGAATTTTGAGAAGGGGAAATAAAACATTTCTCTTTCTGAGGAAGCTGACTTGAGAGAAATGGAACAGAAAGAGAAAATGCTGCCCTAACAAACACCATTTGCAGTTAAATCACAGAATCACAGAAGGGTTTGGGTTGGAAATGACCTCAAAGATCATCAAGTCCCAACTCACTGCCATGGGAACACCTCTCACCAGACCAGGCTGTTCAAGGCCCCATCTAACTCAGCCCTGAACACCTCCAGGGATGGGACATCCACCATCTCCCTGGGAAACCTGTGCCAGAACCTCACCACCCTTGTAGTGAAGAATTTCTTCCTGATTTCCAATCTAAATCTAACCTCTTCCAATTTAAAAAACATTCCCCCTCATCCTATCACTCCATGCCCTTCTAAAAAGTCCCGGCCAGCTTTCCTCTGGGCCCCTTCAGGCACTGGAAGGTGCTGTAAGATCTCTCCGCAGCCTTCTCTTCTCCAAGCGGAAAATGAAGCAGAAAACCATGGCACTCTTTCAGCATCCTTTCCCACACTGAAGCAAAGGATCAGAATGGATGATCAGGGAGCTGTGGCCATGGTTTTTCACAGCTGCCATTAAGCATCAGTCCAGTAAACATGTCTCAGAAACATCCCACAAACCACCAGCCACCTGTAAGCTTACCACCAGCCACTTCTGAGCTGAGCAGTCAGGCTGCTGGCAGCTCTGCAGGGAGGATCAGTTCTGCCACGCTCCAGATTGGGTCTTTCTCCCTTGCTCCCCTCCCTGTAGCAGCAGGCAAAACACAGGCAGTCAGCCTGGCAGCGCAGGGAACCACACAGGTCTGCCACTACGTGTGCCAGCTGACTGACGTCTTGGCACTCCATTCCTAACACCCCTCAAAGGAAACATGATGAGGTGGGAGGGATACCTCAGCCCCTATAACACCTCTGCTTTTATTTGGCTACAGTAGTGTCTCACCCGTTGCAATGCTGCAGCAATCAATAAATTAACAAGTTGGCAATTCTTTCCCCAATTAAAATATCCTACCATCTATGACCTTGTAAAATGGAATTATGCTTATTTTGCCACACACAGTAATAACAGATGGTTTGCTGTGAAGCATTAGGTATCAGTGTTCGAAATGCAAGTTCCTTGCTTGTGCCCAAATACACAGTACATTCAGTATATGCCTTAACAAACTGGAGGTCCAAATTCTGTATTGGTTAGGTTTGATGAAGTCAATTGGTTTGAAGCACTGTGAAGAGTTAGGAGGTAGTAAAGAATTTTAAATGTTTTATTGTTAATTTGTCCAGATGAATAATTCGTATTTCATAGGAAATACAAATTTCATTGAAATTTCAAAGGTGTTGCAAATTTGGATGCAATGTGATGTAACCTTCTCACATTCCTACAGACTCGATTTCACCACAAGGTGATTGCCCATCTATATAATCTTCATATATCATCTGGCTTGCAGGAATAAGCAGCTTCATCCCCTCTGAGCTGAAAGGTACACACATTTAGTAGTTATTAGTGGATATATTGCTCCCAGGTCACAAACAGCATGGAGGAACAGACAAGTGTAGGAAGTGGAATGCAGCGCCTAAATACAAAACATGATTATTGCATGCTCCATCATTAATAGACAGCTGAGATTTATCTGCTGCGTTGGAACAAACACATTTGCCTAACTATCCACGCATTTATCTGATCCAAAGGAATTAGCAAAGTACAAAGAGATGCAGAGGCACATTCCCAGCCTCTGAGAGAAGGAAGCCTCAAAACACTGCCAGGGTGTCAGACCGCCAGGTGATGTAAATTATCACCCCTCTGCTCCAGGGTCAGCCAAAGCTCAGCCCAGAGCTCTGTGTCACTTAGGATGGGGGTGGGTATTTTCCTCTAAGGTCTAGCCTGGGAGAGTGTTTTATCTGGATCCCCAGGAATGCTCCTTATTAGGTAGCTCTGCTTGTTAAGAAAAAAGCAGGAAAATACATCATTTTCTGGAGTGAAGAGCAAGAGGTGGGCTGCTCCTGCTTTGCTGCAATGAAGTTGAGGCAACAGCAGCCATTCGGTAAGGACAGCTGACAGTTGTCAGCTGTTTGTATAAAGCAGTCCAAGTCCCTGGATGGTGTCAGATGGGCTTTGCCAATGTCAGCTAGGGATGTCAGCATCCAGGAATTACAAAGTCAAATCATTCCAGGCTGGAAACTCTCCTGCTAATTCTGTTCCTACCAGCACTTCAGCCATGAAAAAATGGCACCTGATGCCTCTAACAGCGATTTTATCCCTTTTGGGTATAGTTAGCAAGAGAGAGGAGATGTCTGCATTCACACCATGCTCACAGATAGGGAGGGGTGTTCTCAGGAAAGATGTGTGCCTACAACTTCTGAGAACAAAGGATGGCACCCACAAACTCTGGATTGAAGTCCTGTACAGAGGTCTAAAAGTGGCACTTACAAACGGTGACAGAGACAGCCTGTCCATTTTTTCCTGCCCTCTGTCTTAGGCAAGGTACTTTTCTCAGAGTTACTTTTTCCTTTTTTAGTGTTACTTTTCTCCTAGACAAACAGAAAACACTTTCAAGTTTGTTGGTAGTTCGTAAACAAAACTTGTGGCTTCTCAGTTATGGAGGAAATTTTTTGATAGCTTTAACTCATGTGGATGGCTAATCCTCATTACAGAGCTCTTCACAGGTAATAAGGCAAATTCCACTCTCCTGTGTGGGTGAGATGTCACAGATCTCTCCGTACTTGCAATTACAGCAGCTCAAAGCTAGAGATGACCCATCCTTACACCTACTCGGGATCATATTAGCATGACTCATTCAGGACCAATGTCTCTGTCTGCAGTAAACACTCCGTGAGAAAATGTCCCTGCCCTTAGGGATTTACAGCCAGACACAGCACAGGAACACCAACAGGCGATTAGAAGGAAGGTAACTGAGGGCACGTGACATTAAGTGGTCTCTGCTGAACTAACCCATACTCCAAACCAGTCTATGTTTCTTGCAAGATCATATCACTTCATATCCTATGTTGTATGTTGCAACTTGTGTCTGTGTGGGTCAGTTAACCGAAAGCCCTTTCAACAGTTCAGACAATGCAAATTATAAATTATGCCTACGCTACCTTCCAAACATTTCTGCATCCTTAAATCACAGTCATGATTGCAATGCTGGGACAGGTAAAGGCCCCATCAGCCCTTTTCAGAGCTAGAGCTTGGCTAACTCAGGACAGACGGCATGGAGGATGTGGCTTCCTAATGGGGCCAGCAGCTGCCTAATTCTCCCAGGGCTCCCAGCAGGCTCCACTTGATTAAACTTAGCACATCTACTCACAGCTACCTTGGTGAAAAAGACAGCTGGTGTAGGCATTTTCTCTATTTTGCATCACCAAGAAGCCAGTCCCACCCACTCACCTTAGTGCTTTGGCAGGATGATGTGTCTGAAGGCGCAGGGTGTAAAGGCATCCCCACACTGCTTCATCAGCATTATGAGCTGAACTCTTGCTCTCCCACCCCAAATAAAATCTTTAGGAAATAAGGGCCTTGTGAGAGACTAATCGGGCTTGAGGTCAGGTAATTTTATTTTATTGGGTGTTAAAGTTTCCCTTTGTGTCAGGAGTCTGTTGCTTAGGCATGAACACCTAGTGCATGGTGGTCTGTCCACCTAGTCTGCCACTGGCCATTTGAGGTGCCTTACAGCGTTCAAGCCATCCACACCAGGATGGTAGGTATGAGCTAGAGAAGCCCTACGCACCCTGGAGCAGCAGCTTACATCCAGGAGGATACCCTGGGGCACCTGAAACACCACCAGACACCCATGCATGCACAGAGCATGCCTACCTCACCGTCTTCAACCCTATAAGCCTGGTACGTACCTTACGAGGCAAAGCCCTGGCCCCCAGACAGCAGCATACAGATTCCTTCAGAACATGGCAATAATTCCTGCTCTTTCCAAATGGAACATTCATGGGAACTCTGAAAAAAACCACACTTAGAAGGAATCCTTTAAAGTTAGTGTCTAGGTGTTTGACACATGCAACAAGCAAGTAAAAAGTTAAGTGCAACATGCAGCCAGATGGTACCTACAATGTGTGTGTCACAGAGAGAAAGTGAAACCCACCTTCATGAAATGTGACATAAAGAAGAACCGTTGCCTTCAGGCTGCCCCTTCCACACCAGGAAATTCTACCTTTTACAACAAGACCCGTCCTTGTATTCTTTAGTCAGGGATGTCATAAAACCATTTTGCTGTTCTTTACTACAGCTCTTTTGTGTTTCATATGCCTTGAGCCAGGACAGAGGCATTGCAGTCATCAGGGGTGTTCTGGACACTGTTACAAAGAAATGATGAATTTATGCTTTTATTGAGTCTTGAACAGTGGAAAATAAAAGCAATGCTGATGTGTCAGGCAATAATTTTGGCACAAATTGCAAGAGAGACAGGATCTGGGAAGGTTTGGGTAACATCCTCCTGGGTCTGTTAATCTACAAACTGTGTCACAGTTGGTAGTGTAAAATTTTACTGGATTTTTTAGAGGAGTAAATTGGAATCTTATTCACCAAGTTGTGCAAACCCCTTCATATTGGGGTGTAGAAGACAGTTGCTGAGGAAGTTGCTGGTTAAAAATGATTATCAAGAAATTAGTGGTTTTTAAGTCAAACTCATTCAATAGAATTTGGCATATGTCACTAAAGTTTCTCAGTGTACCAGCCAGTGCACTTTGTCTCTGAGGCATATGTGCTGCACATGGTATTAACTCTACTGAGCATCTGTGATTACACCATGGCAACAAAGTGTAAAGTAATTGTTTATAAACACCTTACTAAACACTTGCTTTTTTTCAGACCTTGGAGCTGCATCAAAAAAAAAAAAGGGGGACAGATTCACCCTGAAGACCAGCAACAGAAAAACTCATAATTAGGGTAGTAAGGCTATAAGCAAAACACATAAAAGTAAAAAATTTTTTTAAATCCCTGTTTTATTCCCTGCTCTTGCAGCCCACCCTTTGAGGGCTCCTGATGTTTCAAGCTGCTTAATGAGCAGCTGAGGGAACTGAGGTGGTTCAGCCTAGAGAACAGGAGGCTGAGGGAAGACCTTATCACTCTCTACAACTACCTGAAAGGAGGTTGTAGTGAGGTGGATATTAGTTTTCTCAAAAATAACAGTTGAAAGGACAAAACTAAACAGCCTCACGTTGCACCAGCGGGTGTTTAGATTGGATATTAGGAAAAAAATTCTTCACTGAAGGAGTTTTCAATCATTGGAAGAGGCTGCCCAGGGAAGTGGTTGAATCACCATCTCTGGGGGTATTAAAACATGTTGCACTTAGGGACATGGTTTAGTGGTGGACTTGAAACTATTAAGTTTCTGGTTGGACTCAATGATAAAGATTTTTCCCAAAATAAATTATTCTATGGTTAGCTGATTTGATGAGAGATACTATAAACACCCATTGTCGGTCATGTCCTTATGGATCATGCGAGACACACACTTTTTGACAATGCCATAAGATAAGAGCATGGCATGAAGCAGATGAGATGTAGTTAGTGCCTGCAGGACACCATCCCCAATTCCCAACCCCATGGGAGCCCCTGCACCAGGCTGGAGCTTCAGAGCAGTGTGGCTCTGGCACAGGAGAGAAGCTGGTTAAGGGTCTAGGATCTTGGGTTGGGCTGGAAGAGCCTTGGTTGGGCTGTTTGGCAGGTCCAGGGAAGGGAAGGTGGAGAAGACCATGTGTTCCCCATGGAAGGCAGTCAAGTTAATTTTCTGGGGAAAGGGGGAGAAAACAGAAGCATTGCCTGTATTTCTTACTTGCACTTGGAATGACTAAGGCCAGCCCTGGAAATATCATCTTCAGAATAGATCTTGCTTGTGTACAAGCTGCTTGGTGTGAATGGTGTTTCTTTAAATTGTTTTCACCACAGAAATCAAACATCACTACTGGTTTTACATAAATAAAATACAGGGACCGAACTGTACAGCTATTTTCTTTTTACAACCTTGGCAATACAAATGTAATTGATTAAATGCCTGAATTCCAAACCGACAGAGACTTGGCAGCATGCTCCCTCCCAAGGATGCTGGCTGGATTCACCACAACTTTTAAAAAGCAAGTAACACTTTCTTGATTTCAAAGGGGGGTGGGGAGGACCTTGGGCTTTGCCAGCAACTGCCTGCCTCCCACCTTTCCTCTCCCCTTGTCCCACACACACACCGGCGCACACCGGCACACACAACACCGCTCATGCATGGCTGCACATCAGCTCAGGCCCTTCCTCACCCTCATGTCTAAAGTCCCCGTTGGTTCACTTCGCTCTTCTGTGGAAAACTAATTGGTTTGGTCTTTGCGGAAGCAACGGTTTCCTTCTCACTTTCCAAGGGTTTGCTGTCTGTGTGTTTATTGTTTTCTTCAGCAGTCTGGGAGACCCTATAGCCTGACCTAACAGTAACCCTCACTTCCTGTTTCAGATAAAATACTGTTAAATAACTAAGACAGAAAAATACACACCACCACCACCCCCCCATAAAAAAAGCCCAACCAGCTGATATTTTTCAGTCAAGTAAAGATAGCAAACAGTCGGCTTGTGTTGGAACTCGGGGACCTTGTAAACTGCTCTTAGTCCATGGCATCATATCTGCTGGTTTTTGAAGACAAATGTTATGTCACACATTATATGCACAATCATTTTTTAGAAAAAGAACAACAGGCAATGTTTCTGAGCCACCTGGGCCAAATTAAATACAGGGGACAACAGCAATTTTTAAGGGTGTAGGATGAGGCATCACACACCCAAGTGCTATGTGAGGGCAGGGGAGGGTGGTCAGATTCAGGGCAGAGCCATGCGGTGCTGCCAGGGAGGTGCTGCATGGGGTGCAGATGCAGCCACTGCCTGCCCTCAAGGCAGCCCCGGGCACTTCCCAGATGGAGGCAGGGGCAGCCCTGACACCCCAAGGATGCCATTGTGGCCATGGAGTTGGCTCTCTGCAGTGCAGGGCACTAGGGTCTGGCCTGGGTAGGAGGGGATCCCCTGGCTGATCCCCAGTTGAGGGGGGCACAAGAAGGCTGGCCCACAGGACCCCTCAGGAGAAGCCTATGGAGAAGCTCTCAGGAGAGGCCTTGGCTAGTCCTCATGTTTTGTCAACAAAGCTATGGCTTACAGCATGGCTTTTTATGGAGTTTGCCTGATGTTTCCTGGTTTTAGATACTATTTTCTGTTCTTTATCTCATTATTAGCTAGAGGTTCTCTCTAAATATTTACATACATATGCATATATAAATATATACACACACCCGTTTAAGCGTTTCCTAGGAGGAAGCCAGGAAAAGTTTTCCTGTTACTCTGTATTAAAAAAAAAAATTTATAAATTGTATTTTCCTTGAAAAGCTCCAATTATTTCAAGACAGCTACACCAACACGACTCTGAGGAAAATGCAGTGAGAATGACCACAATATTTGGACTTAAAGCCAAGCTTCCCCTAAGGGGAAGCATGAAAAAACCAAACTTCCATCTTGGCTAATTAGGCAGACAAACCTCAGGCATGAAAACTGGAGGTGGAGTTGATCACCAGTGTTTTGGTAAGGAGGCCATGCTTAGTATAATTGCTGTTAATATGAAGTTTCCTCCTTTTCTTCCTTGCTTTTGGGCACTAGTGAGGATGTGTGTCAGAGCTGACCTGGGTCTGTTGGGGGGCGGCAGTGTTGTTATTCCTCATCCTTGATCAAAACCTGTGTGGGCTGTGTTTCACTAGAGGGGAGCCAGGCAAGACACTTCTGTCGGCTGCAGCTATCATGTAAAAACATTCATCCCCAGGTATAAAGATGCCATCTTGGAAGAGCTATGATTATTTTAAACTGGTAATCATGCCTTCCTGTGCTTGGGAGTTTTAATTTGAGTGGTTCAAACACTATGTTTGGAGATTCAATTTTATTTTGAATCTGTAGACTTGATTACTTTCTTAAAGATAAGTAATTTTATTAGAAGTCATTAAGAAGCTGGTGAATAGGTGCTTTACATTAAACTTCGCATGTTTTTGGTCAAATGAAAGCAATAATGTAACTTGAAATTTCTTTAGTCTTCATTTTTTAATGTTATGGAAGAGTTAATTATATACTTCATTATCACTGTATAATTTATTGTTTTCTTTGCTTATAATTTGTAGCACATTCTGTTTGGACAGAAATTTGGATCCAAATAAGCTATATACCACAGCTTTTTCATCTTTTAGTCATTATCAGTTAAATTCGCAAATTGTGAGCTTACATATTTTGTGTTTGACACTGTTTAAGAAAGGATTTAGTATATGCAGTCAGTGAACTAACTAGTCACTTCTGTGGTTTTAGGTCTAGTAGGTCTTGACCCATCATGCAATTTTTATGAGTTTTGTGTAGCTTGGAAGAGGAAAACAGAGGTTCTTTTCTAGCTATGCAGGGTGAAACCCGGACAGGGACTTGAAGCAAAACTGCCTTCTGTCAGAAGCTGCAGCAAGTTCTGCCTCCAAGTGCTCCACCAATGGCTTCACTTTCCTTGACACTTCCAGGGAAAACACACAGGACTTTCTATTTTTAACCAGTTGCTGAAGTTTACTGGCTAACTCACTGTGTTTAGTGAATAAATGTACAGCTGGATACATGTAATTTTATAAAATGCATTCAAGTATATTTTTAACCCATTTTGCATTTATTTAATTCTTCTTGCCTTACTCCACCAAGATACAGGACTCCAGGTTGACAGTGGCTATCTAACTCCTTGTGGGTTACTTTGGCAATTTTAAAGTACCCCAGTATTTAATCTACATCCACTGTCAAAAATCAGGGACGCCCACAGGGATGCTGCAGCCTCTGCCGCACAGAAGGCAGCAAAGAGGGTCCTTCTCCCACACTGAAACACAGGGATAGGACCTGACAGGATGGCATGGGACCTGATGTACCTCACCACACTCGGTGGGCTTTGTGATAGGTGAGGCCAAAGGAGATAAAATTGCGCTGGATATGGTGCAAAAAATACTATGTCAATATCCTTAGCCATTTTTACAGTAATTCTAATTGTTATTGGCTCCTTTGTAGACCAGCTTCAGAGGAAAAATAAGGTCAGAAATCTTTATGGAGGATTTCTTTAACCATCATGCTACCATTCTTTATTCTTCCTGAAAACATGTACAATTGCAAATCACCTTTGTGCCAGACACATCTGGGATGGACATGCTGGTTTAAGCTTGTTAACAGAGAAGACTTTTTCCAGGGACTTTTTAGCAGGGCATGTAGTAACAGGACCAGGAGTAACAGCCTTAAGCTGAGGAGGGCAGATTCAGATTAGATATCAGGAAGAAATTCTTCCCCGTGAGGGTGGTGAGGCGCTGGCACAGGCTGCCCAGAGAAGGTGTGGCTGTCCCCTCCCTGGCAGTGTTCAGGGTCAGGTTGGATTAGGCTTTGGGCAACCTGGGCTAGTGGAGGGTGTCCCTTCCCATGGCAGGGGGTTGGAACTAGTTGGGCTTTGAGGTCCCTTCCAGCCCAAACTCTTCTGCGATTCTAAGATTTCATAACTATTTATTTGTAAACAAGTAAGCAGTCCAAATTCATATGTAGGAAGAGGTAAGACAGATTTTTCCTCCTTTTTTAAAATTTAAAACCTTTTCTGAAATCAAAATACTTCCTGAAAACCTGTCATTACTGAAAGAAAATATTATTATTAACTTAATGAAAGCCTCTCATCATAGACCTGAACTTTTGATATAAACTAGTGGCCAAATCAGACCAGTATGTATTAGTTTCTGATAAAGGCACCTGAAGTGCTTTCTGCTGAGGAGAACATCATGATACTGATGTCTGAAATCCCATTTCATCTGCTGTCCTACTTCCAAGGCTTATAAAAAACCTTGAAGAGCTAAATACAGAACAAATGTCTCTATGTAAGGTTAAAAATATCTATCTGGTGGTAAAAGAGGGGCTGAGTCTTAAAAAAGGTGCTACTTTCACCTGCATGTCTGGCTCAGTGCTACAAGACCTTGCCTGTCTTTTAGGAAGGAAAATCTAACAGAAAAGACCATGATAAAATGTAGCTGGCAGTTTTATTTCTGAAGTGTTGCCCCAGAGGCAATTGAGAGATCAACAGTTTCCAAGCGTGTGTGAAGAAGCAGCAGCATGATGGATATGAGGGAGGAGAACCGAAGGCAAGATGGCATCAGTTAAATGTGTGGTTTGAGTGAGCTCAGTATTAATTTAGGAGATTGTGGTCATTTCAGACAGAGAAAAAAGGATGGGGAGTGCTGCAGAGATGTTTTTTGGGTTTTTTTTTTCTAAAAGCTAATTTCTATATTAATTAGTAGTGGAGAATGGGCTTGATTCAGCCACATCTCTCACATTTTGTACAGAAAAGTATATTTTCTATTTTGAAACGAGTGCTAATTTCTTGAAGCAAGTCTCAAGCGTCAGTGGCAAAAGCATCTTCAATTTCCAAAGAAAGATGTCTGAATGGATTACTTCATCTGTTTGTCTATGTATGGCCAAGTATAACAGTCAAGAGATTCAGGATCGAATCTAAAAGATACGGTACAGCTCTCCATGAGGTGCTCTGTCAGGGCGAATCTGTTGCAAGGTTGGACATGTCTCCTCTTCCGTGAAGCACAGCCTGAGAATAGCAGGGTAGTTCTTCTCGGTAATAGAGCAAGTGACAGAGAAACAAAAGAAAAACTTTCTATTTTTGAACTGTCACTGTAAAATCTTCTAGGGCTGAAACACAGAAAGATCCATCATGCTCTCAACTAAAAGAGATATGCTTTCTGAATCAGATTTGGCTGCAAACTAGATGACCATAGCGCTGTGCTCCTTTAATCATTTGAGAAGGTGGCTTTCATAAGAGCTATATTTTCTTCCCAAGGAGAGTCTTTTTAAAATTTGTCATTCAGCAAAACAGCCCGTATCGTAAGTATATGCTGGCATCCATATGAATCGTGTTGTTTAAACTAAGAACACTAAAAAATCATGGCTAATAGCCATCAAGTTTTAATAGCTCTAGCTCATGGAAGGAACATTACCCAGTAATCCATTTGAAAGCTTCAGAGGTGCTTTTCCCTACTTGCACACACGCTGCGCTGCTGCCGGGCAAACAGATAAATGTAACCCCTTGGGCCTACAAATCAATTTCTGCATTGTTAGAGACAAGTGAAAATGAGTCTTTTGCACTATTGACCTCAGGCAGGCTGGGCATTGGTAAGGGCAGGTCAGCCTGTTGCTTCCTTTATGGCTAAACACTGATAACCCTATTAAATTATCTCTGACTGAAACCTGCAGGCTGTGCTAAGGAGGGTGTAAGAAATGTGAGTGTTTTCCGTGCTCTCCTGACACACCAGTCGTGACGAAAGCAAGGGGATCTGAGTTCACAGCAAAACCCAGCACAGCCATTGCCCCTGAGCTCTGACAAAGAGATGCCAGCAGGTTTTGCTGGAGGGGGTTATTTCCCCCAGGTGTCCATCCCAGCCCCCTATCCCACAAAGATCCCCACCTGGTTTTTGTGGGGGTGTGTGTGAGAAAGCCAGCCTGTTCTGACTCTGAGGAAAGTGCAGAAATCTGGGGTTGTTTCAGCCAGAGAAGGCTAGAGGGAGGGACTGCAGCCATCTAGCACGAAGGCGGCTGCTGCAGAGGCATACTGCCATTCTCCGTCTGGGAGAGCGGTCACTGAAGGGAGGTAGGCAGTAGTTATGGAACAGGAGGGTCAGGTTCAGCATAGACAGATTTTCCCTGTCTTGAAGGGTGACGCGTGACTAAGAGGGCTTACCTGAGCAGGGTGGACCCAGGATCTCTAGAGGCTTTTAAGAACAGGCTGGAGAAGTATCAGTCAAGAATTACACAGGTCTTCAAGACAGGCCCTAGACCCCTCCAGCCTAGACCCCTCCAGACCCCTCCCTCTCCTAGACCCCTCCAGCCCTGGTTTCTGCCATTCCAGGACTTGACTGAAACTGCTTTTGAAAACATGATGCAAGGACTAAGCTTTATGGGTTACACCTCCAGTAGGTACAGCAGGAATCCAATACCTGGTACACATGGTGTGTGTACAATGTTCTTGTAGGCTGGGACAGCAGTAGATATTCAGGTCCTTTATTACTACCTGTTTCTGCATCACTGAAAACAAAGCTTTGAGGTGAAGGGGCAAGTCAGTATTTAATTCTGAGCATGTCACTTCCAGAGAGGCATATAAACAGCCAAATGAGAAAATAGGCAGGAAAACAGACTTCATAATCTCACCCATAAGTTAAGTAGCAACTTTTTTTTTCATTTCCACATTGTGCTTTATTCTCCCTCATGTTTATTTATCACTTCTGAATTTGTTTTCTCTTCACTGACCTTAGCACAAGAAATCCCAAGTGCCTAAAATCAGATATTACCTCGACCACCCTTCATGAGTCTAAAACCACCGCAAAACTACTCTGGCTGTGCAGGAAGGAAGAAGCTTGTACAAATGGCTAATGTAGGCCACATCAAAGAGAGGAAAATATTTTAAAATAATAATAAAAGAATAACCCAAACTGCAGCATGCTGTTAATTGGCGCCATCCAAATGCCGATATACATGTTGTCCTTGCGGTGGAGGGCAGGCACTTGGTGCGGCATGTTAAAAGATGTCTGTGTCTTTCCTTGTAAATAAATTGTTTGGAGTTCTCAGATTTCTAGCTAAATGGTTGTGAAGTTTATCAGGACTTGCAGATAGTGTTGGTTCAAAATAGGAACTTGCAATTATCACTCAATTACAGTCCTTCGAAATGAGACAACGAGGCACCATTGGCACAGCCCCAGGAAAACATTCAGTACAGAGATACTAATCAAGATGCTGCTCCTAACAGCTAACAAGAAATTCATTTTAATACATTGTACACTGAGCAGTTTGATGCTGTCAGATCAATTTTCCTTTTGATTTTGCCTAGTCCCTGTGAACAAAGTGTAAGCTAAGGCTCTGATTCATTCCAGCTATTCCATTATTTACTAGTGTGTCAGAAGATTTTGCAACTGATCATTTATGGGAGACTTAGAGCATGTTCTCCAGACGAGGGAGGGCATGGAGCAAGCCACTGAAAGGTAGCAGCTCAGCCCACCAGTTGTCCATGTCAGCTCCACAGACCTTTGCCTCAGAGATTTTCCCAGTTCAGAAGACAGTGGCTGTGGGTGCACCTTGGCCAGCCTTTTGCATGGAAAATGCAGTCTGTTTTCTAAATGACAGGGACATCTCCCATGAGCACTGCCTGGGGGTGTTTTACATCCCAGGGGGTCTAAGGCAAGATGTAGCAATCAAAGTGAAATGGGAGAAATGAGAGAACTGTGGAGGTGAGATGAAAGCAGAGCTGTACAAGTCGGACAAATTCTTCTCTGTTTAGGAGGTCCAGAAGGGCTCATCTCAGACCAGGAGAGCACTTCAGCACATGCATGAATTTAAGCAAGTCGTCATATCACTTCTGTGATGATATTGTCTATTTCATTAGCTTGAGGCTGTAAGTACCAGATAAATGTAATGGAGTGACGCTGCTCCCCTAGAAATATTTCATAGACATAAGATGACATAAAGCTGCTTCTAATTTCCTTATAATCTTGCAAATGCAGAGGACATATTCCATCTGAAGATCAGATTAGTGGAAACTATGAATCAGTAGTGGAAAACTTTTTCTACAGAACTTGAATCTGAATATGCTCATCTAGAATCACTGTAGGTCATTCCTTGAAAGATCCCAAGACAGCCACAGAAACATGTCACACTCCAGTACTCTATAAAATACCTAAATTTAAATGCACAATGATGTACTCAGACATGGTTAGCTTGTTTCTTTATATTTTCCCAGGCTTTAGAGATTTGAAGTGCTGAATATCAAAACTGTAATACAATACAAAATAACAAAACTGGAGTGAAAAAATATTTTAAAGTATTGTTACTCAAAACGTATTGGGTTTTCAAACTTTGGTTTGAAAAAGCACTTCCTAAATTCTTTTCTGGTACATGTAAGCTTCTTGATATGTGTGAAAACAGAGAGTCCAGCCATGGAATCTCAACAACCCATGTTTACCAAACTTTCCTACAACAAGCACTGTCACCACAACTTCGGTGAATTCCAGCAATGACCCTGCCAGCTTGCTCCTAAAGTTCTCCCACACGGCTCTGTGAAGCTTGTGGCCCACTGAATTTGTTGAAGTTTGTGCACCATGGCTGTCAGGAAACAAGCTGCTGAACACTGGACATCATCTAATGCTCTCATGGAATACAATGGTCAGGGCTCCTTCTTGATATTTCAGGTGACAAACCAGGTATTTTAAAAAAAAAAACCCCACAAAATTTCTTAATTCTGCAAAAGCCTTTCACCATCCAGCTGGCCCTTCCACTTAGTCCCAGACTCTGATGATGAATGCAAATCACTCCACACCACTGCTGCCCTGTCTCCCCCTTAGCATGCAACACCAAGAATGATTCTGCTGCTGTTGGATTTGTAACAACAGGAGCAAAGCTATGGGACACAGCAGAGTTTCCTCCCTCTCACTTCTCTCACAGAAGTCAGTTCCTCAGGCCTTTTCCTGAGAACCACACACTGATGTCTGGGGCTATTTGCAGCTACTTCTCCTCAAAGGCACAGATGTATGTAATACCAGATAAACAAATGGCATAAAACAAATATCAAGATCTCCTTTCGTGATTTCTTTCCCCGACAGGAAGAAATCATCATCACTCTGCAGATATCATTTCTCTGCCTGCCCCTAGGCAATGACAGAGGAAGAATGTGGTTGGTTTGTTTGTGCTATGTTGTTGACTGTCTGCACTTCGGTTTCAGTACGGCTGCCACCAGCTCTGCAATTTGGCTCAACTCTGGAGAAGAACTGGGAGAAAAAAAAAGCATATATATATTTAGTACAGTCCGAGTTTCTCAGTTTTCATATCCTGGCTTGGCCTTTTGGTCAGTTTTATAAAACTGAGGTGGGGAAGCAAGTATATTTTCCAGCAGTCTAATTCCTTCTTTGCCAGCTGCATTGGCTTCCTTCATTGGCTTCTTTCTCTCTTTTCTTGTAAGTGAGGGGGGAAAAAAAAGGAAGAAAGAAAAAAAAAAGATTAAAAAAACCCTCACCCTCCCCTGGCTCCCTGAAGGGAAATTTTAGCCTCAGTTCAACAGGTTTCTCTGTGTGCCAATTGCTCATATGCATTCCCAGCCTCACGAACAGCTGGAAGAGAAAGAATGAAAGGGGCTGTGGACAGAGTGGGATGAGGAAAACAGGTGAGCATGGGAGAGAAACAGCTCGGCTCAGTCTGCAGAGAAGACCAGAAGAGTTAGGGTAAACTGCGTTGTTTTCTTTTCCTCTGGTAGCTGAGAATAAAAGTGGTATGACAGGATCTGAGTCAGCCAGAACTCTGGGATGGCTCTCTTCTATAGAGCTTCTCAAAGAAGGATGAAACTACAAAACTACTAAAATGGGAGGACACAAGTAAGGATGCATGTGTTCATAAACACAGAAATCAAAGTCACCAAGCAGGAAATTAAAAGTGTTTATACACATATATCCACCTTCTCAATGTGTCTTTGCAGATTGGTTTTTGGTTTTAGAGTTCCACCATCAGCTTGATGTCTTTCTGAATGGCAGCCATTTCTGGTCTCTAGGAAATATTCTAGAGTAACAGAGGAAGAGAGGAAAAACACTACCACGGAAATAAAAATAGATACTTCAGCCAAGCTTGAGCTACACATAAGGTTGCAGGACAAGTGAAGGAAATCAGATTTGGTATGACCTCACGCCTTGATCCATCACTCTACAGTCAGCACAGTGTTAACTGTTGTTCTCTTGACATCTTCTCAACTTATCAGTCAAACCTCCTAGAAAAATGCTTTAGCTTGCTTGATGACATTTAAGTAAGAGGAAGAATGAAAACAAAAGACGAAAGCAGTGTCAGAAGATAGCATTTTTCATTACCAGTTGTTTCTGCAGTTATAATAGTACTCCTTTGCATTAAATGTAATTCAGAAAATTGTCACTGTTTTGCAGCAAACAACTTAATTGCACTGAACTTATTTTAGAAGTCATCTGCCATCCTGGAAAACATCTGCGTTGATCAGGAAACCACTTTCCCAAAAAGTATAAGTCCAAACTTAGTCTTTGTTTGCTGAAAGCCAAAAAGGCTTATGTTATGTGAGAAATTTCCACAGGAAAAAAAAACAAACTTGTCTTCAGATGGACACAAATTTATAGTCAGATGAATCATAAATGTCACGCTCTGAAGGAACCCTGTCCAGAGAGTTCCTTTTCCTGCTAATGTTGGGTTTCTGTCTTTGTGGTTCACTGCTTGCATATGTCCCTGACTGACATCCCCCTAGAAAGTTCAGTTCAATTTCTCCCCCACCCTGTGCATGTCATTTGTGTTTTATTACACGTCCCGCTGGGGTTTTCACCTTTCACATAGAAAAATGCACTTACCCAGTTATTGTTCTGAACTGAAATATCAATGTATGTGCACATATACACACATATATATGCAGAGAGAGACATATATGTGCTCATATGTGTGTGCCTGTGCATGTGTGTGTGTGTATCTACATATATATGTAGATATATTATGGAGCATTTTTACAGGCCAACAAGAGAAAATCATCAAGTAGAGTCTTTTCCTGGTGGCGATCATCAGAATCCACAAACATAATGTACCTTATATGGGATATTCTGAATGGAAGTCACTGTCTGTTTTCTGTCCTGCTAATTTGGATTTTCCAGGGTAGCAAGATCAGCACTAATTTCTCTAAGAAGAGTGAAATTAGGCTCAGTGAAGGCCCCCCAGGTCCAGAGGCTGGTGCTGTTGAGGCACGTATGGAGACAGGGACACTCAGTCTCACCAGCCATGTCAGTTCGGGTTGAGTGCCCTCTGTCAAGCCTATCCCCCTGTGAGGTACAGCGAGCTGTGCTTGGGGCCTCAGCCCTGTCATCCTGTCTCCCATTTGGGCTCATTTATTAAGAGAGTCGGCAGGAACCAGCCATGGGGAAAGGGGATCTCGCAGTGACATACCCGAGGCATAACGAGGCTCTCGGAGGCCAGGCCTTGTCAGGGCTGCCCTCCCCAACGCGTGCTGAAAGCAATCGCTACAGCCCCGAGACGGGGCACCTCCTAGCTGGGGGGTTGCTCCCAGGGTGCTCTGTTTTGCCGTGGCTGGGGGATGTTTGGGGTTTTCCAGCTTTTGTGGTGATGTTAGTTTAAGGCTGGGCATGGGTTTGGGTTATTTAGGTTAAATGAGTCTCCAGTGGTCAAGCACACACAGCAAAGGCCAGACCACAAAAATCAGCATGATAGTTATTTACCATAACTATATACAAAACCACAAGCAGCAAAGGTTCCCTCAAATACATCAGAGACGCTGTACATCTCTTTATTAAAGCCTGTCTGTTTGTTACGCTCTAGTTTGCCCTTAAATCACAAATAAAACTGGAGAAATTTAAGTCATCTGAAACAAGCCATAGGACAAAAATAATAACAAAACGAAACTTGGTTATGAAAATCCTTCCCTCTCACTCAGATCTTTCTCTTTGCTTTAACTTTGGATTGATTTTGCTCCATTCCAGCACTGGAGATTAGTGATAGGCAGCTATAAAATTCTTTTATTCACTCATAAATAAAATATCTGTACTGTTCAAGAGTTATCCACTCCCTTTGACAGTAATGAACTTGCCACACATTTTAGTAATTCATTATAATCAATCCAGAGTCCTTCGGCCAGAGGAAGGAGATATCTAGTCAGAAAATTGACCCTCTCTAACTCTGTGTTGGTCACACTGCTCTGCTGATTCTTTGTGTAATTCCTTTTTCTATTTAAACACCAAATCAAATCAGACACACATTGTTTCAAGGGGCTTCTTCTTTTCAAAAGTTTTTATTTTTTTCAGTCTTACGAATCATTTCAATCTTTTTCAATCAAGAAATGAAGTCTGGCTCTTAAACTTTATGTTTTGTATACAAAACAGTAAAAACATTGAGGTATCCTTTGTTTTTCACTTCCTTTTGTTTTTTCAGCCCTTTTTAACCACAGTCTTTTTCCTTGGCCTCTTCCAATCCTCTTCCTGGGCTGCTGGCCCAAAATATGTTGTTTCTGATGATGTTTCCGATGAGCCTGGGGAGCCGTCCATCCTGCGAGCTCTGTCCAGCTGCTGACTCCATGGCCAACAGCAAGAGGGTTTTCCCACTTGAAAAGAAAAGGAGATTGAAGGGGATTGGCATTTCCAAATTATAGGAAACTCAGAAATGAATAATGCTTGTAAAAATGACTGTTTTGGCAAAAAGAGCAGCAACCTTTAAAGCTGCCAGAAGGTGGGAAGCTCTCTGTGCCTGAGAAGAGGCAGAGCAAGAAATGTCCATCTCTCCGTCCATCTATTCCAGGGCTCCCTTCCCCATCTAAGCTATTTCTTTCTTCCTCTTCACTCAGACATAGATAAAGTGATCTGACCTTCTGTGCAATTATACTGTAGTGGGATTAATGGCTTTATTTACTGCTCTTTCTCAGAAAGTTTTGTCATTATTGATTAGCCCATCAATAAGAGGATTTGTAAAAGCAGAGATGCGAGTTACGTGCCCAGCCACCATCTGTGCCTCTGAAAAGTTCTCTTCATGGCACATGTGGGACATGTATATCTTCGTGCTTTAATCTTATATGTAAACCTGATGGCATTTTCAGAAAAAACACATTCTTGTTTGATCTGAATTAATTTGCATGATGGGGTCAAAATCATGTCAAACAGATACGATTGAAGGAAAAAGTGTTGCAAATGTGAACTTTGATATTTTGGAGATTTCGAAGATAACATTCACAAGCATTTTAGACATCAGTCACCCCTGATCTGGTAACCAGATTTTATGCCCTGCTATGAATCAGGAGAAGGGATATCAACTCCAGTTTACTGCACCTCACTTTAGTGTCATAGCCAAAAGCCTTCTTCTGTTTAAGGGAGGCACTTATTTTTAGGGGTTATATCAAGATTTGCCTCACGACTGTAATTTTCTTGGTTTTCTTAATCTCAGAAACTAAATAAAACAATGAAGCAATGATTTGTGTAGTATTGATACTGGAAATTGCATTACTTGCATGAAAGCTATCAAAGTTGCTTTTAAGAAGTGCAAAAGCAGGAAAAGATGGGTAGTGATAAAGATATATCCAGGCGAAGTACTGAGTCCTCAAGTGAGCAGTTCAAAAGGATTGGTCAGCCCTTGCCTGTGAGACCTCAGACAGTTTAACAGACCCATTTGTCTCGACCTAAAGACAACAAGCAGACCCAAGTGCCAAAACCTCCAACCTCTGATGATCTAGGGAAGGAGAGGAGAGTCAGCTGCTTCTGAGACTGAGAAACAAGAAACGGACAACTCGTATCTCCCAACCCAGAAGTGGGGGAACACATCTGGTTTTTGAATTTGCAAGGAACATATGAAGATTAGGTAAGATCAGCGATGTATGAACATCTGTTGCTGTGAACTGTTTCTTCTGCATGAGGGTGTCTTTGGGACGATGAGCGATGCACTGGTTCTGGAAAGCTGTACTGAGTCACATCAAACACTGGTCACAACCATCCAGAAGGAAATCTCTTTCTGGTGTCCTGCACAGTAAAGGTCCATGGTTGGAGCCAGATAGATAAATGAGATAAAGCTAAGTCTGTAACTCAGAGATCTGCTCCCCTTCACCAAACAGTAGGTAAAGTGCCTGTTTAGGGGGTAGCTGCTAAAGGACTTTGGAGAGGTGATGCACAGTGCTCACATTCCCTTGATGAGGGAATAGCATCCACCCTCAGCCAGTACGCCGATGATACAAAGCTGGGAGGGGTGGCTGACACGCAGGAACACTGCGCTGCCATCCAGCAAGACCTGAACAGGCTGGAGAGCTGGGCAGGGAGAAACCTAATGAAATTCAACAAGAGCAAGTGTAAAGTCTTGCACCTGGGGAGGAATAACCCACTGTATCAGTACAGGCTGGGAGATGACCTGCTGAAGAAGAGCTCTGTGGAGAAGGACCTGGGGGTCCTGGTTGATGACAGGTTGGCTGTGAGCCAGCAGTGTGTCCTGGTGGCTAAGAGAGCCAATGGGATCCTGGGATGCATCAGGAAGAGTCTGGCCAGCAGGTCAAAGGAGGTGATCCTCCCCCTCTACTCTGCCCTGGTCAGGCCCCACCTGGAGTANGGGACTGTTTAGTCTCGAGAAAAGAAGACTTAGGGGGGACCTGATTAGTGTTTATAAATATCTTAGACATGGGATGCAGGGGGAATTGGCCAGCCCCTTTTCAGTGGTCTGTGGGGACAGGACAAGGGGCAATGGCTGTAAACTGGAGCATAGGAAGTTCCACACCAACATGCGGAAGAACTTTTTCACAGTGAGGGTGACGGAGCAGTGGAATAGGCTGCCCAGGGAGGTGGTGGAGTCTCCTTCACTGGAGATATTCAAGTCTCGTCTGGATGCCTATCTATGTAATATGAGATAGGGAGCCTGCTTTGGCAGGGGGGTTGGACCCGATGATCTCTCGAGATCCCTTCCAGCCCCTAAGATTCTGTGATTCTGTGATTCTGTGATTGCGTGGTTTGGGCTTTTGAAACAAATGAGCAGCTTGCACCTAAAGGAGAAGCCACGCCTAGCCCTTCCTAAGCAGGTGCTGAAGCAGATGTGATCAGTCAGCACGGCTGTGTTTTTTGGTGGCATGCCTTAATGCTACTTAATCTTCAAATTCAGAGGGGTAGACCGCAAGCTAGCACTGCTTACATAGCTCACACTAACATTCATACATTCATTGCTTCCTAATTGCAGAGAGACATGCCAGTCTGGTTCTCATTCCTCCCTGCAGAAGACCACAGATCCTTGTTTTGAATTCACAAGATCCAGGCTTAACTGGCATCTTCCTTATCCTCCTCCCTCACCTGGCACTAAGAACGGGGAATATCTGTGGTTACCTATCAACCCCATCTCACCCTGTATCAGGAGGCAGTGTGTGAAGACCAAGCTTTGTATGGCAAACCCGAGGATCTGGCTTCCCTCCTCATGGTTCAGTAATGGTCTGGCAAGGCTTGCTACTGTAACATGCTGAGCAGCTCTCGCAAACAGAAGTCACCTAAAACATATCAGTATCTGCACAAGTGATGATTTGCAAGATCACCCAATAGAAGCATCTCTGGTCCATCCAGAAGGAGCCAGGCAAGCTGTGGGAGGACACCACTGATTTCAGTCAATCTGCCCTGACTGAGAATCTGACTCTCCAGTAAGCTAGTTAGACTGGAGATGTGCATCAGCCTGTGTTCAGACTAGTTCAGATTTCTTCTCAAATCTAATTTTAGACCTCGTCTGCTATTATTTATTCAACAATGTGAATGAGATATAGATTGCCTTGATTGATTGCCTTCTTTCCATTCTTCGTAATTTGCCTATTCATTCTTGAATATCTCACAACAAGCACATTGCTGTACTGTGTCAAGACTGGAAGAGAGAAGGAAACTATATTGAATCAAAATGGTTTTTAAAAACTTCTTTTCAAAACCACATTAATCCTTAATTTCATCATGTCAGTCAGAGGCTGGAGTTTATCGTTTCCTCCGCATATAACTAGCTGCAACTGTGGTGTTGTAATCCACATCACACTTTTTTAACAAGAATAGAAAAATGTGGACTGAAATTGATCTTGGATGGTCCTCAGAAAATTCTGACATTCCACTATGTGGCAGGAGCTTGCTTTCATTTTTGTGCTGCCGCCTGTACCATACTTCCATCCCCTTTTTATTTTAGTCTTTGCATTACACCATTAACTTGGCAGCAAAATAAGTGATATGCTGTAAATACATTATCCCATAAATCCAAGGCAATTAGTTAGAGTAGGGAATATTAACAGTTTATTAGCCTAACTTTATTAAGGCCAGGACGATAACTGACAGCTCTTTTCCTTGTCTGAGAGGCCTCTGGCTACAGGATCTCATTCAGGAAAAGGGAGTTACTATTGGAAGTCACTATTGGAAGAAAACCTGTAGAGAGAAAGACAGAAGAGAAAACATGAAGCCCTTTCCCTGTGAGGAGTGGCATCACTAGAAGAGCAGTGTCCCTCTAGGGCACTCCATGGATGGTTCCTGTCGTTCCAGGCTGTGACTGTATCTGTCATTTCTCCTCTTGTGTATTTCCCCTTTCCCATCGCTGCCACTTGCATACAGTCAGCACACAAGTGAAAAACATGAAAATAGATCATGTTCTTCTATAATATCAGAACAAAACCCAAAGACACCAGGCCCCGCAGAAACCACACACACTGTGAGAATGAAAGCAGCCCTTGAAAGGCTGGGCAGATGAACGTTTTCTCTTCATGTGCTAGAGCCTCACACCCTCGGGGGCTCATTTTGCAACTTGCTGCAAGAACAACTGTAAGATGAAGGGATAAAGAAGCACATAAGCACTTGGTGTAATTAGTTTGCTTATGATACACTGAGACATAAAAGGTTCATCATCGATGTTGAGTTGGGAGCTGCAGATTTCAGAGGTAAAGTTTTCTGCCGTTTTACTCACAAAACTGATGCCAGATCCTATGGTCACGTTTCAAAGAATGGGAAGTGCTCTGCAAAAAACCCCAGATCTAGTAAAAAGCTACTACTTTGACAATTTTTCAGAAAAGAACAATGTGTTTATGGTGCAGCTGGAAAAATAAAGAACCAGTATGTGACTAGCCAGGCCCTGGTTCTGCTGCAGATAGGTGCTGTGTCCTACATCTCTAACACAAAGTACTTATGTCAGTAGGAAATCCTGCATACTGAACTTCAGCAGAGGCAGCTCATTTCAAGCCTGGGTATCCAGCCCATCTGGACTTATGCCACCTAACTCTGACTGAGTGAAAAATGGGTTAATTGCCCGATTTCAAGTAGGGTATTTTGATGTAGTAGACTCCACCATGGGCTTTTTATTTGTTTTTTCTTTTGCTGGAAGTACATTTTCTTCCAGGCCTAAACCAGCTTGAATTCTGCATATCAGTGCACTCAAAGAAGAGGAAATTTCTGTCATATGTGAAAAGTTACCTACCTGTGCTAGTTTGCCAAACAAAACCAGTAAGAAATGGGATTCTGACCGTGGTGTTTCTCTTTATATAGATTAATCATCCTCCTGTCATGAGGTGTCTGTGAGACAGAAAGGATGCTGATGTGGTTTGTTGTAACTCATGGAGGATGAATCAGAGGCATGTTTGCAGGACAGCTTTGGGAGGAGGGATAAAGTTAGTGCCAATGTAGTCTAATCAGAGTGGTTCACACTGACCTTTTAGAAGTCACATTCTTCCACTTACTGATCTGTAATTCAGCAATGGAAGTGGACTATCTCTTTTCTTATGCTCTGGGTCCAGATAGACATATACAGAGGATGCATATTCCGGAAAGGCTTTTTTTTTTTTTTTTTTTGAAGTTGTGAGCACATAAACCAGAAAGTGACTCCCTCTGAGTCACGGGCTTCTCTTACCTGCAATTCACAGGTAAGGCATTGGTAGACACTTCTGGCTCCCCAGAGAAACGTGGAAAGGTGACTCTCTGGAAAAATGTCTCTTCACTGTCAGTGTAGGTGAGTCTGTAAGGTTATTATGTGGGCTGAGAAGGAGTGAGTGGAACAGTAGTTTTCACATAATAAAAGAATGACATCAATGTTTTTCAATCTGGCTTTTCAAGTAAAATCCTCCTGCATCTGAGCTCCTCGAAGTCCACATATTCTATAAAATCCAGGAAAAGAGACAGTGTGTTTTCCGTAAGGATGTGGAATAGCTGCCGAGCTTCCCCTAGTTTTCTGGAAGGGGTTGGGAAGCCCAGTAGCGCAATGCTTCCCAGAGGTGATGTAACTCAATGTGTCATTAATTCAGGGCAGTTCTTAAATGACACAATCCATCTGTTTGTTAGCAAGAAAAACAAGGGTAGTTCATACTGCACGTGGTACAGCAACTTCATCTTGTTGAACATATGTGATTGTGGGGGTTACTGAACTTGATGCTTTTGCTTTTGTGATTTAAAATAGCAACACAGTCCTAAGGGCAAGGTTTTGGGGTTTTTTGAACTCCATTCTCTTGGGTTTTTTTAAAGAAAATACAATTTTGGAATGAAGTTTAAAAGATTTCAGTAAGTTGGCAAGTTTTAAAAGACATCGTAGTGATATGTTGTCCACCAAGTCACACTGTACTTTTGATAAATTCCAGTACCATCTGACACAAACACTTCAGGTAAACACAACTGGGACCTAATATGCATGTCAAATAGTATTTATAATTATGTAAGGTAAAGCATAAAAAAATGCCAGTGCCAGTGACTCTCCACAGAGGTAACTGCAATGGAGGAACCCTTAAACAAGGGCTAATATATCCCTTTATGAGCCAGATTTTTTTTCTTATATATTTTCACTAGGAGTCATTAACTCAGAGGTGTTTCAATGGAAATACCTACAGGTCTTGTGTCTGTGTCAACACTGGTTGTACAGACTTGAGCCTTGAGAGCAGTGGACTCTTCTAGGACACAACACATCTCCTGCTCGCAATAGACCTTTGATTGTGGTGGACTGTTTGCTACAGGGCCTCTTTCTCCCCACTCACTGTAAACAGTGGAGTCAACAAACTCAGATGTAGGCTGCCCAACATCTGAGGTCAGATGAGATGCATTCCATCTGGGATGATATCTTGAGGCCTTGCTAAGACCTTACTGAGGCAAGCAATGCCACTGCTGAAGTGTGCATGCCACTAAGGGCAGGGGAGCAGCTCTGCTACCTGCATTTCCTCTCCTAAGGGCCCCAGGAACCTGTCTGGCTGCTGCCTCAGGCACAAAGGGTGGAAGCTTCCTCAAGAGCAAGCTGGCTCATCAGCGCTTAGCTTTGCATTAAGAAGAAAAAGGTTCTGCCCTTTTTCTTCCCTTGGCAGAAGCAGCATGGTTTGCTTCATATTCACTTAGTAAAAAGTATTACCCCTTCTGCGAAAGTGTTATCTTGATCACAGACCAGCACGTTTAGTGGTCCATCATCTCCTTGCTGCATGTTGCTAACTTTCACAAAATGATCTCAGTGTTACATATCCCTGCTGTGACAGCAACAGAGTTGAACAGTTTGATGTCCCCACATTGTTTCTCTCAGTCTCTTTTCTGCCTGGGAAGCAATGAAAACATACGCTTGGCCTGCAGTGAAGTGTAGTGGTCCAGATCCAGCGGCTCTCAAGTCTTTACAAACTCACATTCTCTTAGCGGTGTAGGGAACAATTAAGTCCTACTCCTACTCCTCTGTCCCTTTCCCTGTCTTGCCAAACACTGCATGGGAGATGTGTGCAAGTGAAATCCCATCTAGGTTCTTGAGTCTGCAGGACCTGAAGCACGTGCCTGAATCAAATAATTCTCATGCTCCAATTTGTTATTCAGAAAATCTTGCTCCCCAAAGGTTGAAACCAAGACTTAAACGCTGGCTTGAACCACCCTGTGCCAAAAACACGTTTTTATCACCAATCCAGCAGCAGCAGTGTGATGCCACCCCTAGGACTGCCACAGGGGGATTTAAAGCACCAGCTTATCTGATCTGCTAAATATGGGCATCTTTATCAGAAAAAAAATACTATGTTGGTGCTACAGTAATCATTGCTCAAACTTAAGAGAAAGCTTAGTTTATAACTATATTTCATGCTGAATATCTGCTCTCCAGAGCTGCTTGAGTCAGCTGGTAATGTGCACATTATCTATGTAAAATATCAGCCCACTGACAGACATAATTACCGAGTTTGTATAACACAGAGGATAAGTTATATTCCCGTGTGAATCCTGAAATGACAGTTTGTCTTCATTCAGCCTGTGGTTTCCCTCGCTGGGCTCACCCTGTGAAGTGGTTACATGTGCAGGATGACAGGCGCAGGGGTGCCTCACTGTAGTGGGTGAAGTGGAGGGTACCTGAGGTCTAACCACAGAGATTCGATACATCTTAGTGGTTGCGTTTTTAAGCTCTCTTTGCCCGGTTCCTCCGGGGAAACTCAAGGGGAGCATTGTGTGCCGGCCCCACTGCTGCCACTGAGCCAGCGGTGAATGGCTGCTGTGGAGGCTCACAGACCCCACGACACAGCCCTAATGTGAGGTACACACAGCTGGAGTGCACATCAGGTCAATGTGTTAGACCCACAGCAACTCCTGGCCAAATAGGTTTATACACAAACCCAGGCAGGTTTATATACAAGTGCAAATGTCCCCAGAGCAATTAAAATATGCAGTTCTTCATACTTTAAATATAAGTTTGGTGATAAATGGCATCTAGATGCATCAGTGCATTGAGATAAAATGTGCAGGATGTTTTCCATCTCTGAAAAGAATAACTTGATGGCTGCACCGAGAGGAGAACAGTGGTTCTGCACAGATCTTAATTCTCACACCTCATTGCTTCCAAAAAACCCCAAACGTAGAAAACAGAAGCTTTTTTGTCCTTCAACATGGTTACCTGAGATTTCAGTTACCTCAGACCTTCTGGTTCCTCAGAGATCAGTTACCTGTTTTCGTTTGGTTAAGATGAAATACGAATAACAGCAGAAGATAGTATGATGTCCAAATTGCAGTTGAAGTCAGCCAGTAGAAGCGCCCTAAATCAGCTCAGTATATCTTGTGACAGAGAGAGATTACCAAGGAGAGACTGATGACACCAACAGCTCAGTGCTCCAGGTGAAGAGATAGGTATGGGAAACCACAGGGTCATCACTACTTCATGATCAGTTATCTCCCTTTTTTTCTCCTAAGAGAGTACAACAGAGAGATGCTGGCCTTTTTCTGCCAACCAGAAAGGCATGAGTTGATGCCCTGAGTATTGTTTTTGGTGCAGAAATCCTCAATTCCATAGGGCAAGATCCTTCTGCCTAGAGTTGAAGCCATGGGGTCTTTCTTCTCTTTATCAGAGGCCCAAGGTCATTTTTCCTTCTCGCTCATCCATGTGAAAATGTTTGGGTTGAAATAACAAATGTGGGGTTTTGCTTCAATCTGCAAAAATCAGATGCTGTTCATTTTCTGAAGAACTCTTGGAAATTAAAAGAGAGGGGAATACATAAAGAACACCAAAACCAATTAAATGGAAAACTCAGCTGTTGAATACTGTGCAGCTAGACTTCCTGGATAGCCTAGAGACCTGTAAGCCAAACACGGGGCATCATTGCTCTGGACACATTAAACAATCATTAGCTTCCCTGTGTGAGGGAAAATGATTAGGTGTTGCTCAGTGTAAGAAATCACCTGTGTAACCAGAGGTTTGCTGTGACAAGCAAAATCCTGCAATGTAGAAACAGAGTAAGTTATATACTTATGCAGGTAACACAAAGGAATGTGTGTGACACAGCCCTCCCCCAGACTCCCTCAGACACAACCCCCTTTCCCTAATGCTGGGCACTACTGTCTGCTGCCATTGGTGTCCCACTGCTGGTCCTGCACAGGCTCTGTGAGAGTACAGGCTACCCGGGGAGTTCTTTTTGGAGAGTGAAGATTGACCAATGTGGGGATGATGTGCCCAAAGCTACAGTATTTAATGCCAGCTGTCTGTTTTACCTCAGGGCTGATGTATTGCCTGTAAAATATGAGAACTTCCAAACAAGTTGGCAACTTCTGGGTTCCGTTTCAAGGCTGTGGCAGAAGTCTACTGACTTTACCAAAAAGTAAGGTGTTGCCCTCAGGTTTGGAATGTGTGTGGGAAGAGAAAGCAAATTCTTATCCCTGACTGTAGATTGTAGAAGGAAAATGGATGGCAACTTCAGCTTGCCTTGTCTAAAAATTGCATTGACTAACTTCACTGCTGAGCATGAGGAACTGAGCATGCATGACACAGTATAGGCGGTGCTTCCTGGCTGCGCATTCACAATGCATTTAAGGACAATGGGACTATTGACACAGACTGGATTTTTTGATTACTTCTATTGGAAAACCTAAAAGTTTTCAAAACGTTACTACTGGATTGGACTGATTATTGGTTTCCAGTGAAATCCCTGAGTACCACAGGAGAAGTACTGAAGCTTCTTTGAACAGTTATTAGCAGCCAGCTGGAATGTTTGGCTAAAGCCAATTTGCTCAGTCCATCTTCCCCATGTAGGAGTACATCACAACTGATAAAGTGAAGACAAAGCAAAGCACACCCTGACAATGCTAGGCCTTGCCAGCCTATATGTAATGGGCCATATGGGACTTTCCTAGCTGATACATAAGCTGGCAGAGAACGCCTGAGGCTGCTCAGGCTTGTAAGGACAGCTGGTTCGGACCTCAGGATCAGCATCTGAGTCAGTAAGGCAGGGTATGGCTGCACACAGCCAAGGAGTTTCTCACTACCGAAGCTCTGCCAAGTATCCTCATTCCTTTAAGAAGTGCTTTACTGTCAGCAGGGTTTGGATAAAGTCTCATCTCATCCTGGAATTGAGGTGCCCTGGAGAAATGGCATGAATATTACATGTTCAAAAATATATTACATAACATGTTTATTATTTACCTTGTTTTCAGTTAATTGTTTCGGGGTTTTTTTGCATGGACTAGAAAGCACTACAGACTTTCAGATACTGGCATTGTCTAGCGCACTGTATTAAACCCCCAGGGCAGGCCTAATTGGCTTGTGGTTGCAGATATGTTGTAACTGACTTGGCTTGAAGTTTTGCTGGCCAATTCATTTAGAGTCATCCTTATTTGCTCCTCTGAAAGAGGAAGAAGGCACACAGATTTCTTGGGTGAGGTCAGTGTGAGGTTTCTTTCCAGACACAGGGGCCATTTTCTCCCAAATCCTTCAAAATGAATTGAAACATTAAAAGCACTTCAGACCATGAAGCAATAATTCGTAGTAGCTTGTTCTCTTGAACTGTCCACTTAAACAATGAATAATTCCAGTGTCTCATCTCTTAGACCAAACCTTACATGTCACCTCATGAACCTCACACTTCTGGCTGTTGTCAGGGTTGTCTTACAGCAGGGCAATCCAGCCTCCAAAGGGTGGGAAATGGTAGAAAGTAAGTTGTGTTTCTCTATGTGCCTCATCTAAACACATTTTCTGTACGTATACAATTATTTCAGTCAGTGTTACGACCTCCTTCTTGCACAGGGCCAGGTCTGTACCGCGGCAGGTGGGAGTGCCACATCAGAACGCGTGTAAGACACGGGCAGTATCCCTGTGTATGCATCTGCCCCCGCACATCAAGCATTTCAGTGTGCTCCTTCTGGTATCCTCTTCTGTACAAAATTATCCCTAATTGGATCAGCATAAGGTTTGCTGGGGATGCAGTTATACTGAAGTAAAAATGCCTTATTGTGGTAAAACACACTCTGCTTTCTCTGTGAGAATAACCCAGATTTGTATAAACATCTTTACAGCTGTGTGATTGCATCCGCACCAAGAAGGAGTGGGGGAAAGGTAGAGATTGTTTTGCTTTAATTATACCAGTAAGGCCAGGGCACTACAGCCTTTCTGTATGGGCAAGGCCTAAAGGTCAGGGTATAAGTGTCCAATAAGTGGTGACCTCTGAGAGCTGGTAGGTGAATTATGGCTTCTGATAATGAAGGTTTTCACTGGACATAGCGATCAGGGCATGGCCATGGAGGAATGCGGAAAAATGGCATTGGGAATTTAATTTAACAGAATGACTCAGGAAAGTGCACATAATGGGAAAACCTTCTTTTTCCACATCATTCAGGGTGTTCTCAGGAACTGAGGACTGGGAAGGGCATTGTGTGTTGGCAAGTTCACCCCCTCACTACCTCAACGTATCCTATAACCCTTCTCGTAACTGATCGAGCAGTATCCTGAAACCCCTTACCTAGGGATGGGGTGGGGGGGAGGGAGAATAGTGCTCTACGTTTCTCCTCCTGGGAGGCTGACAGTTACTTGCATTGACATTTCAGTCTGGCAGCACAAAAGCTGAGTAATGCAGCAGAGCACGGCAGTGGTGCCAGCAGTCTTACATGCTCAGCTGGGAAGCTAGTAACAGAAAGGCAGGGATTTTTTCTTTTTTTTTTTTAAAAAAACCCCCAACCTAATAGATTTTGGCTCCCAGAATAACCACGTTCCTAATACTCTTAGGAAAATCCTAGCCCTGGCTGTTGCAAAACGCACACGTATGCCTCCAGGACTGGCACCTTAGGTCATTCAGAAAACATTCCCAGCCTCATGCAGGCGCTGTGAGAGGTTAAGTGTCGCTGGCAGCTAATGAAAGAGCTGAGCCACGGACGATGACCATGCTGACCAAGTGTGGGAAACCCAGAGGTTTCCACAGCTTGTGAACCTGTAATTGCATTTCCCAAAATGTTGATTAACACCCGCTGAGTAAAGAAAGAAATTCCTCCGTCTGGGCTCTCCATGCAGAACCCACCCAGGGATGGAGTGCGGGGGGGTAGGGGTGGGGGGGGGAGGGCGAGGAACGGGGGGAGCAATGACCCATGGCCGAAGCTATGCCCACACAGCGAGCCCCGCTCCCTGTGAGTCACCGGGATGAGAAGCTGCGCATAACCGTCCGCGCACACGTCTGGCCGAGGGCACCCTGTGCCCCAGCCCCGTGGCAGCCCCAGCCGGTCCCCTTTCCTGGAGGATGGGGAGCAGGCGCCTGGCATCCCCTCTCGCATGCCTCCCCCTCCCGGAACCGGGGGGAAATTCAGTGAGACCACTCGGCAGCCACGCCGCTCTCCTTCCCACACGGGCGGCAGAAGAGTTGGCATGTGGGGAGTTGAAAATACTAGCCGCACCGAGTATCTGAGTTAAACCTTCAACAAGGTGATGGGGGGCAGCTCACGTGTCGGGGAAATAATTTTGCAGATTTTTGCAGTTTTGCACAGCCATGTATAAGGATGAAGACCACTTATAATACAATACAGCTTGAGAGACGTGCCAGGGTTTGGGCTAGACCTTGAGCTCTGCCCCTTTCTCTGACTTTTCGGAGCCACTCTGACCCTATCACCAGAAAGACCTTCACTGGCAAGAGGGTAAAAAGCTGGGAGAAAGCTACAGGGAGTTTCAGCTCCCCTCTTCCGTATGGTGTCACTGTCTCCTGCCATATTTAATGACCATAGATGCAGAGTCAACAAAAGCAAACATGGCCTGGGTGCCTCCACCTCACACACTTCTCATGGGATGATTTTGTTAGGTCAGCCCAACATTGAGCACAAGCCTCCGCTCCATCGAGACTTAAGCAGCTTCCTTTCCCGTGCTCTCCCATCATCACCTTCTCCAGAATAGACCCAGAGGGAGTCAATATCTCTACAATAACTTGGATAATTTATTCAAACTTCCCCTCTTCCAGAGGTAGCGAAAACTAATCAGCTTGGATCTGAGGATCACAACTATTTCAAGGCTTTTCTCTCCACCTTCCCTCCATCTTGGGCACTAAGATCCTCCTTCACCAGAGGCTGCTGAGCTGAAGCTCACCGCTCAGAGCCACTCAGACACTACTAAAGGTGACAGAAGCTTGTCAAAAGTCCACCATCTGCTTGGAGATAAACAAATAATTGGATTTTTTTGTCCAGGTTGCCTTCTTGTACACCTGCAGAAGAGCAGCCAATGAATTGCAGGTGGCTGGGCACATCCCATGAAGGTGTGGTGGCTGGAGTAAGCAGTACCCTTCCAAATTTCAGCTGAACCTGGCTGAAAATCAGACCTAATAGTCTTCATCAGGCTGCACTCACCACTGATAGGAAATTCAGAGGCATAAGGTGAGGGAGTGAGAGTCAAAGGGAACAGAGAGGGGTTACTTAAACACTATGGTTTCAGAAAAGGTTACTCAAATCCTGAACTCAACAGAACAACAGCTCTTAGTTTGGTTCAAACCAATTACTTTCATGATTTAGATGATCAGAATCCCCTGATTTCTCTGCACATGTTCATCTCAATCTGCTTTTGATCTGCCTGACATGCCTGACATGTCTAAATAACTGTAGCAGCACAAACATGAGAGCTGAGGCGTAAGAAAGGGGACTTTTAAGTGGTGATTTTTTTAAAATTGATTTAAATTCCAGCCTGTCACTTTCTGCCTTAGTCTAAATCCATTTCTCATAACTCTGATCTTTGTAACCAGTCAGTATAGGAGAGTATAAACCCTTCTGCAAGGGTGTCTTGGGGAATCATGTTACTCCCTATAGCTGCAGATGATGAGACAAATGGAGCACCTCTCATAGAAAGACAGATCAAGAGAGTTGGGCTTGTTCAGCCTGGAGAAGAGAGGGCTCCAGGAACACCTTATTGCAGCCTTCTAGTGCCTAAAAGAGGCCTACAGAAGAGCTGAAAAGGGAATGTTTTTCAGGCAATGTAGTGATAGGAGAAAGGGTAATGGATTTAAACTAAAAGATGATAGATTTAGATTAGATATCATGAAGAAAGTCTTTATCATGAGGATGGTGAGGCCCTGGCACAGGCTGCCCAGAGAAGGTGTGGCTGCCCCTCACTGGTAGTGTTCAAGGCCAGGCTGGATGGGGCTTTGAGCAACCTGGTCTAGTGGAGAGTGTCCCTGCCCATGGCAGGGGGTGGAACTAGATGGGCTTTGAGGTCCCTTCCAACCCAAATCAATCTATAAAATACCCAGCGGGGACACTATTGGTATGTTTGTCTTCATACTCCTGATGGATCATCAGGTTTAAGACAAAGATTTGAGTGAGATCATATCACTGCACAATACCAGAGGGAATGAATACCTTTCCCTTCACCTAGGTCCCATGCAGCTGACAACTTGCTACCTGACAACATAACCTAGTCTATCTAAACTTGAGTATTTATTTCCCTATGGTCCAGTCCACCCTTTGGACTGATATCTCATCAAGCCCTGTGCTCTGCAGGCCTTCCCTAGACTTGCTCCTGCTGCAGCATGAGGCCACAACCTCTCCCACCCCAGGACCTAGAGCATGTACTGCACTGACTAGGTCCCATTTCTGCCTAGAGCCAACTCCAGCTGAATAGCTGAAAATTACTGGCTTTTCTCCAAAACTCACATATCACATCATCAGTGACCAATGGCAAAAAATTGAAAAGAAAGGAGCTGAGTGCCATCAGGATAATGCTGTTAAATAAAGTACACGATCCTTCTTGGCATCACACTCCTTATCCCCTTCCTTCCTCTGTAAGGGCTGGAAGAGTAGCATGGACATGCCAGAGCAGTTAATGGTGAGCACGTAATGGTGGCAGGCCATTCAGTGTCTTTTCAAAGCTGACTGAACTCAATGGAAAAATTTTACGTTCACTTAAGATCCTTGGAACAGGTCTTAAAAGAAGCTGTTATGTGAGGGATATTTGTACAGCTTTAAATTAAAGAATGTAACAGCTTGTAGACAATTTAGTGTCCTGGATCTGAGAAGTAGTTTTTAAAATGATCTTAAAACTGAAAATTTTGAATTAATAATATGTATTTAGGAGTGATCATAAATATGCCTTTAATTGCTAAACCACTGGTGTTTCTATAGCTATAAACACTCTACTAGTTTAATAATGTACATTTTAAAAGCTTCCTATCATCATTATTTACACTGCGTGGTCAATAATTATGTGTAATTCATACCTCTCATTGCAGGATTTTTTTTTCAAAACAAGTACCAGCAAGTTTGTTTTGCTAAATCTTTGCATATTAAATTCAGCTCCAGGGATACCTTGGCTTAGGTACACTGTATAAGATTGCCTAAAAACACGAAGTGTTGGTACGACTCGACTAGGCTTAATAGCTCTAAAATAGAGGCTTAACTAGTTAGATTAGCTTTAAAAATACATTTTTTTTTGTGCTTACTGTTAACATATGGATCTCTGGGCCATGAGAAATTATTAAGGTCAGTAGCTAAGCACAAAGGGGAATGATATCAGACAGGTTCAGATAAATTCCAGAAGCATGCAGTACGAACTACAGGCCTCATCATCAAAGAAACAAGGTATTGAGTAGAAACCCATAGGGAACATCCAGCTATCCAAGCAAAGGTAATTTTGAGCATTTTCTCTGCCGTATTTGTCTGGTGTAAAGTTTTCTGGAATTTCACCTGTAAGATCAACGGGTCTTGATACCCTCTCTCAGAGACCCTCAACTAGTAAGCCTAAGGAGCTGATTAGCTATAGTATGTCATGCTTTTCAGTATGTACCACCTGAAAACTGCATTCTTTTAAACAAAATTGATTGCATGTCTGCCAAAACTTCCTTCCTCCTCTGTCCCATGTGTGTTTTCTCCCTGTGCCTTCCTGCTCCTTTTCCAGGCCTTTCTTCCCTGGTGTCACTACCCTTGCATGTAGCGCATGCCCAGGAAGCAAATTTGAAATCCCATAGGCATTTGATCCAAAACTTAGGCAACATGATTTCAGTCATGATAGCTCTTGTTTACTCAGACAAGCAGAAAATTATTGTGATTCAGTCTGGCTTGGCAGTAAACATTCAACAAACAGTATTAATGATAAGAATCAGCATGTCTCCAAATGAAAAAGAAGAAAACTCCTGCCTAAAGCCTGAGCCTTACAAAAAGGGGTCAGTAAGGGGGGCCTGTTACATTTTCTCTTCATGAGTGTCAGGGTCTGAATGAGAAAATGCTTGTATGGGTTGCTCACCCAACAGGCCCTCATCTCTCTGTACTGCCTGAGGCTTACAGAGAGGACAATTGGCTTTGGGGCATCCCAACCCCAGAGAAGTGCCTCAGAAGGGGATCTGTCACTTAGCCTGCTGCTCTCTATGCTGGGAGACTTGGGGGTCAGGAGCAGCCACAGTTTGGATAACTTGAAATGGAAATCAAATTAGAATCAGTCCAAAGAAATTCTTCAGATGGGACATGGTTTTAAATGTGTTAGTAATCCTAGTAAAGTCAGTGGGTCCAGCCATGACACCTAAAGAAATCCATGTATTCAGAGACTTTACAGGATTAAAGCCTGAGTAACTCTCCATCGCTAGAAAAGACTTACGTTGAAATATTTATGCAGGAAAAGGTTATGAAGGTTATGAAGAAAAAGAGTTATGAAGGAATACTTATTTTGTCTCCTATGGCTTTTGTAAGGGCAATTCACAACCTTTACTTTCTTAAATAGACTCTTTGCTTGACATATTTACTCTGGTCCTAGCTTGTGAGAAGACTTTGCTTAGCAAATTCTGGAGGTTTCTTCCCATTATTCATTCAGTAGCTGCAACCCTTCCACCATCGATTAGTGTGTTGCAATATAGGGTGTTAATCGACTTTAAACATTTAATTATGGTTTGTTTGAGCACGGCATTTTACCAACACAGTGGTTCATCACATTGCTGGAACAAGTACAATACAGCATCTTTAAAATTATGCACAAATAATAGATTAGTTTCAGCAATACTTTTTCAGCAGCATTAATAAAATCTCTCAAGCATGCACAGAGCCAATGGCCAGGAGGATTCTCAGGAGGTCTTTCATACAGGATGCACATCTTTGTTACGAAATTCCTCAATGCCTTTTTGCTGTCTCCCTAATGACCAGTTAAATGGGCTCCCATGAGAATGCCTGAGTCAGAGCCAGCTTGAAAACTGCTGAGGAAACATCCTCTCTTACTGGAAATGACTTCCATCAAACTGCCATGTACCATATTTAGACTAACGGATCAGTAACGCCAAACAGAGGGAGCTAAGTTCACAGGGCTTGGGATTCTGCTCTATGTGAAAAGAGATTGCCTTTGTCTGGCCACAGTTGCTTTAGGGCAGGCGGCCCAAGAGCTCTGCAATGCTCAGAAACAAATTCCAGTGGTGAGTGGTTGCCACTAGCCAGACTCAGAGTGGGGCAGGCAGCGTTCAGGAGTGGCAGCTGACCTTGTGAAGTCTGCTTTGACCTGCAAATGAGATATCAAGCACATCTTCTAATACCTAATTGTAAGAGAGCTAGTCTTGTCAGTCAGCCTGTACTAACTACATGGTTTAAATCTGAAACACTATTTTTGGGGTTTTTTTATATATAATGCAGAAAATTTATTTTCAACCATGTCCTTGCCTGTCAGAGAATGCATACAACAAACCAGTAATCAGCAGAGCAGAGGGACTTCTAAGGTCACTGGAGAAAAGAAAAAGCCTGTCCTGTGTTATGCAAGAAGTTTAACATAAATCTGCTTTTTTTTGTTGTTTTTTATTATGCGTTTCTTGCTTAGCTCAGTGTCTATTAAACAGATAACAGTAGCTGAAAGCAAACCACATGCAGGAAGTTTTCTTTATTTTCATATAATAAAGATATTTGTTGAGTCTGGATTGCTGAGGTAGCTGTCTAAAACATTTTTATTTTTAGAACTAGTGAAAAATATTTACCAAAGACTGGAGGGAAAAGTGACTCCCTGGACCTCCCCGTGCTTTTTCTTTGTATTCAAAGGACAGTATTTTGAAAAAGGCTCATGCTTGCCCAGTTGTGTTCCCATGAGTAGCTGTACTATCTGTGACATTATCTGGGGCAGAGAAGCAGCAGCTTTGAAAATCCCAGGGCAGAGGGGACAGGGCAGGAGAGGTGGTTGTGACGAGGGGACGCATGTTCAGGGCTCACAAAACCCCACTTCTCTCAAAAGCCCAAAAGAGCCTTGGACACCTCGCAGCTGTTCATAAACATCTATAACAAATCTTTAACAAAGCATGTTTCATATCCTTCCTGGATGATGGTCCTGTCAGGGTTGGTTTTCCTAGTGTTGCTAACAGGCACTGCATTAGCCCCAGCAAGAGGAGCTCTCTCTGTCCACTCCAGACAGAACACTCAGTTCTGCTCTCAAACCAAAGAGGTAGCATTAAGAACCCAGTGCACAGATGTCTTCTTTCTTCCATGCCCCCTAGAAGACTAGGAATTACCCATTTTTATTTTCTCCTCTTCTAGGTGTAACATTAATATTACAAATTCAAGCATTCTGAAACTAGGGGATACTGTAATTGAGAATATTTATCTGTGATTTTCTAAGAGATGTCTAGGTCTGAGCAAAAGATTTAAATTGGATTAGAAGTTCAGGTTTTTCAACACCAATAGCTAGGAAGGATGGCTCCCTACCCAGCACCTAACACAAAGGAAGACCTAGTTAGGGTCCAGGCATGTTCATTCTGTGATCTTTTCCATAGCAACTGTGCTTTGCTGAATGAAAGGAGGAGAACTGCTCTGCCCAAGAATCAAGACTGCGTGGTGAAGTAGCATGAAGTCTGAAGTACATCTGCTTTATTTGTTTTAGAGATTGGCAAGTATGAAGCCAATGAGTCAGGGGACCAGAGGAACAGCAAAGCCTGACTGCTGCCTTGGGAGAGTTGCATTCAGCTCTTGCCCCTGCCACAGTGTGCCTGCATGATGTCAGGTCTGAGGAGTTATCATGAGAAGTCACGCATTCCTCATTTTCTGCATGCCAAACCTAAGGCCATATGATCTGGCTTGCCAAAATGTTGAAATTCATAACTTCAATCGAAGTCAAATGGCATCTGCTCCTGGATGTTGGTGTAAAAGTTGAGTAGATTGAAAAATAAAAGTCTCAGGTTCTTATACTCTTGTTTGGTAAGTCCATGCTCAAGCTACTTGTGTCTACCAAAGGAAAGGCAATGAGGAAACTGATAGCCATATCTTCATAGCAGGCTTTGAGCATTGTGTAACAAGTAAACCCCAGAGTCACACATTAGGCAGCGGACAGAACTGAACTTGTCATTATTTGTGTGCAGCCCATCCTGTGCACTGAAGGAAACAAAAGCTCAATGGAAAAAATAGCATGCAGACAGTGACTGAACACCATCATAACGCAAGCACATAGTGGCTACAAATAAAGGTTGCACAAGCATCCTCATCTGAGGCAATGGCTAATTTCTGAGGGTTTGAATTTACAACCTTAATAATGTTCTTTTAACTTAAGGGTTTGTTTGCTTGTTTGTTTGAGGGGGACAATTGCTTTCAGTCATGCAAGCAGATTACCAACTTATTCTTTACTGAGTGTATTCAAAGGAAAGGGCTGATCCTATCTTTCTAGGTTTGTACTAATAAATAAAACAGAGACGAGGGCTGCTTTCTGGCCCAGAGGCTAGGCGGAACCATACCCTTCATCCATATAGTTAAATCCCTCCCTCTCCTATGCTCTCTTCACCAGTGATTGTTTACATCTGGACTGGGAAGAGACTGTCGCATGCACCATCGCCAGACCTTGCTCTGGGAAAGTGCTAGTTGGCACAGGGCCACACCTGAGTAGGGAGTTTGGTAGGAGCTAATAAATAGAAACAGATCACAGGCTAGCACTTGAACCTGTGCCCTGCATCTGTCTTGTTTGCTAGTATATATACACACAGAGTATATGTTTACGCTGCTAAGTACGGTTAGGGCATGTCCCCCGCGAGAGCAGCAGCCTTCTGGCTTTACACACTGCACAGGTATTAGTGTACTTCTGGGCTCTGCGTTGGAGCCACGCCACCAACTCCTAGAAATAACACCTGAGCATGCTTACAGCTGTTTCCAGAAGCTATTCTGTGTAGGCAGTAGGGACCAGATGGACAGGAATGACTTCTCTGCTCCCTGCACGACTCTGCAGCATGTCAGCAGGCTCTGCATCCCCCACCCCCCACATCCATGCCCACACACCAGGGAAGAGTGCTCACTCTTGGTCTGGTTACCTAAACACCCCTCCCAGGGGCTGCAGACAGACCTTTCATCCATGTGGGCCAAAATCATCTGTAGAAGGCAGAAAACATGTAGTGTGATGGATGAAGCACACCAGAGGGCTGCAAGGAGGCACAAAGAATTTCCCCATGGCCATTTGATGGTGGGGCAAGAAACAGAAGACAGGAGGGGTCACCTGTGGCAGCTTGTCCCAAGGTGGTGGAGGCCTTGCTGCTGAGAGCATACTTACAGCGATGCCAAGGCAAATTTCAGAAACAGAAATCTGATTGTGGAGAAACGTGTGATTCCAAGAGGCATGCCAGTGTGGCTTGGCACACTGAAGGGTACTGTAACAAGCGACACCACATCTTCGACTCCAGTGAAGAAGCTGTGCTTTGTGCTTTGGCAACCTGCAACCTAAAACTGCAGCGCTAGGAGTTATCAACAGCCAGAAGGACCCCATGACCCTGTGCTCCCAGGGGAGCACTGGTGGCTGCACAAGCGTGGCGAGGGTGGGGAGAGCAGCTGTTCTCCACACTTATATCCAGGCACAGGGGCAGGAGCAACAAATATGCAGCAACAGCACAGGTACACAGCATTATCAGAGGTTCGCCGCTCCATCACATCACCTTAACAGCGCTGAGGGAATGAGGACCAAATCTGAGTGAGAGGTGACCTGTGGTGCTCAACAACTTACACAGCCACAGGAAACAGACAGCGGGACTCTCTCAAACTGGCAGCCTCATGTGATAAATGCAACAGTTGAAGCCACAGCAGCGAGAGATTATTTCCTTACCAGCCACATCAACACCTCTGCACCGTCCCTGCCTGCTGGCAGTGCAGGGTTTGATTGCAGTGAACATGCTACAGCATACAGAGCCCACAACTTGTCAGGTGCATGGGCAGGTGGGCATGTGCCCTCCTTTTGGCACAGCCCCAGGATGGGGCTGAGGATGCTGGACCACATACAGAAATGTCCCTCCCCACCCCAGCCAGGAGAGAGCCCTGCCCTTCCCAGGCACACTGGGGTGGGCAAGCCCAGCCAACGCTGCAGTGTTTATTTGCCTTTTGCAATTTTACAGAACTGCCTGGACTTCTTTTATGAAGGGTGCTTTCATGATCAGGGTCCCTCAAAACACGGTGGTAGATGTTGGACTTGGAGGGCAGGCAACCTTGAGAGCCCGAGCGCCCCAGCTGAGAGATTGATAGAAGGAGAGGACAGCTCACACAGCCACTAGCAATGGGGCTGTTTTCCAATGAAAGACATCACACAGATGGAGAGAGGGAAATACTAAGTATATTTTGCATGACCAGATGTGTGAATATAAGCAGAAATTTCCTGATTACAGGAAGGAGAGAAGGAGAGAGGAAGGGCTGTGGGAAAGAGGAAAAGCAAAAGCTATCTCAGTGCAGAAAGAAGTAACCCTGAATTTATTTTACAGTAGTTGCAATAAGACTAGAAACCTTGATGGATCTGATGCTGTGATGTGGTACACGGTGGATGTGATGATGTCAACTCCTGCCAGAGGGGCATAGGTGAATCCTCACCATCATATGTCCTTGCTGGGCTCAGGTGTCCAGGCAGCAGAGAGGGGACTCACCTGGCTACACAGTCAGGGAGCCCTGATCCAGCTGCGATGGCTCAGCAACCTCACACTGTGCAGGGAAGGATGGTGGTAGCATGAGACACACAGCATTGCTGTCCATCCTTTCCCTCAGTTCAGTGGCACCAGCTGTGGCACCCAGTAGCAGTGGTGGCAAGTATGACTGGGCACATCAACCTACCTGCGGTACCTGTGACCCCCTGGGCCAGGACAGGCACCCTCTCCCTACCCCAGCCATGACTCCTGATCCCATATCTTAGCAGCTGGCTGCACTCTTCTTTCCTACAGGCTGTAACCCCTGTGGAGATAAGGCACAGCATGCATTTGGCTGTCTGACCTCAGTGCTGGGCAAAAGCCACACAGTTCAAGTACAACAACACACGCCAGCACAAAACTTGCAGCTGGTGGGTTTTGCAGCAGTCCACTAGGATCACGGCTGGTGCAGACATGAGGGTTCTGAGCTGGTGCCCCAGCGAGATGTGAGGGTCAGTGTTGTCTGTTTGCAACTCCATCACACGCTCCCAAAAAGTCACCAGCTGCACATCAGCCAGATTCTGTCAGCAGCCCTCAGGGACGGTGGTTGCTCACTATTGCTGCTGGATGTAGGACCATAGACATAGCCCTAAGCATCAGTGTGAGAGACAGAAATAGTCCTGAGCCCTTCACAGGTACCAGAAGAGCCTGCCACAGTGATTCTTCCTCTCTAAACTGTAGTACAGGAAAAGCTGCTGGGTGGCTAGGGCAGTTCATTTAGTTGCCTTATTATGAATTTGGGAGCATTCATTTTTGGTCTGTTAATAAGAATGAGGGTGAACATTATTTCATGTTAGGTTTTGCCATTTGGCAGCTGGGCAATTATGATATTTTCTCATTTTCTGAAATGACCTAATCACCTACTCTATAACAAATTGTCACTTCAGATCGTTGTTTTACATGACCTGGTCAGGTTATTGGTTTTATCTAATTCAGAGTTTTCATAAATCCACAGACACTTGCCTCTTAAAATGAGAAATACAAACTTGATGCTCTTATCTCTTATATGTCTGGCCAAATAGGTTCACTTGCTTACACCACGTGCTTTGAAAAAAAAAAGCCTAATAATAAAAAATAACTGAAATCTGATGTCCTGGCAACTATCTTCTCTTCCTATTTATTTCATATTTTTAAAAATTGTTCTTTCTAAAGGTATAACAGACTCAAGAGTTCTCACACTTTTCAAAACTCTTAGCAGAGATGGACAGATTTGGCTGTGTACCCCATATAACAAATTAAAGTCAATATAATAAAGGGAATTTTTTAATATATATAATTCTATAAAGTGAAACTGCATCTCTAGGATTTTTTGCTCTTTTTCATATTTGAATTTAACTTTCTCTCTTTCACTTTGTAGTTAAAATTGAAGATTATTAAAGTGATTTCTTCAAGCAAAACTGGTCTGCTCAGTATGTTCCAAATCCTGTCTCTCTCCCCAGAGAAGAGCCAATCTGTGCACCACACTTTCCCTTTCTGGTGCATCGACCTCCTTCAGCTGCTTTGGATTCATGACATGGGTCAAAGCAGTAACCAGGCTTTAAAGCAACTCATTTGTAGCTGGGCACAAATAAAGTATCCTCTCTACACAGTTACATGAAAAGAGCTGCTCTCTCACACTTGTGCCTTTTCACCTCATTTTAGTGGTGAATTCACCCCGGGTTCCCAGCGGCGGGGACTGCACACCACCAGCCAAGCTCCCTGACACTGCACAGCAAGGCACCTCTGGACCTGCTGCCAGGCCAAGCACGTGAGTGATCATCAGGTCTCTTTTCCCACCCATCTACTGACAGGCAATGCCAGATCTCCAGAAATGGCACCTGGGCCCATTTTTGCCATACTAAGCGTAGGGTTAGAAGCAGGGTCATCCCTCAGTACCCACTCAACAGCTCCTATGGCATGGGCAGAAGCTGATGGAATGAAATAGAATCATAGAATCAAAGAATCATCAAGGTTGGAAAAGATCTTCAAGATCATCAGGTCCAACCATCAGCCTTACACCACTGTAATCACTGAACCATCTCCTAAAGCCCCACATCTACCTGTTTTATGTGCAGCGTCAGTGACAGCAACTTCACCACCTCCCTTGGTAGCCTGTTCCAACGCGTTACCACTCTTAGTGAAGGAATTTTTCCTAATATCCGATCTGAACCTCCTCTGGCACAACTTGAGGCCATTTCCTCTTCTCCTATTGCTAGTCACTAGGGAGAACAGGCCAACACTCAACTCACTGCAACCTCCTTTCAAGTAGCTGAAGACAGCATTAAGGTCTCCCCTCAGCCTCCTGTTATCCAGGCTGAATAGCCCCAACTTCATCCCCATAGGACCTTTTCTCCAGACCCCTAATCAATGTAGTTTCCCTTTTCTGCACCCTCTCCAGCACCTTGATGTCCTTTCTCTACTGCGCACATGAGAAGCAGAGCAGGGGATTGTCATTCTTCACCAGGTTTTTAAATGCTTCTTGCCAGTCCCAGTGGGCTGGAGACTATGCTTAAGAAGATCCGGTTATAAGGAAACTGCATCTTTCTCAGCTCCTAGGGACATGTCAATAAAGTGAACTCATGCCCAAGTGAAGCACAAGAAAAACCTGTGCAACGATACCACCACCAGTTCCAAACAGCTACTAGAAGCAAAACAGCTGCATTAATGAGGCCATCCTCGTGGGATCCTCAGCTCAACGGAGAAATGCAGTAATAGCATGGGCAAATTATAATACTGTTATTTCCTTTCTCCAGTGCCCAGGCAATCTCAGGCTTTGGTATGAGCACAGTACTATCTGTGCCATGTAAAAGTGTCCCCTGCGTCTAAGCTTTAATTGGTCCTACCCTGATAGTCACATAAATGTGTATTTCCCTTTCACTTCAAAGCATCTACCACTTTCCAGGAGCAGATTTTCTTCTTGCTCCATTGTCTTGCCCAAAATCGAGATGTCGAGGTCAATCATTATTCAGCTGCAGCAAGGAAAACAGATTATATTACCTGGTGGAACTAGGTTACCCCCAGGTATAGGCCGGGGAGGGTTTTTTTCTCCAGAGCTGGAAATCATCCATTACTGCATACTAAAAAGGAAATTGAAAGCAGTTCACTTTTCCTTTGCTTCTGCTAAAACAGATGAATTGGCGTTTCAGCTCTGTGGAGAAATTCGCGGGACCAATCAAAAAAGCCAGAGTATTGCTTCCATATAATTAAATTGTAGGCAGTTATATTTTCCAGCAGCAGGTATGTTACTTGAAATGAACCTCCATGCTGTGTATCTGAGCAGTTCCAATTAAGAAAGTTCTGCTTTGAGATCTCGCAAGCCAAAACACACAGTATGGCATTGTGCCCTCAGCTATTAAACTGGAAATACAAACCACTTTTTTGTGGTTCAAATAATCTCCAGGAGATAGCTTTACTGGAAGTTTTAAGTCATATTCTTCACATCATATTCGGCTAAATTGATGATTTCCATGACCTTTTCATATAATTTCAAGAGTGTTGTGTGTCCATTTTGATTAAATGGTTCCATACTCCATTATGTTGCAGTTGTTTTTAATGTTGCTGAAGTAATTAGGTGCTCTCTTCTACCTCTTCTCACAGGAGACCATGGAGGACACACTGATTTCTTAAAATCAGTATGTACATTTTATTGCATTACATTATCTGATATTTCCACTCAGCTGATGTAATAAATTGGTTCATAAATTTCATGGACGATAAGAAAGAACTGATCATAATCACAGGCAGAAATTCATAAGACCATTAAGAATAGTAAGACATACACTTCTGTGCTTGGACTTCCTTGCCATGTAATATTACAAATGAATGGGATACTTTAATGACTAGCAAATTAAAATTTAATGGACTTTCCATTGCCGCCTACTGTCTGTGCTTTATTTGAACTCAAGGTAGAGAGCCTCTATTTTCATTTACTTCGGCTGTCTTATTGGATGTTTTCCATTCAGTTAAGTGACCTAGAACATGTTTTTGCTGGCATTGTTGACAATAATAAGTTGATAAAATCAGAAACACAGATCCTCCGATTCTTTCCTTAAATTTGTTATTGTCGTTGCTGTCAGCTACCTTTTCCCCTCCTCTGACAATCCCATCTTTAATTCTTCGAAGTAGACAAAAGTTGTGTCTCCCTGTAGAGTGGGGAGGCACATTCTTTAAAATCCCCCAATGCAACACAGTTGGTGCTGTGCAAGTGATTAGGTAAGCTTGCAAAGTATTAATAGTCACCGCATTACTAATTTCATTAGGCCTTGCATTATAATTATGTATTAATTATTACAGTTATGCCATTGAGTGCTAATACCAAATGCTGACAGTACCAATTCCCTGAATGCATCTTGTGGTTGCTGAATGTGATCACTGCTCAACAGACTGTTGCTTTTTGACAGCTGCGAGGTACCTAATGCTGCTGCCTGTGTTTAGCAAGCACCATACACCACTGAAATCTTTCCTCTGTGAATTTGGTATGGAATTTAAACTTTAAAATGGAGTAAAAGCCAAGTAGTCAAAGCACAGCAGATTCTAGATGCTCACTCTCTGTTAGTGGCATGAGCCATACTTCAGAGCAATAAAAATTCCCCCAGAGGCAAAAAACTGTCCCTCTTTGACCATTCTTCACCCTCAGCAGTCTCTTCACCATCGACCTAGCAAGGAGTGAGGGGACAGCTTGACACTCCTGCTACTTGAGCTCCTTCATCCTGAAATCAAAATAGCCCAAAGAACTTCTTGGCCTTTGAGGCAAGCAATGACAGATCCCTTCTGCCCACCTGACCATCATGACAAGGACAGATGGCGCAGCTGTCAGATACTTTGGACCCCATGTGTGTAGCAAGGAAGTTGGCCTTCATCATCGAAAGTGTTGGGCAGACCTGAGGTTTCTTCCTTTGGCCTCTCATCCTTCACAACAACTTTGGGTTTTATGTCTCTAACTTTTGCTTGTTATATCTTGCCTTTGGTTGTACCTACACACAACATTTCTATGCCAGCTGGAGGTGAAACATGCTGCTTGCATAGGGCTTTGCAACAGTTATTCTAGTTGTTTTGAAAACCTAAGCTTGCTTTCAAATTAAATCTATGTAAACCAGGCATTTAGATTAGATTTGTGTGTGGCATAAGCTTCTTGCATCATGTACGATGTGTCTGTGTAACAAAGGAGCACCGGTCCTGAAGGAAGCCTTCAAGTTACTGCAGGAACACTAACCATACTGAGTACTAAATAATCATTTGTATTGAACTTATATTACTTTCTAGTCTATTTTAACAGTATACCGCTATGACATTCTGCTTCCCTTTTATTTTTCAACTTCTGTCCTGAATACAATAAATATGGTTGTTCAAAACACAGCAACAGCATGTTATGTCTGTCAGTCAGCCTGATCAGCAGCATCCATAGAAAGATGTTTTCCAGTCATAAAACAAACAGTAATTCATTCATTCCTTGCAAATTCCAGCAAACACTTTAGAGGCCTCTTTGTAATCCATTCACTGCTTTATTGACTCAGAATCCTCCAGGGAATGTCATAAATCCATATAATGTGTACTACCATTTGTGTCTGGATCCTTGATTTAACTGAACGATATGTTTAAAAATCACACAGAAGCCATACAGTTCTCTTTGGGTCACATACATAAAAAGTACCTCAGATAGAATAATTAATTCTACAAAGGCTGCTCAGTTTTGCCACGATTCAATAAACTTCTCAATCTAAGCACATGCTTAGATTTCATTGGCATGAACAGGACTTAACCACATATTTAAATTTGAGCACACACCCAACTTCATTGCCTTGCTAGTCAGGAAACCAACCTAATTCAGGGCGTTTAGACGTGTATTTCTGCCCACGTGACTTATTGCTGGGTGACAGCTCCCGTGCTTCAGTTGCCTCGCAGATGCGCTGGCAAGCACGGGCATCCCACGCGATGAAAGTGAATCTGCTCAACAAGGAGAGACTAAGGCAATGCTTAAAAGTCAACTGCTGCAATTGTTAATGGCTTTGATGCATGAAAGGGTCAAAAAAACTGGAAGGCCATGAGCCAATCAGCAGGATCAGAGCCCTGACCGCGCAGCCCACACCGAGGTGCCGCAGATGCCTCAGGTAGCAGAAACAGCATTAGCGCTGCTGGTACACCACAGGCCTCTCCAATACTACAGCAGTCCCAGCAGAAACCTGCATCAGCCCAAATATACACCCTCCAGGACCATAGCCAGCTAGTTGAGGAGTACCCTGGACGTTTCCAGAAGGCACGTCATTGTGTCATGGCAACTTAGTGTTAAACATACCGTTTTGAGCTGAAATCTTATACAGAGAGATCCTACATGATGGAAAATCGCTCTGTCATCTTTCCTCAGACCAAACCATTCTGCCTGGATATCTGCCCTGACAAGCCCAGACATCACAGAGGTTTGGAAACCCACGTTTTTTAAGGATGGCAGAATATCAATGCTTTTCCAGTTAAGAGCAAACACATTTACAAGTCTGGCACACTGGACTAGAGAATTTGCTTTAAGAAAGAAGCTTATACCAAGACAAATAAAACAACTAAACAAAACGTAACCCCTCTGTGTGCCACTTTTCTCCTACAGGTAGTAATCAGTTACTTGTGGTACAATCCTTCAAGGGCTGCCATGCTTTGGGGACACAGGAGAAATCACACTGTGCTGTCCTTACACAGGCTGAGGAAAACTCAGAGCCGTTTGTGGCTCTACATAATTCAGGATCTCACTCACAAGAGCTGCAGCTAAAATTACATTTACTGTTCTCTCTGTATTCTTCCCAGCAGATACTCATTCCTGAAAATGTCTCAGCCTCTCCAGCAAGGCCACCATCCTCTCCTCCTGCATCTCCTTTCCTGCAGCGAGCATCTTTCCAACGCCTTGAAGAATGAGTCTGCAGGTCCCAAGGGGCATTAGCTGGAACAGCAATGTGCCGATGAGCAGCAGTGGGGTACTTGATCTCAAAGCCTATACATTCAGCCTTTTTATCCCCAGTTTCCTAGGGTTTCTGTGTGTCTCTGCACTACTGTGGCTTCTAGGAGGGTCAAAATTTCCCCAGAGCACACCACAGCACAAACATTTCTGCTTTTGACAGACTTTGAATGCAAAACTCCCTCGGGTCTCTCAACATCTGGGCACAGCAACTCACCCTACCAGGGATTAACAACAGTGACAAAGGACAAGTCTTTCTCCAGAGCTAGCAAGAAGATTATTTCGTGTATTCTGGATCAAATGGTACATTAACAGTACCACAGGAACTGGCAAGCAACTGGTGAGGAAATGTCCATTAATTTAACATCTGAATGATCACTGCCTAACACTACATAAATGTAATAAATCACTTCACTTAATCTTGAACAGAAGTGACTGTTCTGAAAAGAGCCTTTTGTTCAAGGCCCAGTGGTTTTGAGATGTGAATAAAGGACTAATAAAAAAGGAGGAGGCTGGGAGAAAATTTTCTTTAAATGGGAGTTTTGCTTTGACCCTCTGAGAATGGCAGTCTGGTGAAATATCTGAAGGTTTGGGTTTTTTTATTGAGCAATAAACTACAGTGAGGTTTGAGTCTGTGGTGTCTCAGAGAAATTGTTAAGCCTGGAAATCACATGGCTGAGTGACTGGCATGGCAGAAATATTTGGCACTTCAAACAACTTGCAAGACAAATGAGCAAGAAAGAAGAATTTCTTACACAAGTGTAACCCAATTAATGTCAACAAAAACTTGTAAAATTTATGGTTCAATTTGTCTCGGGGAAAGTGCAGAACTGACCCTTTCCTGTACCTTCTGGGCAAGTTCATTAGCAAATTCACTGGTGTCTTATAAACTCTACGGTCCAGTTATACAGTCGGGGCAGGTTCACAATGCCTCATCCCTACAAGTCAAGGTTAGAGGTGGAGTGTCATAAAGCTGTTAAAAACACATGACCACCTGGATCAAGTGCACATCTCCAGAGATGCAGGTAAAATATACTGAACCCACTAAACCCTGGGCCTGTGCTGGAGAGCTAAGGTGGACAAAGACACTGATCCAAAGCCTACTGAAGCCCACAGAAAGTATGACTCGTCTCAGTAGCATTTGGATCACTGTCTAATTCAGGTGCTTAATTTTGCCTGAAGGCAAGTTGGACAACCAAGCAGAACGCCAAAGGAGAACCCAAAAAGACCTCTGCCCTTTTGCTGCCACACAAACATTTTCCTCCCAAAGTGCCTGCCTGCACCCCTGCCTGTTGATGGGAATGTGCGCTCACCTGCCTAGGCCCAGAGAGAAGGCTTCAAATGGTATGTCAGATCTCTTCATCACGACATCAGAGTGCAGTCAGTTGCACTGAAAACAGCAGAAAGGAAATAATGAAAGCTGGTTTGGACCTTTAGCAGCTCATCTTCCTTTTGAACAAAGCAGCTTGCTATTGTGTACTGCCAGAACTTTTTGGCAGATTAGTGTGTGGCCTCTTCTTGGGCTGCTTTATGCGCTGATGTAAACCAGCTCATAGCTTAACATGTCTTCTAGTGGTTTATGCTGCTTGTACACCCCTTAGATCACAGTGTAGTTTAGGTTATGTTTGGACAATCTCGTCTAAGATGCAAAGTTGGGTTAATGAACAAAAAATTTGCTGAGACCACAAGAGGCATATTTACATACTTTCACAAGAATGGTTTTCTGAAGAAGCTGTGAATTTTTCACTGGAAGAAAAAAAAAACCAAAACAAAAAACCCCAAAAAACCCACCCAAAACAGAACAACCCCCAGGATTTGTGAAAAGGAATTTAAACACAGCTTAATTCTTCTCTTCACGCAAAGGTTGCTAAGGGTCAAATGGAGAAAATCCCTCAAACAAAATTAATCTAGGTAAATAACCCTGCATTTCCACATCACTTCCCCTGTTTAACTTTTCATCTCCTACAAGACTGCTGGAATTTCTGTGCATTATTATTATTGTAACACCCTGGTGGTAGTTTGACTTTTTCACTTTGAGAAGGATAATTGTTTTCTTTAAGTATAATTACTGGCACGGGTTATATTTGATCACTTCTCAAGACTTTCTTCTCTTTACACTTTTGGAGAAGTTCCTTGAAATGTTTTATGGACTCTATTTTCATTCTCCCTGCTAGGTTGATTAGGTTGATTAATTTCTTTCCAGTTTTATTCTTTTTTTTTTTTAATGATGGTGTGCTTGGAGGATTTGATTCTTAAAACTTTATTTCACACAGTTGCACTTATGCAATCTTTCTACTTGCTTTATGATTCAACTAAAATTACAAATGCAGAATTAACTCCTACCCTGTTCTTTTTTTTCTACAAGGGGTAGCACATGCCTCAAGCCGTAGTCCCAAGAGTACAGCTAGAAGACCCATGGCATCAGTGAAGCTCCACTGAGAACCATCTATTTTGCACTGTAGATGTTCAGGTGCTTTTGAATCCTTTACCAAGGTAATTCAAAATACCCTCTAAAATACATCTGATTTGAATAACTACACTGTAAATCATTCTAAATTACTACATTTAGAAAACAAGGAAGGAAATGAAATATCAGAGATGGGTAATCGTAGGCGATTCCGTTTAAGATACAGCGTTTGCATCCTTTGCTACCTTCCCTCTGGGTCACTCTGCCAATAAGTGCCAGCCTTCAGTGGGATGGACTACCTGAAGAGACAAGGGCCCAATCACAAATCTGTTAAAGGCAATGAAGAATCTTCTCAAAATATACGTAATAATACCCTGACATCTTTGTTCAGGAGAGCATAAACTTTTTACACAGCCCTCAGAGTACATCTGTAGCCCGGTGAGGGCAGGTGCTTTGGAAAGACCTCAATTTCACCCTGTCACCCTGCCTCCCCAAGAGGAGAAACCATTGAGGTAGATTTGAGGACATGTCCTTTTCCTGAGGAATGGTTCATGAAACATCAGCTTGCTTCACCAGAAGATGAGAGCCAAAGAAATACTTGTTTCCTGCCAGATTTAGCAGTCCCTTCCTCTGAATTATCTTACTTCAAGGTCAGGGATGGATAGCAGTCACAAGGACATGACAGTTTTAAGATCCAGTATATTACTCTTGCCACTTTACTAGAGCTAGAATAAGGGAGCTGGATATCATTAGCAAAGAGAATATTTCTATATATCTTACTGCCAGAGTACTCCCTTACAGACCTGGCAAGTTGCACGGTGTCACACTTTGAAAATCTATTATATGCAAGCTTAGGAGTTATTTTTAGAACTTTCTTAAAATTTATGCAAGATTTATGTTTCCTGTTTTTTCTTCAGACCTGTACTGTTGGCTCAAAGCAGTGCCCTGAGTCAGAAAACAGATGCATACTGTCAGTCACATGAACAGGCCTGTGGAAGTCCTTGGTACCACTGGGAGGGCTGCTGGGTTGCAAACCAAATAAGCTGGTTTCAAAAAAAACTTGATGTGAAGCCATACTCTTGAAAAACACGTGCCCTCCCACAGGACTCAAATTCCACATATCCAGCAATGCTGTCTTAGACAGACCAGTCTGATGACTCTTTTGGGACAACCTCTACCACATCCTTGTGGCCTTCCCACTGTGAGCAATGATGCTGTCTCAGACTGATATTGTAAAATCCTTCTGTCTCCCATGATGGATTCACTGGGTGTCTCCTATAAAATACCAGTAGAAGGATGCAGAGACACCTGTATGTCAACCAAGTTGGGTTTCTAGTTAGAAAATGGGGGAGTGCTTTTATAAACAACAGCAAGCTTCTGCATGGCAGATGGTTTACATAATGATACTGTCAGAGGTTTACAGTAAAATTCTGCACTTTGTTTCATATAAGCTACTTCATGTGAAAAAAAAAGGGATCATTTAACTTCTTTTTTACCTTGAGTTGGAGTTAAGCCCTTGTAGAAGAAGAACAGTAACACACTGTGGACTGAACAACCACAGTTCTGTAGTTGTTAAAATCAAACTGCAGTTTCCCCAAATACACTTCAGACAGAAGTCATAAAATACTGCATGATGTTATTTGTTTATTGTAAAATGCCAGGAAAAATAGGTTCACCTTTGGGCATTTTTAAAGGTAAGGAACCATAAGGTGTGAAAGCATGCTGTCAGAAGTCTCATTAAGACATTATTTACTAGTTCAAAATGAATTTACATTGATCTTTTGAAACTATTGCTAACCACAAATGCATTAAAACTAAACAGTCTTCATTTACTGAGAAATAAATGTGTCAGCATAACCTTGACTTTTGTCCAATGCTGTTCCGGCTTTTAATTCACAGGAGCTCAGTGTTAAGCAGTTTATTGCTTGTTGTGCTAAAACACGCTAATTTAACTGCTAATATATTTCCTTCCTGTGATCTTTTTCAAAATTGTTATCTTGAGAAAATATATGTTTTTAAAGAACCTCTTTTAAAATTGTAGCACTGCTGGGACATATCCTCTGAAATTCTTTTCTGCTATATATCACGTGTTGCTTGAAACAGTTTCAACAGAAGAGGCAGGTAAAATACAGTGAAAGAAATCTGTTCACCTAGACTGCGTTCACCTAGATGATAAGCAGCTTTGGAGTTTTGTAAAATATGTATGCACTCTTCAGCATTTAAATCAGTAATCCAATGTTTACACTGAAGAAGACATGGTTAATGGTTCCAGACTACTGTATAAAAAAATAAGTGGTTTTTATATGTTTGATAACTTTATAACTCGCACTTAAAATGCCACTCAGCCTGCCTGATTCAAAGCCAGACAGAGCTTACAGGTTCACTTCACAATGGTCTTTGGACTAAGTTCCTGTTGCAACAAGAACTCCAAGACAAGAGAGCAAAGAGAAACCATACATTTGGTCCCTGACAATACTCAATATGGATTTGTCAACACCCCCTTTTCTCAAGGATGGTGAATGAGGAAAAATAGCAAAAGCTAGCACGGCTTTTCCTTTCCTAGCCCATTGACATAAAGTGCTCAGAGGAAGAACTACGTTTCTAATTTTAATCAAGAACCACAATATTCTCATCCTTCAACGTTGCCACTCTAAGGTAAAAGTAATCCATTTTTCAGCTCCTGCTCTATCCTTTTCACTGTTGAGTCTGTTTCATTCCTACTTGTTACTAGAGAAACCTGTAAGCTAGGTTCCCTCCTGTTGCACAGTGCAGAAAAAATCTACATCCCTGGAGGTGTGCCTGGATGGAAGAGCTGCTTCCTAGGGCCACCATGGAGCTGGACCTGCCGCTTCACCGAGCAATCTGATCCCGTGCCACTGAGGAAAGCCCTGGATGGGGTGAAGCGGGCTATTTGGTGCTCTCAAAATTGTAAACAGGGCTATTTGCTGTGCTTTGGAAAATCAGTCCTTCAACCTCTACCCTCCATGCAGACTCAAAGTAGCCTTTATGTGAGGAAGAAGGGTAAGGATAGCAGCCTAAGGCAAGCTAGGATGGTGCTTGTACAGCTGAGGACCCAAGATCTGCACAGCAACTGGTTTGAGTCCAAGCACCCAAGACTTGAAATTAACTCTTTAAATTCTGAGTGACAAAACCTCAGCACCCAGGGCTGATACTGTGAACACACCCTATGTCATCCCGTCCCCACAGGTAGGCACGGTGTGCTTAGTTCATATGTGAATGAAGGAATACAGTACGTGGGAGACTTTCTGCATTAGCAATGTTGGGCTGCAAAAATGGTAATCGTGGATTTGGGGCTTAAAGTGGAGTCTGCAAGACACCAGTTTTTCTGCTCAGTCTCAGACGAAATGGAAGAGCCAGGCTGGGGTATGGCACATAGAAATGACCAGAGCAGAGTTCAGAGCAGAGTAACTTTGAGAAGACATCTCATGTTGAGAATCGTCATCTGAGGATCATGGGGGAGAAAATAATTTAAAAATAATAAAGTGAACTGCTTACCCTAGAAGAGACAACTGTTGGAAGACACAGTATTTGCCTTTATGTCCATAATACAGCTGTTGCAGAAAAGCCAGAACTCCCTTATGCTTTTTGTCACAGCTCACAGAAGAATAAGCAGACAGAACTGTTAGACAGTTATTAGACAGAATCACAGAAGATTAAGAGTTGGAAGGGACCTGAAAAGATCATCTAGTCCAAACCCCCCACCCTAGCAGCGTCACCTAGACTAGATCACACAGGAAGGCATCCAGGCAGGTTTTGAATGTCTCCAACCAGGAGACTCCACAACCTCCCTGGGCAGCCTGTTCCAGTGCTCTGGAAGCAGGAGATTGGTCTGCCAGAAGAAGCTGGGAAACATTGTCAGGTTGAGACTATCCCTCAGGAGATAGCATTGGCACAGTTGCTCCTCCTCTGGCTTGCAGAATGGGTCAGAAGGCCTCCTAAGGGACCTTCCAACCATAGCCTCCTGTCACCTTATCTTCATTTCATGAAAGGGAAGGTTTGGCCTTACAGCCAAACTCCTCCACTGAGCAGCCTTTTTCTGCCAATCTTTTTTTTTTTAAGTGCTTGTCATAAAATCACTATAACATTTTATTTTCTCTTTTTTTGCCTAAGTGATTAGTCAACGAGCCCACACCCTGTAGCTGTCTGGAGACACATCCAGGGGGGCTGTTACCCAAGAGCTTTTACTTGCTGCGATTCCTGCCTAGAGAGGTCATGGTCTCATTGGAGCCAGTGCCTGGTGAGGCCAGACCTGGTGGCAGAGAAGGTGACCTCATGGAGGGTGTCGGGTGGTCAGCAGGTTGGTACAGCGAGCTCCTCCTGGCTGGGATCTCTGTGTGCAGAAACAAGCTCTGCTCCACTGCACTAGAGCAGAGACTTCAATCCCTGTGACTCCCCAGATGGTGCTGCATTTAACTCAATTTATAAGGTGTTTCCTGTGCCTGACTGATGTGGGACACATTCTTAATGTATTAAAACATTGTTTTATTGAGACACATCTATTTTCTCAATTAATGTATACAACCAAACCTGAAGATGTGGTAAATCTTCAGTCACAGCACCTCGGACTGTATTCAAGTTTATATAATTTGTTCTTTCCTCTAGATACTGATGCTATGACTCCCTCCCCAAACCCAGCAATTATATATTTGCTTCTTGTTACTGTTAATTTATATGCCAGCCTTCCCAAAGTCCCTCAGAAGCTTATGAAGGCAGGTGTGAATACAAACCTCATATCACTCAGGGTCATGAAGCACACAAGGATACCTCTAATTGGAAATTACATTTTGCTCAATTAAGAGATCATCACAGGTTATGAGCCCCAGGTTTCTTTCATGCTTGGAAGTAGAGAAGAAAACAACTTGTGAAAGTTGCCAAGGGAATTATTATGTAAATTCTCAACACCTGAGAATTAATAAAGTGCTAGGTGATGACTACAAGTTATTTATTCCAATGCTGAAGGAATGCAATTCCTTCATTTCTACTGGACAAAGACATGAGGTATATTCTCTTAGCTCTGATACCTTACTGGTATGGTAGTAGTCTGTATTAGTTGTTTGTAACAGCCTGCTCCGGTCAGGACAGCCTGACATCACAAGACACATCCAGACTGATACATGCCTTGCAAAAGTGCCTGTGCCCGGGAAGCCAGTGCAGCAATGAAAGGCTGTTCTGTTGCAAGTCTCCAGGCACCAGGGACCCCAAAGACTTGTATTGTGTGAGGTGCTGGCTTGCAGAGTTTAGGTCTTCTTTTCAATCACTCCTGATTTCTGTGTGTTATAGGTCCTGTAAAGGTCTGCAGCAAATGGAAAAGGAAGCAGCACTCAGCGTATCCTGCAAAAGCAATTACAGGAATACAAAAAAACAATTAAAAATAAAAATAAATCATATTATGTATTACAGATCTACAAGATGACTCTTCCTTTTAACAAGAGGTAGCCTTTGATCTGTCTGTGTCCTACATGATAATAAAACCATAATATTCACCCTGGCCTAGCCTGCGTGCCAGTTAACCATGCATCCCCACCCTGACTCCCACCGCCTTTTCTTTCTATTTTCCATCTCAGCTGTGGCTGGCAGCATTCTTCTTACATCCCTAAGTCACAGAAAAATACTTCAGAGCTGTCAGAAAAGTGCTAAAAATCTTCACTCGTTAGCATACGATCATTCAATTAAGAGAATAAATAGTGACCCAGAGGTTGATTGGAACTGGCTTTGCTTCCCACATTTCCACAATTTAAGATGGAAGTAATAGAGGAAATGTTGTGTGGAGAATGCTCACATATTCCCTGCTAATGGTGGAAATGCTTAAGTATCGTCTGCACAGAGCTAATATAAACCAAAGTGGTTTATTGCCACCGTTTTGTGATTTATGACTCACATTATGACTTTATTTTGAAATGGTTTCATTAAAAATTAATGTGTGGTGAAGGAAGAATGCACAACAAGTTACAGCGATCAGGTTCTATCAGGGGCGAGACCACTCAGTGATTTATTCCTTATAATGCACTGAAACAGGCATTTCTGTGCCGCATCTATTTGGATGCTACAAGATACAGCGCATCGTGTTGGAACTTCCCAGGTGGGGCAGTCACACTGTTATATGCAGATGCCAGTGCTGCACACTGTGAGGGCTTGGGGTTTGGGTCTTTTTAAGATCTGAGTAGTTTATAACGAAAACTGAATAATTCATGACCAATGTTCTCAGCATTGATTAGTGTTCTTTTGTAACAGAATGTCTTTTTGATAATGCTTCATTCCTTTAATGTCTTGTGAAAACTCAAGGAACCGTCTATTGCAATGCTTAATGGAAAAATCAGCTTTCTTTTTTTATCAGATATGATAATGGAGGATAAGTATCAATATTTTTTTCCTCTCTCAGGTATACACAACATTAACACAGAGACACGAGAGGACCAGTCAAGAGACAAGTTAACAACCCTAAGGAACTGCTTTCCCTGCTGGGCTCTGGGAAGATGCTCTCCCTGAGCAACACCTTGCCAGGACCGCTCCCTGGGAAAAGGTCCCCCTGGTCCACCAGCAGAAACATCCCCTGAGCCTCATTCTGATCTCCCCACCCCCCTCCCGCCCTACTCAGAGAAATCATGCTTGGCTACTTCCATGGCACTCTTCCTGTCATCAGCATCATTAAGTGACTCACCATCACTTCATAAATTAATAGGCCCACATGGGAGAATGGAGGGAAAGAGAAGTTGTTGAGAACAATAAAGACCGTCAATGATTGGGAGAAGAGAATTGAACCCAGGAGGCCTGGCGTCCACAAGTACCGTCCCTTTTCAGGGGCTGCAGCGTGATCCAGCTTTGACAAGTTATACCTTCCAAGAGGTTCAGTCTACTCTAAGCCAAATATATACATACACATAATAGTTTCAAAAGCAGGTGTTTTAATAATATGCGATAGGAATACAACAGTCCCTCCTCATTTCTGAATTTCGTTTATGTGGATTGATGCAAAAATAGGTTTGTGAAAGGATTTCTCTTTCAGTGGCACAGATGACATCCGCTTCAAATATTTTTATAAACACTTGTTCTAATAATTCCTCATTTGATGAAAGGATAGAATCTAGGTTTAAAATAGAGGAAATCATTATCAGCTCTGGATTTGAATGTAAAATTTTTCAGAGAATTAAGAGCTAGACTTCTTTGTTGTAATTCCCCGTTGGGTTTTGAGCTCATTATTAAATGCTGCCAGGGTCATATGCAATGTCCAGGGCTTCAGCCAAAGTCCAGACCCCAGACACCCTTTTATTTCTGGAGCACATTAATCTAATTTAAACACATTCAGAACTTCTCCTTCTTGTTTTTGACTATAAAATGGAAAAAGTTTCACTAAACTAAGGCCATTATGCTCCCAGTAATAACACAGCCTTTGGGATTTAATGTATACGCTTTATGTAGACTGACTTCAATACCGCAGGTAATTCATCTTAACTTCCCTGGCTGTCCTTCCTTATTCATCTGTATACTCCAATAGACACAGTGTTCAGAATAATTACACTTTTTTCTTCATCGATAACTTATTCTTCTGTGACTGAATGGATTTATTTCTCAAGGCTGTTTCTGAAATTATTTCATCAGTACAGAAAATTTCCTTCCAAAATCCCCATCTTTCAAACAAACTCTCTTCTCTATTGGTACCCAAATAATCTGGTTATCATAGATAGGCAAACACTTTGCAACTAGAGGAGCTAAGAAAAAGGGGGGGAGGGGAAACATTTTTTCTGTCATGTTTTAAAACTCAGATTTTGGCGAAGGAAACTGTACAAGACCTTCTGGTGAGCAGCTTTCAGCTGACACTTTCCACTGCCAGGTTCAAGGAGCACTAAGGGAGAGTGCCACCTGAGTCAAATGGTTTATCAGACTTGATTCTTTGGCAAACAAAGTACCTGATGTTTTGTCTCTGCACATGCTTGGCTTGATGGGTCACTGGTCTACCAAAATGTCATTATCATCGCTAATAATACATCCATGTGAAGCTGTGTAGGAGAGTTCTGCTCTCCCCGGCAGGCTGCTGAGAGCAGGGCCCCAAAGCCTGGACTTCACCTCACTTTCTGTGCCTGCCTGGGAGAGTTACCAGGGGCAGCCAGTGCCCCCCACCCTGAGCCCACCCTACCGGTGGTGAGGCTGAGGCAGGTCCTGAATCTCGACGCCTCCAAGGAGTTGACCCAACCGTCTGGCTCCCCCCAGCTTCGAGGCAGGGAGTTGGGTGTGGGCAATGCAACCCCAGGGGCAGAAAGGCTCTTTAATGGCCCTGCTTCCCTGTGCATGCTGAGCTAGAAATCTCGTCTGGGGCTCAAGGCAGATGGCTGTTTATCACTGGCCAGCATCCTCCTGCCAAGCAGGCGGTGGCAGGCGGTTGGCACCATGTTTCCAGGTCTAATTCCAGAGTACTTTAGTGCTCATAGGAAATTCTTTGTAACATTCCCTTTGCTCTAATATTCAATTAGCTTTCAAACGAGTGAAGAGCCTGGATGAGCTGAGATGGCCATTTTACCAAGTACTGTACCATCACAGAGAGTTCACAGACAGCTGTTTCAAAGTAATTGAAGTCATAATGTGCAGAAAAATGACTTTTCTAATGGTTGCCTTGAAGATTTATTTTTTTTTAATGTAATTAAAAAGTAGATTTAGAAATATGCTCGGCAACCCAAAAGATTAAATATTAATATGGTGCATAATTAATAAATGATACATCTCTTGATTACTAATGGGTTATTGACTCTAAAAGCCTAACATTATGGAATATTAGGGCAAACAAAAGCTTTGGGGGAATATCTCTAAGTTTCCAGGATGAAGCTGCATCTTTGTCCTTCTAAAAAGTTGTACACCCCTTTCAACACCCTCTAAACGGCTGAAAAAATATCATTAGGCTGAAAGGTATGATTACTACAGCCACTTTTGAAAGCTTTATTCTTGCCATTTATTCTGTCCTGCAGTCCTACCCTGCAGGTTCTTCTGTCAATGAAAATTCTGCCAAAAAGTGTCTTTTGTCTTTAATAGAAATTTATCACATTACTATTGAAGTTATCACCTTATTCTTTTAAAAAACATTGCAATGCTTTGCTGAGGTCAGGTATCAGATCTACTATATGCTGAAAGTACCTTCGAAATAAAGTGAAACTGAGAAAGCTGTGAAATACTGAAAATTCTCAATACCTGTCAAACTTTCAAGTCAAACATTTAGCGATTTTTAAAGCTAATACTTGTTTTTGCAGGAAATTACAGTAAATAGCATTAGCAATTCTGCATTATACAGTTGCAGACACTGGAGACAATACAGGACACTGAATTTAATGATATTGCCAGATCGTTTTGCCCTCTCTGTTTCAAGCGCCAAACTTGCATCAAGTACATGGTCACTACTTGAGATGTTGCTGCCAACTGGCCTTCATTGTGCCCCTAAGTCTGAGGAAGCACGGGTCAGAAAGATTCAGGTGATCACAGAAGAGGCTGAGGATGAAAATATAAGCCAAAGTTTTATTCCAAGAATTGTATCCCAGTTGTACTCAGAAAAGGGTCCAACTGAAGATAATGTTGCCTTCCAGCTCAGCAGCATGTTTCATTTAAAAGAATGAAACAGCAGTATTTTATAACCATTAAACTATCAGCGTCTGTATCCCAAAATGCCAAGGTGGTGATTTGTCTGCTCTCCGAAGACATCTCTTTGCTGTGAAGGCGTCTCAGACCTGAGAAGCAGCCACAGCCCACGTGCTGCCGCTGGATTCCTGTGTGTCCTTGGGCAAGCAGACAAAATTTGGGGTGGTTTTGGGGGGAGCCTGACAGCTCCTATGATGGACCGGTGGGACCCGACCTCGGTGCCCTCCTGTTGGGTGCAAGGCAAGGCCAGAGCCGAGTCACCCCTCTATTCATTTTGTGATTGCCACCTTCCTTCCAGGTGCTGCCTGGCCATACTGCTGCCCAGACGGTCATTCGTCTCTGGTGCTTGTGCAGTCAAGTGCTCTTATTGCAACATATTTGCCTCCATCTCTAGCAAATAAAATCCTTTTATTTTTTCCCTTCAGAATGCTTCTTTATCGGGATCATGTTAAGTTTTCATCCTGACTTCTAAGTATCCTTGCAGTCTCTTACAGTTTATCAGCTACATATTAAATCTCTGTTAGGGATGATTACATACTGATGCCTATTTAGGGTCCATTAACTTTAACTAGGTTAAGAACACTTTTATTCAGAGTTTGTTTTTTTTACTGGTACATCTTACCTGTCTCAGATTTCAAGACCTACAAAAAAATATAGAACTGGGTTTTGATAATCCACAGCGTTTTAGAGATGGATTTTTAAAAACTATTATGGCCATATGCATATAATACATGCATAAATAAAACACAATATTGTAATTTGTTCAAGGGCCTAAATACAAAAAGGGGGTAGAACAAGCTTAAAAATAAACTCTCCTTAGCAACAAACAAGTGCAATCTGTGGTATTCTTAGCTGAGGAAGCTTTTAGAAAAAAAAGTCCTGACCATATTGATAAGCTATTAATACTCACTTTAACCCACAACTAAAACATTCATTGTCCTTTAAATGTTTGATACGTACAGCGCTACCATCACTTCAAAAAGCAGCGCGCAGAAGAGCTGCCCTCTCAGTTTCTTCTTGCCTACAGTAGGCTTGGAGCTTTCATTCAAGGCTCTGGGACCACTCTTACACTCTGTGCTGCTTACAAATGGAAAAAAAAATGCCCTTTGTAAATCAGGATAGGAGACATGAACAAAAAAAGATAATTTTCAGAGCAGGTGCTTTACACTTGCATTTCTTGTGCTGTTGTGCTAAAGGCTCATTCCCAAGAGGATGTGCTGCCTGCCTGGCTACCAGCTGAGTATGTGGAGGAATATGTATCACTGCATTCCTTTAAAACTGAGAGCAAGTACCAAGGTCCAGCTTACACTAAAGCACAGCCACAGTCTTAGTTGGCTTTTGAAATTATCAGGTCTGGCAAAGTACTGGAAATGAAGGTGATAATGAACTAGTTAGTGTATTCTTTTTTTTCTTTTTTTTTTTCTTTTTTTTTCCTTCTTTTTTTTAAAAGCAAATTTAAACGATTCCTATATAGATGTAGTAAGCCTAATGAAGCAGACCAGAATAAATGATTCATACATTAAGTTGCACCAATTTTATCCTTCAAAGATATTTTAGACTCTAAGCAAAAAATAAGTTTACTCCTGTGTTAGGAACACACAGAGCTAAACCTGTTTCAGTGGACTGTATGACATTATTAGCTTTTGAAATAGTGTTAATTAAAAGCAGACTATTTCTAGAAGTGCTTGATATATTGCATCAAAATTCTATGTACAGCAATGTGCAATGTACAATGTACAGCAAGAATATTTATTTTTGAGTATGTATGTGAAACGTCCCATATACATTCTTACAGAGAGACTTCATATGAATTGAATCTTACTTTGCCTAAGTTTCTTTGGCTTTCATACTATTCCCTTGCAGAATACAGAATAAGTAAGGCACCAAGTTTTTGTAACTATTTACTTTTATGCTTAGTCCTCATATCAATATTTTAACATTGGCTAGTTAACATGACAGCATGGATTCCACTGAGATTGCCAGCATAAAGCCAAAATGAGTCTATGAGGGATCAGTTTCAGATTTTTCTGCTTGAAATAAATAACCTGCTTAACAGGGGATGCTACAAGACATATCACAAGCAATTTGGAGTACTTCTGGCAAAAAAAAAGTATCTTCCACTCCTTGGTTCATTTAGCTTATCTCTCTGCTTTTTGGTCTTGGGGTGGCAAACATCCACCTTCTCATTGCAACAGGTATGGACTAGTCGCAGCTATCGGGCAAGCTGCATGTCACTTTTGCTGCTGTATTTTCCTCTTTTTTAAAATTCTCACTTCATTCCACTGTTTTTGACCACTGTTTTTTATCCCTGAAGAGACTGGCAGGAATGAGCAACCCCAATGCCTGCCCCAACAGCGCTTGGTCCATTAAGTTACAGAAAACGCAGCACATTATTAAACCGTTACATCGAACGGCTGCAGTTTTATCCTGAAGAGAGTGGTTCTGAGGGAGATGCATTGGGAACAGACTCTGCTTTTCTACCGTGGATGGAAAGCAGAGAGCAGTGAATTGGCTCTGACGTCCAAGCTGGCAGAAGAGAAGCATTTCCTTCCTCAAGGGAGGGGGCTGGCCATTCTCTTTTATTCCTCCCTCGGCACCCCAGCCACAAGACAGCACAGCTCCAGTCAGACCACCACTGTCCTTTGCACCTTCTACGAGGCAGCAACACCACAAGAGCGGGTCAGTCAGACAGCAAGCGGCGTGAGCAGGAAAGGGCAGGTTATGTAGAAAAATGTTGCAAATGCAATAATACGGAAATAATCCTTTGGAACTTTTAGGGTATACAACAATAAAACAAAACAAGCATGTGCTGGAAATTAAATCTCCCAGCCATATTGATTGCTAATGGCCTTTTTTAAATTTCAACCTTATTTACTATGTAGAGATAAGAGCTGACTCCGAGCACTTTGTCTGATTCAGAACCTCATATAAGAAATCTAAAGATCACTCAAATTAAGAGGAGATGGCTAACTACTCCCCTGGGTTATAGAGAAGAATATTTTATTTGCCCCCATTAGAGCAGAAGAATTGCGCAGAACAGATTCAGTCCAATCAGAGATACCATTTGACAAAAAGTGGCAGCTGCTTTTGTTTTTCTTAAGGAACATGGAAAAATATGTCTGTTTCCATTAGCACTATGCTTTCCTCTGTTGGTTTTTCTGATGCTTTATTGTTGTCACTGTTGTGGTTTAACCCGGCCGGCAGCTAAAACAACCACAGGGCCGTTTGTTCGCTCCTCCCCACCCCCAGCGGGATGGGGGAGACAATCTAAAAGGAAAAATGGTACAAGTCATGAGTTGAGACAAAGACAGTATAATAGGACAGAAGAGGAAGATGGTGATGGTGATGATGATGATGATGATGATAATAATAACAACAACAGAATATACAAAACAAGTGATGCACAGCACAATTGCTCACCACCCAAAGCTGACACTCGGCTAGTTCCCAAGCTGCACCGCTTCATGGCCTGCTCCCCGATTCTACAAAGAACATGACACCATATGGAATATCCCTTTGGCCAGTTTGGGTCAGCTGCCCTGGCTGTGTCCCCTCCCAGTTTCTCGGGCACCCACACCTTCTTGTTGTCAGAGCAGTGCGAGAAGCCAAATAGTCCATGACTGGCAACGACTAAAATATCACCGTGTTATCAACATTGCTCTCCTAAATCCAAAACAGAAGGAAAGAAGAAAATTAACGCTATCCCATCTGAAAACAGGTCAGTCATTCTGCAAAGTCTAGGGCTATGCAGCAAAAAAACCCTCTTTAAAGGTGAAACAGTATTTTCCATGTTGCCTATTTTAAGAGACAGGTATATATTCACTCGTGTTTGAACAAAGCAAATTTCTGGCAGAATAAGAGCTTCCTGAATTGTAAAACATAAAGCTGTACTCTGAGCAAAAGAATACAAAATACCTACTCTCTTTCTAATCAGGCTAGATATTTTCTGTGAGATCAACAGCACTGAAATCACAGTAGAAGGTACTGACAGAACATTTGAGAAAGCAGTGCTGATTGAAGGCTCTTATTAACTATATTTTAGTTTTATATTCCCCGTGTGCCTTGGCATCAAAAATATAGCTGTCACAGGCAGCAATAGAGCAAGAAGTGGCTGTTCTTTCATTATTTTGAACTTTCCCAGCAGGATTCCCCACTCTGGCTTTTTTGAGCAACTTGTGGTTTGGAGCATGCAGGCAGTATGCATTATGTACTAGCTTGCATATTTCTACCTTAAATAGGTGGTGTAACTCTAAGAGACTGAGTAGACCTGTTTGTAAAATATGAGTCACTCCAAACCTCAGCATGAAACCTCAAACCAAACTCTATACTTTAAGATTAGAATCGGATCAGAAAAGTACTTCTGTCTTCTGTCTCTGCAGAGAATAGGGTTTATGGAAGGAGGCCAGAACCTTGGTACAGGGTTAAAAAAAATCACAGGTTTTTTTCTTCCTGCAGTCTGACAGAACATCACTCAAAAGCAGACTGAAAAAGAAACAAAAAAACACTCTTCCAGATTACACCAGTTGTCAGCATGTGATCAGCATGGAGGGGTCTGAAGTGTTGCAAGAAAGACATCAAAATCCAGAGATAAATACATTCGAAAAGTTGTATTTAATGCGAGCTACAAGTTCTCAATCCTGCATGATCTGCATTTTATGGACCTAAAGAGGCAAAAGGACCTGGGAGAAACAAGGTCATGCCACAGCTCTCCTTCCCAAAGGACATCCGATGCCTTGTCCAGGCAGCAGCAACAGGGACACCCTCTGCAGCATCTTGCCACGTCTCAGCAGAGGCAAGCAATCTCTGCAGGACTGGCAGGGGCATGGAGAAGACTCTACACACTCAGACTTGACAACCTTGGTGCAGGGCAAGAAGATTGAAGCCAATTCAAAACATGTGGAAGTCACTGAGAGCTTTGTCCTTGCCCTAAATGAGGTGGGAAAACCTTTACGCATGTGCTAAAACCCAGTGGTTTTCAAACCTCACTGCTGCTGCTATGAAGTGAGGAAAGACCAGCTCACTCCCATGTCTGGGAATAGCTTCAACTATGTTCTGGATCAGACCAAAACCTCATATTGGTGGTCCCTCCTCTCATGCCCTGTATTTGGATCATGAAATACTTTGCAATCAAATCAATGTTCTTGTTCTTCAGCATCTTAGTTACTGCAGAGGAAAGGCCAGTATCAAATCTTTTCAGTGCAGTGGAAAAATTCTCCCTAAATGATTTGATGAAGGCTGAATATTTATTTTTATTTTCTAAACGGAATGTCACAACTGAGTATTTTCCACCGTTTTGAGAGTTTCAAGACAAGGAGAATATAATCCAGATGGGTTGAGAAATAATGGCAGCAAAAAAGCAAATTTGTCCAATTTTTGGGTGGGGTGGGGTTTTTTTTCATTTTATTTTTTCAGTATTTTTAATCTGATATGTTGCGGAATGTAGTGCCTGGTATCCAACTGTATCATCTTACTTCCTGTTCCTAGGGACAGACTTATTCACAAAGGGAGGAGGGGGGAAAGAAGGAAGAAAGAAAGAACTTTTCTAATAGTTCCAAATTTTCTAGAAATATTTAATCAAAGTCTGAAGGCAAATGAAGCTCTTTCTGGTGTTACTTAATACACATATTCAGACAGAGTCCATACCAAAGGCTATAAATATCTGTTTGTACTCAAGGAAAGCAAAGATCATTAGAAAAAGAGAGAAATACTATTTTATGCTCTACCACAAATGCAATGCTTTCCTCCAGGCCTTTAGCTAGTAGGGCGGGTTTCAATAAGATGGCAAACTAAATTGTCTTCTGCAGGATAGCTCCATAGGAAAAGAAATTACTCCTTGCAAAGTGGCTGGCAGGGTTGCATTATCATTTCTCAAGTGCCTCCCAATTTTGTAGATCCTGAAACAGCTTTTAGATGTTTCAGCCTCACAGACACAGTGTGTTGTGTAATTTCTCCGCAGGAACAAAGTGAACCTCAGTGTGAGCTTACAGAGATGGGCCAGTCGAGCCTATCCACGCGACAGTGTGCTCATTAAATGCACTTCACTCATTTACACCACTTTAAAAAAAAATATATATAAAATCATCCTTCAATCAAGGAGCTAAAATCCTGCAAAACTTTAGTTTGATGCAGGAATGGCATCACAGTCCACGTCAGTAATTCCATAAAGAAACTGGAGAAGCCTTGTATGGCCAAGCCACAATTACCCATCACCCGTCCCCGTCCCCCCCACCCCATGGGAACACACCGCAGCAGACACGTTTCTTTAACCACTCATGACTGCCAGCAACTCCTTGTTACCTCTCTGGGCAGGCAGAGGGATGGTGAAGTTCCTCCCATAAAACAGCGTGAGTAGCCACTCAGTGTGAAAGAAGTCAGGGCTTAGTTTCCTGTCAGACTGTAAGCATTTTACCAAGAATATCCATGACTTGCAGTCTCCACTGCTCAAAGAGGCAGAAACTATGGGAACATCCTGCCATCCCTACTAGCAAACACCCTGAAGTGTTTACTAAATGAATATAGATTTTTGTCTGTGATAGGCCAGGTACAGCTCTCCTTTAAACCTGAACTACGCCTCCAAATGCACACATACCTCTGCGTGCTGGAATATTTTCTTTTAGATCAAAGGAAATGGTCCATTTCACAATTTTTGTCTTCTTCTCTTTTTTTTAATTGTTAGGATACTTCCTACCAACTCATTTCTTTTGCCAGCAGACTTAAAAAAATAAATAAATAAAACTGTTGTTAGTACAGCTTTACCTCTTTTTTGGTTCCCCTGTGCACTCAGCCCTGTTGTGTGCATCTACCCTTCACAAGATGCCGGAGTGTGTACCACAGAGCAGCCTTTCCCGGATCCCAGGGGCACAGAAAACAATGTTTTCCTGCTCGCATATTTGCATTATGATACAGCCCCACAGCATCTGATCACACAGTACCTTCTCACGCCCGACTGATTTCTTAGACTTTGGTTTCAGAGTTCTCCTTTTTAACAGCAGTGCATTTAAAGGGCACTCTTAGACTTTTCTTTTTCCCCTTTCAAGTTTCTGGTGACACCTCTGCAGCCCAGCCTTGTACTTCGGTCAGCATTTGTGTCCTCCTTCCCTCCTCCGGGCTGCACAACGCAGCCCTCTGTGCCACCACACACAGATCCTCAGAGATGCTTTCTAGGGCATGAGTTGAGCCAAGACAGGGTCAGGTAAGGGTCTCCTGAACATTTCACCCCATCTCATTAATAGCTGAGCATCACCAACCTAAGTAAGTATGAATAAATACTGCCTGAAAGTGATGGACACACGTATCTCAGTGTCCTGAATAGGAACCGGGCCCAGTGTATAAGCTTACCTCTGCCCTTCAGTTTTAGGAGATTGGTTGTGCTTGATGCCGTTTCTTTCTTCAGGTACCATCATTTGCTACCAGCTCTGCTTTGCTCTGAAAGGAAGAAGGGAGAAGCAATTAGGAGGCTCTTTGCTCTCCTTGTTAATCACAGAATGACACCAAAAGGCCAAGAGAAGAAATGCAGGCAGGGAGCACGTGCTGAGCTCATTTAGAAAGGCAGCATCCCCCCGGAAGATACCTCGTTTGGTGTGGCTCTGCTGACTCAGGACATATCTTCCCCCCTCCCGCGCCCCCATCCCCGCACCGCTCTACCCACTCTAGCCCACGGTTGGCCACGGAAGAAAACGCACAGGTCCTTGCACAGGGGTGGGGATGATGAAACCTCCTTCAGCCACTCCTGAAAGTTTGAGCCAAACCACACCGAGTTTCAGAGAATTTCTAGTTTTAGCTTTTTGGGAGTATGAGCCTGTAACAATAGACTCAAAACAAGGCTGGTTTAGCAAAATGAAAATGGGTTTGACAGCAGCAAAGATGGTGAGAAAATGCTGGAGCCATTTAAAGTCCTCTTCAAGAAAACCAGAACTCCTCAAATCCCTTTTTCAACATACTGTTAAAAAAAAAATCCATGCATTTATAGAGGAAAAATAAAAATACACACAGTTGGTAGAAACCAACCATCAAAATAGCAGGCTCCACAAACATAAGCAAATAGCCTGAAGATGCCAAGCTATTTCAGGCTCCATAGCCGGAAAAAAACCCTCAAATTTTTCAAAACCTGTTTATCCCAGGAAACTGCTCCTGGCCTCTACTGCCCTGAGGTGGCCGTTGAGTTTGGGCTTCCTTGCAGGCTCCACAGATCTGAAGAAAGGAGCTGTAAGGGGGACATGCTGTGACCAAGCTGAGCCTATCTAACCTGGAGGAGTTTTGCTGCCACAGCATTAAGGTTCAGCACAGCAGTGGAGATAAAGAAAGGACTCCTAGTCACTCACATGGTCCCATCCATTAACTCGTCTTGCTCACCAGGAAGCCATCAGCCCTGGGGGACAAGTCCAGCATAGCATTTGGGATTCTGCTAACAAAATGCTAACATTGACTAACCCACACAACAAGATTCATAGTCTTCCTCTGGTCTTCCTGCATGGCTGCAAGTTACCACACACACGGTCCACACATCTGTTAACCTTCAGTTTCTATCACCTTATTTAAAGCAACCTGCTTTCGACCTAGAACACAAGAGATTTCACCAAGACCTTTCCAGCTACAAGTTAAAACCCATGTTAATCCTAACACCTACTCGTTCCTGTTGCAGGGCACAAATTAATCTTCGGAGACTTGTCTTTAATCACTCATGCTAAACTTTTGAGACAGATGAAGACCTTGAAGAATGAGAAAGGGAGAAGGTGGTGTGTTAGCACTGGTGCTGGCACGTGGCAGCTGGGTCGCTTTAACGGGCTGCTTTCTGGCTTGTGTTCTGCCTTTAGCAGGCATGGGTTTTCCTGAGGCATCGCCTCAGATACAAGCGAGCGAGCAACATTTTTTTACCCGTGTTACAGAAGTTGTGATAACTGAGAGGTTCTGTTTAGAAAGACAGGAACATAAGAAGTTGGCAGGGTGTGGCAGTCAGCTCTACCAAGAGATTTCTCTAAAAGAAAAATAAAGAAAGGCAAGGTGTGGAACACAGTAGAAAATTAGGCAAGATGCAACTATGCTCTGCATTCTTTTCATTCCTGCAGCATAAATTAAATCTTTCATCTTTCGGTGGTTTCTGAGGTCGGTAGTTTCTCAGTTCCTCAACTCACAGACTTGACATCTTTGATCACCCTGGGATGCTGCTGTAAGTCTGAGGTATCTCAGCTGGAGTATAGCTGTACCAGAGAAGAGTCAGCCTACTGCAAACCCAGGGTCCTGATGTTGCGCCTAGTTTCTCTCATAACTCCACTGTGAAACAGCTCCAAAGAGCCGTGCCACGGCTCCTCTGTCTCAGACAATGCGGTCGCTTCTCTGTGGGGTGCAAGCTTTTGCCCAGAGCAGTCCCAGAGCACTCGGGCAAAATAAACCATATCTAAATGTAGCTAGAAAACTGTGTGCTTTGTCTGTCGTAGTACCCAATAAATGTAGGCATCTCAGTTCAGTGTAGGGAGTAGGTTGATACTCTGCAAGACTAAAGAACACGCACTAAGTGAGGAGGGGGAAGAAAGGGAGGGGAATTAACGCTGCTTTAAACACTGTCAAGAAAAGGCAGCTTTAAATGCAAAAGGGACTAAAGGTTAAGGTCTTTGCTTGATTCACTGTTACTTGATACCTACAGGAAATTAAACCACAGCAGCTCAGGTCAAAAAGCATTAATAAAAGAAAGGAAATTCAGAAGTTTGGAAAAAATGTTAGGATACCTTAATGCAATTTTCCCTGTTTCTGGGGCTTTCAGCAAGTGTATCACATTGTGTACCACGCTGTATAGGCTGCAATATGTAGCATGAACTGTTGCTTTCAGTGCTGTCACTGAATTTTTCCAGATTGGCTGGTTCCAAGTCATAGTGGAATATTACTCACATTAAGTCCTCATGCAGTTTAATCTGAAAAATACAGCGTATAGACATCCCACCATCTGTTAGGAATTGTGGCAGCTCTGTAGGACATAGCTGATAATGTTTGAAGTAGAGATCCTTTGGTTTGGGCAAGGGGTTGTGGTGAGCAGCTTGCTGCCTTTGGTGGAAAATAAATGCGAAGTTGCTGAAACAAAAGAGAGAATGCTTTTCCTTGTATAGCCATTCTAGCTAACAGCTTTGCCTTGGCCCAAAGCACATTACGTGGTCTAACTCACAGTAGAAACTTTATGAATTAGATAACCAGTCCGAAACGGCACAAACTAGGTCATTCGTCTTAAAAATGCCTGGGCTTGCCATCAAGAAAGCTTTAGTGGATGCTGTTTCGTTGAGGATAAGTGGAACAAGATTGCCACATTTAATTGCAGTACTCGTTGCAGTTATATGGGATGCCCCTGATCTTGTTCTTCTCTAGCTCTGCTCTATGGCTGGATTTTGGGTGCGTAAAAGTGCCTGGGTATCATTCTTCCTCTAAGCCCTATTGCCTCTTTTTCACTACTTAAAATAGAGCTAAAAGCATATATCATCATGAAGGCAAGCCTTAATGGAAATCTTTGATATGAACAGTACAGTGGAAACACTCAAACTGCTGGAAATGGCCGAGAGAGAAAGAAAACCCCAAAAGCTCAGCAAGAACAAACCCCAAGTGTACTTCATGACAGCAAGTCATAAGCTTGACTCAGTTAAAACGTGTATTCAGCAAAAACTTACCTGAGACACAGTGTATGTTCCTCATAACACAACAATAAATCAAGATCACTTACTTGAGGTGCTTTGTTATAAAGCAGTCCTATTCTTTCTTGAATTAATGGCTTTAAAAATCCTGCTAAAGATTAAATAGCTGACTTTAATTTCATTAAGGACAAAAAAAACATTGTCTCCTACATCCAGTCTTTTTTCAGCTCTGTACAAGCCCCCACCCTGTACTTGGTTATTGGGTCAAAGGCTGATGAGGCAAAGTCTTTAGAAGTACTTCTGTTTCAGGGAATGCTATTCCCCAAAGTGTTTAAACTACTTAGGCTATTACTCTTACTGTAATAATTCCCACGTCAGTACAGAGCCCATTGACTTCCCAAGAGTTTTGGGACTCAGCTGTGCAGATCAGCATCAATAGCAACAGTCTAAAAGTGAAATTAACGGGCATCATCTCCCCACATCCTTATCTGAGCAGGTGACACAGACCAAATGCTCAAGCCTCTGTTGCTTTGGTTTTGGACCATGATTTGAACTGAGCCTCCTGAGCATCCACTGTTATCTGAGGTTTCCCTGTTCCACCCCCCAAAAATTGAAAATAAAAAACTTTTCAGGAGACACAGCTGCTGCCTGCATTGCTCAGACACCTTGTATTCGAAGTGCAAGTACAGTGACAGGAGGCTTGCCATGAGAAGTGTGCCTTTGCAGAGCATGGTTGGTGTACAAACCCAAAGCTGGCCAAAAAATATGTCCCTATTAGTCATCTGACATGTGTTGCTCACACTGTTTCCAGGAGTTGTAGGATTCAGCTACACAAACTTTCTAGGAAAGCGAATGCTGGGACAGACCATGCATCTATTCACAACTCCCCTGGTCCACGGGAAGAGCTAGATAATATGTTTAAAAGTTAAAAACAAAAAGAACTTGCCATATTTAAATTTATAATTCATTCACAAAGCATTCCCTGTTTTCTCAAGGTGTATGAGAAATGGTTATGCACTCAGCTATCCTGAAATAATTAAAAGGTCATCAATTTGCTGTCACTGTACTGATATTGGTTTAATTACTTTCTAAAAATATATTGAACGGGCTATCAAAGGAAGATTATATTGCTGAGATGTGTTATTATTTTAACAACAAACCAATGCCTGTTGAGTAGGAGGAATGCATGAAATTATGATCGGAGCATAGTTTTAAATGAGCACAGCTGATATGAATCTAAATCTGCTATCCTGCAGCTTTATCTGAACTTTCCAATCAGAGGAGTGTGCTCAAAAATGAAGAACAAAAGAAACCATACCTAAGAAGCCATTGTTTCCACACAGCTCATCTCTGTATCTCTGGCAGTGCTAGTATCAGCATAGCAATGCTGTCAATTAATCACGAGTTCTTTCAAAATGAATAAACATTAAAATTTAAAATACTTTTTTGAAGACAGAAAAAGTTGTGCAGGGGGAAGAACCTGGTAGCCAGTTAAAATACATGGGCTTGGAGCCACAGCGTTATTATCTGTTTAGCATTACATACCTGTGCTCCATGAACCTACACAGATTTATACCAGCAATGGATCTTGCATGAAGCAACATGTAGTAAATTATTTCTGTATAAGAACTGTTAATCATGTATGATTTTTTTTTCCTCCTACTTTTTTGTGACTATCTGCAAATTCAGAAATTTAGTAATTCTTTACACTACTGTTCAAGGAAACCTCCTTTACTGGCTGACTACTTATCAGTCCTGGTCTAACCAGCTTTACGGGTAGAGAGTTGTGCTGGTGTATGAAAGATGGTAGAACTACATAAATACTGATTTCACTAGCATTTATAGCATTTATGGTACTAAAAATAGCTCAACTGCATTCCAAAGGATGGGACTTTAAACCTAGTTTTCAGTGTTTCTGTTCCAGAAGCAGGAAAGCAAAAGCTTCTATGAAAATAGGCAAAGATGCTTTCTTAGGTTTCTGTACACGTGAATACAGACATAAATTCAGGCTCAACAGATAACTTAAAAATTCATAATTTCCTAAAAATATTTGGTAGCATTCTCCAGCTAAGCCTTTTGTTGCTATATATACACCTTTCAGGAACTATTGTTGAAGCATTTGAATGTTACTCCACATAGTTCAAAAGCACATTGATTCCACAGTGAAAGGCAACTGCTATCCCCAAACATCGAAGTTACGTATCAGTTCTCAAGCCAAAAGCTATCCTGCTAGTTTGCTTTCCAGCATACTCAGCCAGAGTATCTGCAGTTGAAATCTTAGGAAGAAGCTTGAAAAAGAAATTAGTTTTATTTTATCCCATCAAAGGTAAAGTGTTCATCTTCCTGTCAAAGCATATCACGGAAAGGTTCCCAAGTGGAATGGGGATAGGGAGGAAAGTTGAGTTCAGCAAAAAGAACTGAATACAAGAGATTTAAAATACTACCTCAAGTAGCCATTTATTTGAAGCTAGTCTGCCATGCTTGATGAAAGGGCAATTTTCCCTTCGCCCCTCACCATGAGAAAGGAGGATGGAGAAACAATAGAAAAATAGAACATCTGCCAGGCCTGAAACTCTGTCCCTCAACTTGGCTGGAGCACTGAGACTACAGTCTGCCTCATAAATTTTGCAGGATTAAGCAGAGACACAATAAAAAGACAGCTTCAGAAGGAAGGAATGAGTCAAGGGTCCACAACACCCAGGGGAATTTGGGTGCTTTCTCAAGAGAAGCCCAAACTGTTCCCACCATCCTTCAGAAAATGTCCTATCCAAATGGTCCGTGGTTAGAAGCTAGACATCTAAAATCTCTGAGTCTGCCAACAAAATACTGGTGTGAAGTCACAAGGATGCTGAAAGTGTGAATGACCTCTCTGTCTGGAGTCAGTGAGGTAGCCTGACATCTCTTGAAGAGCCAGTGAGCATACTGGAGGGAGGTGCAGCCCAAGCAGGAATGGTACACCGACAGCCAAGCGCAGCAAACAAAATTCCATCAGTAGCACCATCTTCCCCCCTCCATTAATGGTGTTGTGTCCACTGGAGCAGAAACTCCAAGACTTCTTTGGGCCTGTCACTCTTCTCAAGAGCTCATGTTCTCACCTGTTGCTTGGAGAGCTGCCAGGAGAGAAACTCTTCTACATTATGATTTGAGTTTTCCCTCATGATTACAAGAAGGGGACACATCACGGAACCCAGATCCAGATCTCCTGCATCCTAGGAGCCTGAGGGTGGAAGGGTGGAAACTGCAGCCAAGGCTCAGACCATCAGCTTGTTCTTCTTCCAAACCAAAGCAAAAAGAAACCATCTAGTCTGGTGTCATCCTTGTCATGCTTCTTGGCTGAATAGATGGCATCACCCCAACAGCTGAAAATGCTGTTAACAGAGACAGTTCACTGTGATGGATTGCCAGAGGTCCACGATGATAGTAGGGGTGTGACAGCTGCAGTTCAATGCTAGGACAGGTGACTTGCAGACAAGTAGTGAAGCCAGAATGTGTAACTGTCATGGTTTAACTCAGCCAGCAGCCAGAACAACCACACAGCACTTCACTCAACCTCCCCCCACCCCTCCTTAGCAGTGGGATGTGGGAGAGAACTGAAAACAGAAGGAAAAAAACCTTGTGGGTTGAGATAAAGACAATTTAATAGGAACAAAAATTAAAAGAGTAATAATAATAATAATAATAATTGCAACAACAACAACCAACAAAACAAGAGTTGAATGGCACAATTTCTCACCACCTGAACTCAGTGCTCTGCAAGACCCTGAGGTGACCTGCTTCCCAGCCCTCCCCCCAGTTATAAATGGAACATTGTGTTGTATGGTATGGAAATTCCCTTTGGCCAGCTGCCCCGCCTGTGTCTCCTCCCAGCTTCTGGGGCATCCCCACCTTCTCATTGGTCAGGCAGTTTGAGAAGCTGAGAAGTCCTTGACTGCTTGGCAACAACTAAAATATTAGTGTACTGTCAACATTATTCTCAACCAAAACCCCAAACACAGCACTACACCAGCTGCTAGGGAGAAGTTTCATTCTATCCTTGATGAAACTAGGACAGTAACTCATAAAGCAACTGTGATGGGTTGACCCTGGCTGGAGACCAGGTACCCACCAAAGCTTCTCTATCACTGCCCTCCTCAGCTGGACAGGGGAGGGAAACTGTAACAAAAGTCTTGTGGGAAAAAATTACCATAATGGGCAACACAGAGAGCTTAGAAAAAATTATCTAGTTTATTACTGAGGAAAACAGAGTAGGATAATGAGACATAAAACCAAACACCCACACACACCTCACTTATTCCCAGGCTCAACTTTATTCCAAATTTCTCTACCTCCTCCTCCCAAGGTGGCACAGCGGGACAGGGAATGGTGTTTGCAGTCAGTTCATCACACACTGTCTCTGCCGCTCCTTCTTCTTCAGGGAGAGGATTCCTCGCGCTCTTCCCCAGCTCCTGTGTGGGGTCCCTTCCATGGGAGACAGTCCTCCACAAGCTTCTCCAATGTGTGTCCTTCTCATGGAAAGTAGTTCTTCATGAACTGCCCCACAGTAGGTTCCTTCCACAGGGTGCACACCTTCAGGACAAGACTACTCTAGCAAGGGCCCCCCATGGGGTCACAAGTCCTGCCAGCAAACCTGCTCTGGCATGTGTTCCTCTCTCCATGGGGCCATAGGTCCTACCAGGAACCTGCTCCAGTGTGGGCTTCACACAGGGTCATAGCATTCTTTAGGTGTCTCCACCTGCTCCAGTGTGGGGTCACTCACAAGCTACAGATAGAATCTCTGCTCCACCGTCACCCTCCACAGGCTGCAGGGAGACAGCCTCCTTGCCATGGTCTTCTTCAGGGGCAGCAGGGAAATCTCTGCTCAGGTACCTGGATCATCTCCCCCAGCACTTCTTCACCACCATTGGTGTCTACAGAGTTTCTTACATCTTCTCACTCCTCTTTCTGGCTGTAAAAGCAGCTGTGAGGATTGGTTGGTTTTTTTCCTTACATATGCTATCCCAGAGGTGCTATCACTGTTGCTGATGAACTTGGCCTTGGTCAGCAGAGAGTCCACCTTAGGTATGGCTGGCATTGGATCTGTCAGACATAGGGGAAACTTCTAGCAGCTTCTTACAAAAGCCATCCCTGTAAACCCCCCACTACCAAAACCTTCCCATGAAAATGCAAAACAGCAACTCTCACAAGGAAAGTGATGCTTGAAACCTGCAAGACAAGTGGAAGGATCCGAGACAAAGTAGAATAACAAATTCATTCAAAAATAAGCCCTATCCAGTATGCTCAGTGAGCACAACAAACCAGAAATAGGAAAATTAGCATTTAGGAGACAGAAAATGTCATTCATAGCAGAGAAAGGTTAATCTCAGCAGTGAAATCAAGTTAATCTCAGCAGAAGAAATTACCATATGGGGCACACAGTGCCCCACGTGCCAGAGGCTGTGCAAAGTTTTTCCATAAGGTTTGCACACACCGATGAGCCTTGAGCACTTGGGCATTTTGAACATGTAAGAGAACAAATACCTCGAGTAGAGTCCTTTTCTCCTTCCCAGCAGAACCTCAAAGCACACTTTGAACAGCCACTGTGGCCGCGTTTTGTGATTCGATGTCCCTTGTCAAGGCTTAGGTGTAGTGTTTCCAAGACTGGAGTCTTCCAATCTGCACACAGCCATACAGGCAGCCAAGCAAAGTAGATTTAGGGCTCGGCTTAGCAGCTAATGAAAAATGTTGCCACACAGAATATACAATACAGTTTCACTTTTTGATCATTTGTCCTGCACCACTCTGGCCTGTAAGCTGTAATCTGAAGACTGAGGAAGGCAGAAGGAATTAAAACAATGTTTGAAAAGTGCCTAGAAAGCTGGAGAGGATTTTTGCCCCAGATGTTCACCTAAATGCCATTCTTATTTAAATGGAATGCATTTACATTTATTTGGGCATTGTGTCATTCTCCATGCAAGCCCAAGATGTAGTTTTAAATTGTTTTTCCCTGTTACACTGTCAACTCTGTGCTACCTGACTAACGTGAAGGTAACAACCCCATGGTACTTATCTTCCTTCCCTTTAAACAAAACACCTATGAACACTGAGAATTAGAAACCCTCCTTCTCCTGCCTTGCCACTTTGTGCTTACAGCTCAGTGTGGGGTGGTGGGCTTTTTTTTCCTTCCACGATACTCCTATAACTGCCACAAGCATCTCCCATGAACAAGGCTGGATTTCACAGCAGGATTTTGCTAGGAAGACACCACAGTGAAACCGGGGACACTGTCGTTGGGAAATGCTGTTGCATCTGACGGAGCACAGGCAGATGTATAAGCAACCAGAAGGCCTCACAGATTTGCTGCATGAGACAAGTGTCAGGCCCAAGCATGCAAAACCTCAGTCCCCACCACCACCTCTTTGCTGGAACGGCTGTGGTTGGGAGACGTTTACATATATTAAGTTTGCAATCAGCCCTATGTGAAATACCGCGAGATTGTGGTCAGCGGTTGTATGCAGACTTTGTCATTTTGCTTACTGACCACACGTTCCCATTGATCAATTCTAAATTGGATTATTGTTAGGTTTAAAAGCGCCTCAACAGCAGAAAGTGGCGGTGGTGGCTGGCAAAGCAGAGATGGATAGCAGAATAAACAGGGAAAGTGACAAGATTTCAGACTGAATTGATCACTGTCAGCGAGTTAGTGGTCAGCTGTCTGACCTTTGGTGCCCAAACCAAACATCAGAATAATGTTTAGACAAACACATTTGATTTTTGAGGTAATGGGTATGTCAACTAAATGACAAACCTTAGAAAGGTCAAAGGGATATCCATTTTTCAGACTTTTTTCAAACATTAATCGTTTATTTGGGGAACAGTGTCTTTCTAAGCTGGACAGAGAGAGAACTTCACTTTCATGGGGGTGGTGGTGCACTGATAGGCACTGAAAACTCTTAACCCACAGCCACCAGCCCCATCAAACCCTGCCTGTCACTAACTACCACCATTCACAACGGCGTTTTGCTGCACGCAGAACCACCCCAAATGCAGCAGAGTCAGGATTTTGGGTTATGAAGGAGACACAGAGGACCTTCAATCCTCCCCTCATTCCCCATGGCAGTTGGGGGAAAGGCAGCTGTGCTGACCACCCGGGTGACACCCACGCCTGCCTCACTGGCAACTGAGAGATGCCTGCGGCACATCACAGCACGGTGCCACTCAGCCCCCCAGATGGGCTTCTCCAGCACCCACCACTCCTGTGTCACGTCTTCTGTGCAGCAAGGAGTGAAAAATATTTCCATATGTTTAGGAGAGGCTAATAAATAAAGAGACCTAAAGGGACTGGCATGTCTTTGTGGCTTCACAGTCTGGGATCTGGTCTCTGCTTCTTCCGGGAAAGACACAGGAATGCTGATGGTAAACTGGGAAAAAGGAAGAAAGAAGGGGGGAAAAAAAGCTATCACAAACAACAACAGAAAACCCTTTGGGGTTTATTGTTACTGACTCTGTCTCCCTGGTTGTTGTTTAAACAGTCTCCACTTACCTTAATCTTCTTTTTCTCTAGATTATTTTTCTTGACAAGGTGTGAAACCGTCGCCACATGTTCTTAAAGAAAACACCAGCAGGGTCTTTTTCATAGTGTGTATATCAGAATCACTTGGGAAACAATTTGTTTTTCCTTAACTAATTTCCTCACACTCACACCCTGCCCCAAAAAAAATTTGCAATAACATTGCCATACTAAGGAAGGAAGGAGTGTTCAGGGACTAAGAACAAGAAGCAGGAATGGGAAGCAGCTACAAAATTAACATCAGGAGAAAAACTTAACCCTGCCATGAATCCCCTCTCTGCTGTTCTCTCTTTGTCTTTCACTCATGCATGAACACAACCTTGTCTGTCATGCACCGCAGGAGGATGGGCAGCAGCTACCTCCCTACTTTGAGGGCTGTGCCTGGTTTCAGTGTCTTACTCCCTGCTCTCAAGATTCACGCAGTGGTACAGTAAAGTGCAAGAAGGTTCCCAAAACCACAAGTTCGTCCTTTTAAAGTTCAACCCTACCTGTCTGGATGACAGTTCATGATGATTCAGGCAATTCCCTTCACATGGGAGTTACTCTGCTATGCACAGAAATCTACCGTATAATTTGTCTAATACTACTTTCCCAACAGGTTGGATAAGTAAACCAATCTTTTTTTAGAAAGAGAGTGAACTTTTGGCATACCCCAACAATATCCAAAATAACCGTTTGCTTTCAGGCACATAATTTATGCCTGCAAATGAGAAGGATTGTTTTTCATTTCATATTCTCTATGCCTTGACATTTAGGTCTCTGTCCTAGCTGCTGTAGCTAACAAAGTTTCACAGTAGAATTGATCAAAAGTCAGAAATTTTGTTTGACAAGAAGTCTTTCATCCACATCAGAAACATTACAAAACTGAAATGATTAATTTTTTTTTCAGGAAATTGAAATATTACAATGCATTAGTTTTAAAGGCTATAAACAAGGTAGTTTCACACAATCTTCACATAATCATTTTCAGGATCATGAAAATCTCACCTTCTTTAAAGCATTGTTCTCTGAAGAATATCTACTTTGGTAAAACTTTCATATTAGCATTTTGCGCACACATTAATAGTTGGAAAGGAAAACAGTGTGGAGATTGAGTTTCCTCATCATTACTCCTACAGTCAATTCTCACAGCATTCATGGACTTCTCTAAGTTTCAGCATAGGAATATTTTATCACAGCCAAGTGTGAGCTGAATTTAGCTCAGATTAAGAGGAAAAGGAGATAGAAATACACAGTACGAGTTTCAGTGACAAGCTGTACCTTTTATTTATACCATATAAACCTACTTTCACAATCAGCTGTAGGTATTGTTCACTACAAGGTTATATGGAGCATCCATGGTAACTCACAACAGGCATTACAAGGTAGTTTTTGCTATGATGGCAGAAGAGGTAGGAGACACAGTTTACTGCATCTGAAGTTTTCCAGCCATTTTTCCAAAGCTCAGTTTCCAGCAAAACCAGATGAACCCTTGAAGTAGAGGGACACCAAATTCAGATGTTTAGACATAGTCTGTGGCCCCATCTTCAGGTCCAACTCATCTCCACCCTGGCTAAGCACTTAAGTGAGAGGTTCACATCTTGCTGGCAATTTGGGCCTGTTGAGGAAGGAGCTCTCCCAGCCCCAGTGCTGTACTCCGCACTTCATTGGTGCCTCACTGTCCCTGGGCTTTCCATCATGGAGCCTTGGTCACTGAGCTGCCTGGCCCAGGACCTGCAGGCATCCTCCTTTACCTAATTCTGCAACTGCATACTAGAAAGTATATCTAGAAAACAAATAATTCTGTAAATGCCCCAAAATGGCTTCTCAAACCTAAATGAGTCGGACTCCTCAAATTTTTTAAATTGTCAGCTAGGTGTCATAAGTGGAGCCTGTAATGAGTTCTGGGAAGCCAGCTGTAGATGACCCTGCTTGAGAAGAGGCATTGGACCAGATGAGCTCCCAGGGGTCCCTTCCAACCTTGCTCTTTCTGTGATTCTATATCTAGAATGCCAGTGAACTCCACCTAAGGCTGCAAATAACCCAAAACCTTCTACCAATTCAACTGCAGGATTTTAACAAGGGTCTACAAACCTGACCTCTTCAGCACATTGCTATTACAGAAACAATTGACTCCACCATGACCAAGAGAGTCACTTCTGTAATCACACATTAGTCAGGAATACTATGAGCCTAACCACTAGTATCCCAAAATCCCTCTGCATCTGGAGCCCCAAGCAGCAGTTTGCTGTTCTTGATATCAAACTGGCACTCTGACTTTTCAGGCCAGACTTGGCTAATCCTTGTCTATTACACCAGCCTTTGAAAAGGTCCTTGCAAATACACAGGCTCTGTATCGATTATCATTACTTGTATAGTGGCTGGTATGTAGCAAAGTATAATGTAATATGAGAAATAATATTGATTTCAAGAAAGTTAATATTATTAAAAGGTAGTTGTATTAATCTCTTTCTTGAAATTTAGCTGGGGGGTTTCCTCTTAGAAAAATCAATGAAACTAATAGTCTTGTTATAGCAGGAGCACTTGTTAGACTATTTTTTCACTCCAACGCTTTTAAGTTATGTTAAGAGCAGAAGAGCTGAAAGGCTATAAACTTATTGACTGGGACTTAGAGGACTTGAACGACTAAAGGTATTACATTTATTGTCTTTTTGTGAACTGATCTGGGAAAGAAAAAAATTTAATCAAACAGAATTTGAATTGTACCTGATTTCTGTTTACACCAACAAAAAAAACCTGTAGGGTTTCAGGTAAAAACTCATCACCCCAACACTGATACTAAATCGCATTTGTGTAAGGACTCAAGCATCCTCCAAAAAAAAAATTTACCTTACACAAATATATATCTGCAAATGTCCATCAAATAGGAATAACTGATAAGCAAATGTCTTCTTCTTCACTTGATAAATCCAGTTTTCTACCTTGTCCTGGTTTTGGCTGAGATAGATAGAATTAAATTTCTAGTTGCTGGTATAGTTCCATGCTTTGGGTTTATTATGAGAATAACATTGGTGACACACTAATGTTTTCATTCTTGCCAGACAATTGCAGTGCCTACATCAAATCAAGGATGCTTCAGCTTCTCACACCCCAGCCAGGTGCACAAGGAGCTGGGAGGGCACAGGCAGGGAAGCTGGCCCAGAGTGGATAAGGGGATATTCCCAACCCTAAAACGTCAGGCTCCAGCTCATAGAATCGTGGAATCATTAAGTTTGGAAAGATCATCTAGTCCAAATATGCCCCTGCCACCAATATTACTTACTAAACCATGTCCTGAAGTACCTTATCCAACCTTCCCTTGGACACTCCAAGGGATGGTGACTCCACCACCTCCCTGGGCAGATCTAACTGGGGAAGCTAGCCAGGAGGAGGTTTTGCTGCTTGGAAACATACTGGGCATTGGGGTGTTTTTTTCCTTTCCACATGCAGTGAGCGTTCCATTTGAGGAGCATTATTATTATTATTATTAGCGTTATTAGTATTATAATTGTAATTATTGTCATTATTATTGTTATTGTTGTATTAATGTTGTTGTTATATTGTTCTTGTTGCTATTACCTTTATTCTCTCCCTTTGTTATCCTATTAAACTGTCTTTATTTCAACCCATGAGTGTTTTGTGGGAGTTTTTCTATACTTCCCATCCCCTTGGTTGGGGGAAGGGGTGAGCAGGTGACTCCATGGTGCTTAGTTACTGGTGGGGGTTAAACCACAACCTATTTCAGTAATTGCTCAGACTTTTTCCACAGCATTTGTGTATACAGGAATAGCCCTCCTCCCCACCAGTATATCCTTGCATAACTGTACAAAATCCAGCTACAGTTACAGCTAAAAATCAAAATCTCCAATTTAAGCAATAAGTCAACTAACCCTACAGTATTGTCAGGAGAAGCTCACGATGACCAATTCCTATCTTAACTCCAGCACAGGACCTACCTCCTTAGCCAAAACCTTCTTGGCCTCATCTTTTCATCTATTTTTTCCTGTACTTACTTTTAGTCAAAGCATTTGTATAGCCAATACATAACGTGTGTGCTAAAAGTCATTCTCACCAGAACTATTGTTCAGAGGCAGCTGTGGGTTCGTCCAGTCTCATGTCATGAGACAAGCACCACGGATGTAACCATTCCCTGTTTTCCTTTCCCTCAGTGCGCCTGCATATGCAGGTGTAGAAATTAACAGCAAAGTGGGCTGGCAGAGCTGTGATTTTTCTGGTTGGCCATCTTTTGTCATGGGAAGATCATACGGTATGTAAGCAGAACGGCATTATAAAGCTGATTGCTAAAATAATGTGGTCAGGGAAGCTACATATCAAGATGTTCACTGATGACTGTGGTTGAAGTGTGAAAGAATACAAATCATGGAGGAGCTTTCCAAAGGCATAAATGGATGTTGGCTGCCTGGGCCCAGTGAAATGCTGTCTCCCTGTGGCTTTTGCTTGTCAGTGAAACCACAGTCTCCTCCTCCTTTTTCCCTCATAACACTCTGGCTCTTAACTCTGCCTGATCTCTCTAAATCTGTCAGTGCAATTATCTGCCATCAGCTATATGCTATCAACAGGAAATAACTGTGCTCCATCTGACAAGAGGAGCGCTCCAATAACATAATCTGGAGCCAGATGAGTCTTGACAATGGCCTATCTCCTCTGGTATTGAAAATCAAAGGTATGGTTGGTATAACCACTTCCCTCATGATGATTTCTTAGCCAAGCAAATGGTTTTGCCTTGTGTATGAACACTTATAAGCAACACACACCCCCTTACACTGAAAATTAGCCAGTTATTTTTGTAAAATAAAAAGGTAATAAATGGCTCCCGATCTGAATCATCAATAATTAATTTTAAAAGACCTTAAAAATCTTCTGCTTCCTGGAGTCCAAATGAAAGTGTTTCATGATGCAGTGTTTGCCTAAAAATTTACTTATGATGAAGAAGAGACAAATATCCTATGGTGGTTGTAGATTTTTTCACAACCACCTAATAAGAATGTCTTGCAATGAACTTGGTATGTAAACTCATGGCAATCAATCACAGCTGTACAAGCCAATTATAGTCTACACTCAGACTGCTTTTCCCGAGGATTTGGTGGCACAGGAGGTGGTGTAACCATGGCCACTGTGGGACAATCTGGGAGAGGAGCAAAGTATATGGCCTTTTCAGTACTGATTGCTCTGCAAGCCAGTAAGGCTGGCACCGCTACACCAGAAAGGAAAGGAAGACCACAGATGTTTCTTGGTCTTCACTCTTATTTCCCCTATCTAGTGGACCAAAAACTTAAACTTGGAGGGCTAATAAATACAATCTAACTTATGTGCCCAACAGCATCTTGGAGTAAGCACAGTGCTTGCATTGCAAGATCTCCAGTGTTCCCAAAACAATGATCTTCTCATGATGCACCCACAACCACATATTCAGTCCTCTCTTAGGGGATGGGCAATACTCAGGAGCATCCTCTCTGTTTACCTCTGTGCTCACATTCAGCAGCTTTGGTTTTCTCACTTCATTACTCGCAAGAGCACTCTCTGGGATAGTCAGCTGGAGGCCCGGAGATGGTACGTTTCTCGCCTCCCAGCCCTGTCATGCTGAGGACATGGGGGATTAAGCACCACATCCCAACCCAGATACTTTCAATAGCACACTGGGCCACTACACTTTACACAGTCTGGCTTGACACATGTGCATATGCCCTGACCCTCACAAGCACTTGCAGGACTGTGGGCAGCTCTCAGCATACTTCTACATGGACCAGGGGCCAATCAACTCCTTGATGTACCTGAGACATGTTTCCAAGCAAACACCCTCCCTCCATCCAGAAAATTGCTGACAGTGCAGGCAGTCATGGACAGAGAAGGATTAGCAATGCATCCATCATCTCAGAAATGAGATTATGTCTTCTCTCACCACCCCATCCCATCCTGAGGAGCTCCACAAACTGCTAATGCAAAAGCAAGGAGCTAGAGCTGCTGGTGGGCCAGGATTTCAGAGCTATGTCACTTCTTTGGCTGCTGTGTGGTAAACCACAGCCAGAATGGTGGCAGCATCAGGCCCGTGGCCAGTGACACGCTCCCCCAGCCCTGCTGCCCAGGTGCCCATCCAGGGGCCCCTATTTCTCATCTGGGATGGGAACTCACTGCCAGCTGAGGTAGGGGTGCTGCTTTTTTAAAAAAATACATCACCAAAATAAATTTTTAAAAATTGTGACACGACTTTGGGTAGCTTTATTACTATCCCATGCTTGAGTCAAATAAACCACACTACTAACCCCCTCACCCTCTCACCATCTCCCACATACACACCACATAATTAATTCCTTATGTCCAGTGTTCATCAAGAGACATGGTGGCCTTTGAAAAGAAAGATTTAGCAATATTAATAATTCTCAGTTTCCCAGTCTCACAAAGGCTACAACAAGAGCTGGCTGGAAAATTTTCAGTGAAATGTCATTTCATTAAAATATGTTGTTTATCAAAGCTGAAATATTCAATGGGAGATGTATTGGTTGTGACAAAGTTTTTTGAAGCCCAGGGTTTCTGACTAGGAGCAGAGGGGAGCCTGTACCAAAACCTAGAGCTTTTCAATCTGAAAACACTAATATTTGACACAATTCCAAGTCAGAAAAATATTATAAAAGTTTTGTTTTCATTCCAGTGTGGAACAAAAATATTTCTGGAACTTTAGAAGTTTCATGACACTGAATTTTTACTCTTGGGCACATCCAACAAAAAAATCTCTTCATGTGTGCTGATTCTGAATGAAACACCTTAATTTCATAGATGTTGCTCTTCCATATGTATGCATGTGCACATGAATTCAATTTACATTGTTTATGTTTTTGTTTGTTTGGGCAGCTGGTTTTTGGAGTCATTTATTTTGGTCTTGTGGATCAGCTGCAAAAGACAAAACGAAGGGCAATACCTTTCCCAGAAGTGGGTGAGAAAGAGAGGTCATTTCAGGCTTCTCCCCTCCCACCTCTCCCCCATTCTGTTCTCTATTGCTTTAATTACAATGAAAGCTTCACATGAGCTTGGGTATCTCAGTAAGCCACTTGTGGTATTTTGCTACCTGTGACATGATCGCTGACTGAGTCAAGGCATTTTTTTTAATTACCTTTCTCAAAATGCTACAACAGCTGAATTGATACAGAGGAAAAAGGGGGCAGAGTGTGTTGTTACCTTTTTTAAGTTTTGCCACGAGATTATATGTGTTGATGGGTAATCATAGCTGTTTCTCCATTATTATCTGCTCATTCCATTGTTTGCAAAATACAATGTACCCAACAACAACAAAAACCCTGCTCTGCAACACGTGCAATATCTATGCCGTAACTGAAAAAGAACATCACACGGCTCAGAAAAGATAGAAAGGATAATGGTTTAGCAAAACCCCTAAAACCAATTGTTTCACACAAGTCTTGCTGAATTCAAAGCTTAAATGTTTTCCTTGAACAAGGAACATACTACATTCTGAAAAACGGATAACACACAGACATCAGATTTTTTTTTTTAAGTTGCCATTTCTGGAAAGTATTTTAATACAGTGGTGGAAGTTAATATTCTCATAACAAAGGAATGCCATCAACTCGGGAAAAAATTAGTAAGGGAAAAGAAAGCATTTAAAAATATTTCAGGAGCTTCCTTTGCTCGTGAATGTCTTGGATCTTTACTGGTTCCTCAACTATCAGATTGATCACAAGTGCATCTTTCCACCACACTGCTCTTTGAAACACACAAACCAAGGGGGAAACAGACTAATATACCTTGCAAAGATGACCACAAAGCTCATTAATCACAATGCACTGCACAATACACATCCTGAACAATATTAATGTACTAAAGTATGTATTCTAAATATTCCTCCTATTTTTTCAATCATAATAGTAAATAAAAATTAAACTACTAGATGATTTATTTTTGTGTTGTCAATACAACTTTTTATAACACAACCTCTGTTACACATTGCTGCAATGTATACCACCTTCTTTATCTGGACAAGTTACCTGTAGTAACAATGGTACAACACTGTAAAGTATTTCAGTAACATAGTTCTTTTCATCCTAACAACAGCTTCTTCCAGAGTATTTATTTGATGTGCTCGTTCCTGCAATTGGCAGAGCAGAACTGTTCCCAGTATAACTCAGAAGCACCAACCAACCCCTTGGACAGTATCTCGGCATTAAATGCCAAAGTCATTAACCTGTAAAGTCTCATTTCATTAGTACCAACAACCCATCCTTACTCTAGATCTCTAACCACGTACAGGGTGTCACACCAGCATGGTGACTCAGAAGCTGCTCGGAAGCATTTCCACTTGCTGGGCTGGTGAGCATGGACCTGGCTCTTGCAGGTCCTCTGTCAAGTGCAGAGGCTTCAGAGAACCAGAGAGAGGTCAGGGAGTCCTCCAACGTACCTGCCCCCTTCTCACCCCAAACACAGCTTCCTGATTCTGTTTCAAACCACTGATCTTTGCAGACTACTAAATATATAGACATACCTCTGCCAGGTTTCTGAGTTCAGAGTGGGACCAAACCATAACCTCGCTGTGAACAGTAGCCCTGAGATGAGGGAAACTTATGTGTCTCACCTTGGCAGCTCAATTCTGACCCTAAAAATAATTATATCAAGCTCTGAAACATGGTTGCATACTTCTGTCCTTCTTTTTTACTTTTTCTTTATGCCTTAAGGATTTCACTGACTTTACTTATTTCTTCCAAAGACATATTTGTTGCCTTCTTGTTGACTTGGGAAAGGAAAATTTACTCTCGAAATTTTGCAGTCCTTACAAGGTCAGAAGCTTCTCATATTTCTTGTCTCCAGGAAAAAAATGAAAAATTGTCCCTGAATGCAAATAATCCAGTAGCTTCAAATCAGAATGTTGGCTGTTAACAAGTCAAAAATGAGCTAGCTAGCTGCAGATAAGCTGGGGAGAGGGAGGAATCATTTAGCACAACACTGCTGAATCTGTTTATCTTCCTCAGAATAGAAATTTTCTTCAAACATCAGATATTCCAAAAGGAGAAAGATAGTAAAAACCCTAATGTTTCAGAACATTTCATCTACAGGTCTTGGAACACTTCAAAACTTTATTCTTCCCATTTAACAATAGTGAAAATGAAGAATAGTTGTGTCTTTTCCACTGATATCACAGCAAAGGCAGCAAGAGCCCCAGTTCAAGAGGTCCAGTTCACACAGCCCACAATGGGACAAGAGAGGATTAGACCAGTGGATTGTCCTCAAGAGATTTCCTTTGGGCAGAGAAGCCCAGGAGGACTCATCCATTCTACTGGGTGCTAGTCACTGGCTTGCAAAAGAACTGCATGTCTAGCTCCCAGCTTGGGTGGCTTCTACAAATAGATGAGTCCTAGGATTAAAATATTTGGAAACTCATTTTGCATACTGTGCGTAAGAAAGAGAAGACAACGTCTGTGCAAACTCTCCAGGACTTTACAAAGCTGCACATCAGTGGGGGCTGTGATCTGTACAAAGCAAAGAGTCTTTAGATCTCATATTTATTAGTCCAGGTTTAATGGTCATCTGGTTTTGCCTTATTTTCCCCTGAGACAACACTGTTGGTAACAAATCTTTTAAAGCTTTATTAGGTTTTTATTTTCCATTGTTTCCTTGTCATGGGTCTGCTAGGCAAAACTTTTCTTTGACAGTGGCTGCTTCTTCCTAAAAGCTTATGATTCCTCCTTTCCGGACCAGCAGGCTCCATCACAGCATTTCTCTCCTGTAATTGCCTTGGGCCAATTTCTTCTAAAAGAATTAAAAATGCAAATCTAATATCATAATTGTGTAATATGATAAGCTTGGCAGCTCAATCAATACTATCCTCCACTGCCAATAATACAGCTCCGATGCATGTTTGTCAGACCTGACCAGTCTCACTTTATCACTGGCACTGTGGTCCTTCCACATCTATAAGATATGACATTTTATTAGTAGGTTCCTATCAATCAGATCTAATTTTTGCATCATAGAAATTAATTTTGTCGTCTTGCTGCCTGGTGGCACTAGGGTTGCTCTTTGAGCCAGGCATTAGAGGCTTGCAGCCTCAGGCTTCCCCAGGCTCCCATGTTACAGTCTGGCTGAGGACCGGGACTGACAATAGCACACTTGGGTGTCTTTATTTTCTGGCCACAAATGACATGGGGTTAGCAGTGAAGGACATGGCTGGCAACCACTGTGGAAAGGGAAATGTGTGGATCAGTAAGAGAATGCACACTGGTGCTTGTACTGTTGGGTGTATCTCCAAATTAAGGAAGATTTAATGTGAGATAACTTTTTGCCCCCTGCTGAGTCTACAAAACCCAATCCAGACAGTACTTTGTCACTCAATAATGCCTCCAAAGTGGTGTGTCTCTGAATATGTCGAAAGGGCTGCTGATCCAAAATGGAGGCAAACCAGGCAACACAGTAATTGTACTAGTTACAGACATCAGTTCTTCCTGCCCAACCATAATCAGAATAACTGAAATCAAAAGGACAATTTATATTCTTCTAAAGTCCACACCCAGCCTCAGTAAACCTACCTCTTTCTGCTTGGACTTGCTTTAAAATACTGTATCTAGGAAAGGACCTTTTTAAAAAAAGCAGGTTTTAAAAAGGCTCCTATAAAATGTCGTGTTCTGCTGTGCTTGGATTTGCTCTCATGGTAATCCTTTAATGTCCCTCCAACTCTGCTGACCTCTGTAGAATTGTGCTTTATCTGTCCAGAGAATCAAAAATAGGTCTTCTGGGCTTCAACCTGGACTATACTGGTAGAAAAGTTACTGCTCCTGGAGAGAAATTTTTTTTTAAAATGAAATGTTAATGCATAGTGAAAATGGAGTCTGACTCCTTAATTCTTCCTCTCAGGTCTGAAACTCAGATCAATTTAGACAGCTTGCTGTCTCCAGGATTTTATATATATATTTATATATATGTATATGTATGCCAAATATAGTCACCCACCTGAAATAACATATTCTCATGATATTAAGCACAGTAGCCAGTGACAGCACTTGAGTAAGAAATTTATGAGGTGAACATGCGTGTAAGATGTGTGCTTTGGTTTTGGAAAACAGTTGTTTTCTGTTGCATCATTAGAAGCCTGCCTGACATGACTTAACGTCATATAAGCGGGGTGAGCAATAGCAGGGCGGAGAAATCCAACCCCTCTCCCTTCTTCTGAGAGCATGGGGATTGTACATAAAATTGTCATCAAAGAGCTCAACTCAGGGTATACATGTTCCACTGCACAAGAACAGACCCCAGGCAAGGAAAGAAAAAAGAGACTGAAGCACAGACAGCTGCACCCTGGAGGTCGGAAAGTGTAGGGGTGAAGAGAAAGCTGCAAAAATCCAAGTGTAGTTAAATTTTGTGAAGGAAAGGAGAACAGCAAAAGCTTCTTCAGTTATATAAATAAGAATGAAGGGTGATAAGGAGAGAAGCAGGACCAATTGCAATGTTGAGGATTTCAGGATTAAAGATTAAAAGTAATGCAGATAAATTAGAAAACTAAAAAAACTTATAATTCACTAAGGATCAATGAATACAGAAAACTGGAAACTTAAGGGTACCTAATAAGAATGAATGTACAGGAAAAGAAATGGCCATTCCGACAGCAAGATACAAAGATTTTCACATCTTCCAAATGGAGAGATTACAATGTCCATCCCAGAATGCAGCAGGAAGAAGCAGGTAAAATTGCATGCAGTTGGACATTGTTAGGAAGGATTTTTAATAAATCTGTCAAATCAGCAATCTCAGAAAATCTTCAGAGAATAACAAATGGATCACTTAAGGAGTTTTCTTCCATCTAGCTTAGGTAACTCTGGGCTCATTAGTCTAACTTGAGTAGCACATAGAGCTTTGAAACAAATTTTGCAGGAAAGAATAATGAAAGTCAGAAAAAATATAAAATGGTATTAAATCAACATGGTGTTTGAAGACATAATCATTCTAGACTAATCTAATACCTCTCTCATAATGTGATGATTGATTTATTCAGTTTTAAGTCAATGTGGTCTGCTAGTTCTATTCATGTTTCAGTAAAACATTTGCTTTGGTGCTCTGTGGGAAGTTACTAGGTAATAGGAACAGATAAAGATTGTTAGAGAACCATAAGAAAATAGTTAAAGAGAGATGATTATGAACTCCGCTGAAAGAAAAAATGTTTGGATTGCTGAGAGTTTACTACGGCTGTAATTAGGACCCAGGTTGGGACAATCTTCTCTGTTATTCATTAATGTAAAATAGAACATGTGTGCTAGTAAGGCAAAAACTAGGAGGGCTAGAACATCCTCCAGGGAGATTCGGGTTAACTTGATAGGAACTGTGTTAGGATGAATTTAGTTACTAGAACCAAATAAAAATTAATATTCATAAGGACATCAAGGCATTCTGCTAAGAATTATGAGGTTATCAATTAGAAAAGATACAAGGTGAGAAGTCTTGATATATTAGCTGTTTAACTGCAAATCACCCAGCTGATGTACCTATGGAAAAGCAGGTGTGATCCAAATACACATGAGGAGAAACACTATCAAGAAAGATTTAAAATATTTGTGGCAAAATGTTGGACTTTCACTGAGTTATATCTCCAGTGTCTCCCCTGTTCTGACCCTCATCTTCTAGGCAGATTAATTCAGTCTGGGAGATTGAAGGTGATTCACAGAAGTGGGTTTGGTTTGAAGGACTTCTGCTTCTGCCCTCTGTATACAGCCCATTGCTGTTCTCTTCATGGCACAACCATATCAGATGATGCTTTTGTAGTCACCTTCTTGGCTAACATCACTGAACCATACAAAGCAAATCCAGGCAGATCTCAGCCCTTCTGATCCTCCCCTGTCCCTCATCAGGCATGGCCAGACAACTGGCACTATCAGGACTGTGTGGACCCACACCAGTGCTCAGTCACTGTGATTTTTGTGGACCTGTTTTATCCCCAAAAATAGTAAGAGTGGGTCTGTTACAGCATGGCATGAATATTTTGTTGGACATTACATGAGGGCATTAGTGGGAAGGATGTGGGAAGACAAAGAGATCTGTTGGGATGGTGTTAAGGACCATGCCAGAAAGCCAGTGCGGGAGAGGCATGGCCTCTTCTCTACCTGGGAGATGGAAGCATTCCCCTGCCCATGCTAACCCTAAGCTGTGGCAGGGAATAGCCTGGGAAACAACGAAGGTACCAGGATGAGATGACGCCAGCAGTCAGGCTCACAATTTGTCAGTGGTCAGTGTGGATGACCATATTTCAGTGTCTGGGAACCACCTAGCAAGCTTCGGCTTACCAGTGTAGGCATTCTCTTAGCTTCTCAGGAGTTAATGAGGCCCAAACACCATAGTCATTGCACATTACAGGACAAGTGAGATGCAAGTCACAATTTTCTTGACAGAGCCCTTCCTTTATTTGCCTCACTCCTGCATCTCTCCATCATTCAGATGAATGTGCTCTGTGGTTCCCACCTGTAGACTCAGCAATAGCGTATCACTTCTCCTCTGTTTACAGCCTAATACACAGTAAGTGTAGAGAGGTGGACAAGGGTTGATCTTATTTTCCTGTACCTCTGCAAGTGGAAACATAGTGTAACAATGTCAAAAATCATCAATACCATCACATCTTTCTATAAGGATACATATGATATACATATTATTAATGTACACGTGTTAAAGATGGTTTTCCCCTGTGGGAAAGCACCACATGGCCATTAATATATTTATGCTATCCGTTCTCTAGCAGACCACAGTCACGGTCAGTTAGCTGCAGATGAGCCTTGAAGTTTCCAGGCTAAACAGAAGAGTTATGAGCTGAGAAGGCAGCTAAGAGAACAAAACAGAGTAAATGAAGCAAAGTGAGGGAAGAACCAAACTTGTTTACTGTCTTTTGTCTTTTTACTTTACTTTGCCTGAGATCTGGGTTGAAATTACCCCAATTACAATATTACCACAACACCCACACCAGCACAGCAGTTCCAAACATCACAGCCATGACCACAATGCGAAACAGTGCTCCTGGCCACTGGCAACCCATGGGAGGCATATTTGCCTTTTAGACGTGTAACCATAAGCTCTCTGTCTTCCTGACCAGCAAGGAAAAAGACAGTGCTGTTCATTTGGGGAAATAAGACTACAAGTTTAGAAAAAACCTCTTTAACCTTAAGAGGAAGATTTTCTAATTGTTCTTGCCATGGGCTTTGTCTCACATTACAGTCCCTAAGAAATAGGGAATGTGAGGAAGAAATTTTCATACTTGTGCTGTTTGGAACAGCACAAGTCTGGACTGCAAAAATAGCCCCAAAGGAGGCTAAGTGCATGCATGCTATCTCTGAGGTCTGGTTGTAGAGTCAAATTTAAATGAACTCTAAATGTAAAAGTAAGCAGAAACCCTTCAAATGCTATTTCTAAAATGAGGAATAATGCACAGCTCAGAAAACTTTTATATTTTAGCAGAGAGGACAAAAATATAGAATATTCTCCCAATAAGGCTGTACTATTTGTGTTCTCTTTAGGTTAAGGAAGCCTAATTATTTGTCATAATAGCAGAAAGGTGGATAATTTGTAAATTGTCTGTTTTTTTAGCAACTGTTTTAACATACAGAAAAATAAAAGCTCAAAGCCTCAGTGTTTCAGAGTATATTTATAGATTTATATTGTATGGGCATGTGCTGGTCAGTACAAGTTTTGAGTATCTATAGGAAAGTATTTTTTCCCCCCAGTAAATGTCAGTATGGTTCTGAACATCTCCTTTCCAGAGAAGTTTATGTATACCGCAGTTACTGACAATGCTTAACTGTGATTCCAGTGTTTTCTCTTCTGGTTTTGATAGCTCTTATTTGCTCTACTGGCTGGAAAAATCAAAGACCTCTTGTTTTTTAAGTCACTATGTAAAATAGTTGTTACTTCTTGAAGCAAACAGGTAAGACTTTTGGAACAGCTTTTGTTAGTTCATCCCTAAATGTCTGCTTTCAATCCTCTTGACTTGTAACTCTCTCTTCTACAGGAGAGTGTTACCAACCCTGACAGCATTGATTTTCAAGTGTATGATTGCTAGTGAAATATTAAACCCTATTGATTTGAAATTCAGGATCAGATGCATGTTAGATACTCTGCATATTTTGGGGATGGACAGTTTCATTTATCAGCCCTTCCAATTGCAGAATAATTAGAACTCCATCATGTTCCTGTTTTGAGATGTAGAGGTTCCCGTCAGATTACAGCATCTGCAATCTTAAAAAGTGTTCTATGCATTATGTTTACTAATTGGTCAATTTATCCTCCCTATGAATCTTTTTCATTCTTTTTTCAGAAAACACAGTGGAACAAAGACATCCAATTTTTCATCCACTGAAATGTCTCACTGTTGTCTCATGGAAGAATAGGACCATAACGGAAATTTCCACAATTAAAACAAAAATCAAGGAAATGATCAGAAGCATGTGAAACAGAGTTGAGGTAGCTGTGAAGTACCTTTTAAGGTGAGTCATAATTTATGTTTAAACATGGTGGTGAAACTTGAGTGAAACTTGTCACAAAGCTGCTCTGTGAAAAGGTGATACAAAACACCACAAAGACACTTACTGCAGGGGACTGAAGAGAGTCCTGACCAGGTCATTCTTTGAAAACTCAGAAATGCACAGAAACATTGAGAAAAAATAAACACGGTTCATGGCTTCCACACTAAGAAAACATGTTGGAATTCACCTCTCTCTTAATACCCAAGGAGGGGAGACCCTGGCACACTCGGATCAAGTGAAGTTTTGCTGATTACTTACATGGGAATAGGGTTTAATCTTTAGCAATTAATACAGGAATATTATTCAAGACTTTATCCATTTGGAAGGGATGGGTATAAGTCCGTATCTTAACCAGTCCCAGGCCTCCTCACTCTGATCATGCCACGTACAGTGTCTGATTTTCTAGATATTAAAGTTTAACAGAGTGATTCCTCCTGGCCCTGATGCAAAAGTGCTGACACTTTTGGAGGTCAACACATCAGATGGTAATTAATGGTTGAGCTACTAAATCTGAAAGTTGTGGACAAGGAGATGGGAAGAGAAGGGGAGGGATGGAGGAGGTGAGAAGAATATGTAGTGAACAGTGATAATAAACACAGTGGAAAAGAATAAAATCAGAAGAGGCGGTCAGCAAAAAAGCAGTTCTACACAGATTGCATTCCTATGAGGGAAGCTATTTTCAATTTTGGGTTTAATGTTTTGGTTTTTCAGTGTAAGGAAGAATATTTATTTTGTCAACACACAGTATCATGTCTCAGTGAGTCCTACATAAGGGTAACTACAGCATCCATGAGTTTTAGCAATATTTTTGTTTGAAATTCATTGTCCTTCGTGGTGGCTTGACCCTGACTGGAGGCCAGATGCCCGCTAAAGTTGGCCCATCACTACCCTTTTCAGATGGAGAAGGGAAAAAATATATTATTGAGAGGCTTGGGAGTCAAGATAAGGACAGGGAGAGATCATTCCACAATTAGTGTCACAGGTACAACAGACCTAACACATCATAAAGAAAAGAAACCCTCTACTTTATGACACTGCGCTGCACACCCAGTGACACCAGAGTCAGGTAATGAGAAGTGCGGCCAGATCTTAAAGCACGTTCCCCCCACCTGTTCCTTCTTATCAGACTTCACTTTAGTCATGATTTCACTCCCTTCTTCCCCCACATTGTGGCATGGGGAGGAGCAGGGACTGGGGGAATGGGGGTTTCAGTGGTCAGTTCCTCAGGATTTGTTTTCCTTCTTAGCATGGGAGTGGGGAGGAGGGGCATTCCTCACTCCCTTCCCCTGCTGCACCATAGGGTCCCACCCATGGGAGACAGTACTTCATGAACTTCTCCAACATGAGTCCTTTCCACAGGGCTTCAGCTCTCCACCAGCTGCCCCAGCGTGGGTCACTTCTATGGGGTGCAGTCATAAATCGTATAATGTCTCAGTCCCTCAGGGCCAGACTGCTCCAGCCTGGTCCTTCATGGGGTAGCCTTCTTCCCCCAGCAAGCCTGCTCCAACATGGGTCTCTCTCTCTCTCTCTCATATCTATGTGTCTCTGTCTCTCTCCACAGGCTGCAAGTGCTTGAAGAAGCTTGCTCCAACATGGGTCACAACATCTTCCATGTGTCGCCACCTTGTCCAGCATGGGGCCTCTCCATGGGCTACAGGTGGGATCTCTGCTCCCCATCATCTTCCATGGGCTGCAGGGGGGCACCCACTCCACCATGGGTTTCTCCACGGGCTGCAGGGACATAATTCTCTCTAGCGCTGCAGCACCTCCTCCCACCCCCTTCACTAACCTTGGTTTCTGCAGAGCTCCTTATATCTTCTCACTCCCTTCTCTGGTGGCAAAGAGCGGCTGCTTGCAGATTTTCTTCCTCCTAAATGTGATTCCCAGAGGTGCTGTGACCGTCGCTGATGGGTTCAGCCTTGGTTAGCGGCTGGTCTGGCCTTGAGGTGGCTGGTGTTTGCTGTGTCGGGCCTGCAGAGAGCTTCTGACTGCTGCTTGCAGAAGCAGCCCCCCTCCTCCACCAGAACCTTGCCACATGAAACCACAACATTATTTAATCCCTTCGAATAAAAATTACCTTTCTTTTTTGTTTATAATTTTGGGGAAAGAATCTGAATTCAGATAAAATTAATTACTATGATTCCATGCATTCTAAATGGATAGGGATGTCCAGATCCCAGATGAGTCTGAACCAAACCTCTGACCTTTGTGGAACTTTCTTTTAATCAAAGACAAGAGTAAGTAAAACTCTTCGCTGGTGTGCTTCTGTTGCAGTTTGGTGTAACTGCTGCTTCACCACCCACGCGAGAGTCGTGACCACGACCTTCTGCAGCGTGAGTCCTCTCTATCAGGGAGTCATCCCCTCACCACAGGCCTCTCAGCAGGACTCTCCCCTCCATAGGGTGCTGACGTCCGGGTCCAGACCCCCCGGCCTGGTCACCCGCAAAGTCACAAGTCCCTTGGCAAACCTGCTGAGGCGTGGATCAATCTTCACAGGGCATAGTGGTCTCTGCTCCCCGTCCTCATCCATGGGCTTCGGGGGGACACCCGTTTCACCATGGACTCCACCACGAGCCGCAGGGGAAACTTTCTCTTCGCATTCTTCATCCCCCCCTCCTGCGGGCCTGGCCTTGGAGTCTGTGCAGCTTGTTACATCTTCTCACTCCCGCTCCGGTGGCAAAGTGCGCCTGCCAGCAGTTTTTTTTCTCCTATATGTGATTCACAGAGGCGCTGTGACCAGCTCTGATAGGCTTGGTCTCAAATTTGGCCTTGAATGTACCAGTGTTTTTCAAAACATGGGGCTTGCAGAAAGCTGTAACTGCAGCTTGCAAGAGCCACTGAAGCAGCAGTTACACCAAACTGCAACAGCTTCCAAACTTCACAGTGGTTATGCAAAAATTTTAGAGGATGAGAAATTGTATCTATGAATCAGCTGCAATGCAAGCTGCTGCCATTGATAAAATGTGTATCTGCAGATGTCTAACATGTTCCCTGAGAAGCTTTTTTTCTTTTGTGTGCTATACATGTATACAGACAATACCTATAAAAAGGAGTTTATTATAATAAAGAAATGCCATTTTAGTCTCCTTCTTACTTATACACGCTTCCTGTACGGACATAAAAGTAGTTAAAGATAAATCTTCCAAACAGATAGGACCAGACTTTGTAAGCACCTTACAAGAATGAATTAATAAATGAGCCCATAATTCCAAAATGATACCTTGATTTTCTGGGGACACTAAGACTAAACATCCCTCTCCTCATTGAATGTCAACCTAGTGTTGACATTTTTTTGCTTTGCTGATTTATATGACTTTTGTTTTTTAAAAATGTTTCACTAAGAAAACCACCTGACCCAATTCAACTCATTTGTATCCATTTACAATATTTTGGTTTCCTCCTAGCAGAAAAATCCTGGTATCACTTTTCAAACAAGAAAAAGAAGAAAAAAAAACCCCAAACCAAAACCCCACACCAAACCAAGAAAACCTTCCTTTCCCTCTTACTCTGTCACATGTTTGCCTGTGGTTTTAGTGGCAAGTTGTAGTGCTATGGAATGCTCATTGCCTCCCCACAATTGAGGTGGCAGAAAAATTCAAAATTTGCGTTATATCCGCATTTTTCTTTCAGACAGTCAGAAACTTTCTAACTTCTGTGTAGAAGATGAACCTTTTAGGAGATCTTGGTCTGAGTAACAGATTGCATTTAAAAACTGAGACCAGTGTCATAGCTTTGCATGCTGAACAGTGCAGCGGCTCTACATGCAGGTCAAGGCACCCCAAAGAGCAAGGTCAGTGTAGGAGGTCCTGCGGAAACACTGAGGTGAAATCACACCCCTATATACCTCCATATGGGTGGACTCCTCTCCACAAGGTCTCTGTTCTGTCAGCCATGTGGTCTCAAAAAATGCCGTGGTTTTCATCCATCGACTATTGTATTGAATTAATATCATTCAAATTCTATGAAACATTTATCTTAATGCCTGCCCATCTATATCTCATTAAACAAGCAAATGTAGAAGTGTCACATTCCTGAATCTGCCAGTAATGATGTCAGTACCACTTCAGGAATTTAATGCCAGTATTTTTGCCCTGAAAAAATGCTAAATATTTAGAGTTCAGTCTTATAAAGAAGAAAGTAGTCCTTTTATTACTATGACAGAAGAGTTTCTTTCCTACTAGACAACTCTTTACAAAGAAAATTTGGGACTGCATGCCTAAATTTGAGGCTTTGGACACATATATTTGATATTAAATCATTCTTCTCTCTGACATTTTCCCCCATAGAAGACTTCATGATGAACATAGTCAGAAAAAAACCCTCTAATTTGGGTATGAAGTGCTTTCACCTTACCAGCCAGTCAGATTCCATATGAACATAACTAGGTTCCTAAGGATAGAGAAGGATAGAGTCCCATTTATGAAAGAATCTAGGTTTATAGGATTATAGAAGTCACCATGCATCTGAAGGGGAGTAATGTGCAGGGACCCTGGGATTGCACCCTCCACACTAGTAACACCAGATAGTGCAGATCAGGGCTGCATGGATGGGCTAGCTCACAACAAGCGGGGCTGGGCTTGCAGGGAGCTGAGCCCCAGCTGTTGTCAATGCCATCCCTATGCAAGTTTCTGGATGAGAAAGTACTATTCTAAAGCAAAACCTCACAGCTTTACCAAGAAATACACTTGCAGGTCTCTGGAGGCAGGGCTGATACCTCTGAGAAGTTCAAAGGCAGAGTAACACTGGTTCCCAGGCACCCAGAGTGAAGAAAACCAGTGGACAGTCTGGCCACCAGCTCTGGGGGGAAGAACTCTGATCACAGAAGCACTGCTGGGATCTGAGGGAGCTTTTCTTTAACTGACCCTCAGCTAGAAACCTGATTGCTTTGTCTTAATGTAGAGGCAGTGAAGACAATACATCATTCATTATGTCATTTTGGTGTTTGGCTTTTTAAAATATTAATGAACAGTCTAGGCCTTTCTTTTGCTGACCACTGAAAACAGCCCCATTCCCCTGAGTAAACCAAGGCTGACTCTTTAAGCCTGTGATTGAAATTCAGTCAAGCCTTGGGGTGAATGGAAATCATTTGTTGCGTGACAGTGACATGCAGCAATTCCTTTTTGTTTCCAAGAGAGCCCAGGGATTCTGTGTCTATTTCTTGTCATCGGCTGAGGACTTGGTATTGATGGTTACCCAAAACTCTGTGGCTTTGGAAGGGGGAGGCTATACCACAGCTGCACATTTGGCAGGGACTAAAGTGCCCAAGTCTGAACAAGAAGCCCTTTGTTGGTTTCTGTTCAACAAACTCTGCACAGAATAGGACAACCTCAGCTGGTTTGTCCAGAGGCTGGGAGGTATGCCCAGGATAATTCCAGGTGATGGGACAATAGATACACCAGGGAAATATTGCCCTATCTTTCCACTCCCTCTGATGTCCCTCTCAAAGACAAAACACCAAGCTAAGATGAACCACTGCTCTAGCTCACTATGACTATGATGATATTCTAGAGAGCAAAGTCAGATTTAGATAGAGAGGTGAGAAATGATCTGCCTGAAAAGTATCATTATGTGGAACAGAGAACAACTTTTTTGCCTGGTGCTTTTCACACATCATTGTCAAGCCAACCAGTATGAGAAGCCAAGACAGTGATGCTAGGGACATCAGCTAGGAGCAAAGACAGTTTGCAGACATCTGTTTCAGTTGTTTGGCTGTCTTTCAGATTATCTTTTGGTTTCTTGCATCTTCTGTTACAAAGCAGCAGAGTGTTCTACATGCACAGTGACACGCCCTTCAAAAAAAAGCTGCAGGTAAGATTTATTTCTTAAGGTCCCATGAATGGGCAATTTCTCTTCTTTGTGGAACCGCTTTGCTCCTGATGCACGCACAATCAACTTGTTAGTCCGAAGTTGCTCACTCAGCTTTCTGTTCCAACATCCTTAGCAGACCCAACCTAGGCAGGCTTCACAGAGCACAGTGCAGCCACATGGAGAAAAAACCCAATTCCTGACTCAATTAATTCAAAACATTAGCCTGGTGGAAGAGAGAACAAAGCAAACAGGACAATGAAGCAAAAGCGAAGCTTTGATGAAACAATTAGTAGAGTAGCAGTGGATGTTGCTATCTTAGCATAATACCAATGGTCTTCTTAAAAACGGTTGTTTCATTTCCTGCAAAGGTGATGTAAAATCTCAGACAGATGCCAAAATGAAGAGGTTTCCTGGGAAAGATTTCATTGAGGTACAACTTTTCCTCATTTAATGGTAATAGCCAGATCTTTCTAGGTCAAAATAATCCCCTGGTGGTAAAACCCATGAAACTTTCACCAAGACTGAGACTGTTAAGAAATCCCACATTGTCTTTTTCTCTTGCATAAATATATTTTCTAAGCCTAAAAAATAAAAATAAATAAATAAATAATGCAAGCTCCCCATTTGCAGCTGAGAAAAAATAAAAACAAATAAATAAATAATGCAAGCTCCCCATTTACAGCTGAGACTGAGTGTTTGTGACCTTGAGTCCCATAGAGGTTAACCTACTCTGATTAACTTTCCCATGTTATTCCATTAAATAAAAACAGTTTTGACACCCAGAGACTAAGGCATCCTAGAGATAATACAATAACCCTATGCAATCATTCCAAATTGAATTGCAATAATTCATTTAGGTGACCATACATATTTGTTATGTGTAATATGAAACATTGCAAAATGAAATCAATAGGAATGTTTCTTGTTAATGAAGATATACTGTGCTGTTATGTGTGGGGTTTGGACTCCATATCACAGAAATCTTATTTGTATTCTAAATTCCAGGGTATCATGCTAGTTAAAAATGATGAAAGCATTATTTTAGCATTACATGGCTGGACAGCTGGAAAATTATATAATGCATTTTTCCATGATTTTTTCATTAAAAATGGAAGTCCATACTACCTAACATCACTGGGAGTTTGGCTCTTTTGTTCAACAGGCTGCACCCTAAAATATTTAGGGATTGTTATTGGATTCCAAATGAAATTTATATAACTGACATGGGCATTCTGGTTTTGTCAGTTACAATAAGAGGTTACCCATTCTAAATGGGAGATTAAAAAAAAATCCTTACAAATATCTGTGATGCTGATTAGTTAGAGCATTATGTGTATGAATCCCTTCCTTTTCCTCCACGTGCTGCTGTGCAAAACTCTCATGGAGCAAAACCATATCAAAAACGTCACTGTCATTCTCACTCCCTCTGCTCCTCTGTCATTAAATGGTTTCTCGTGTTCCTGGCTCTTATAAAAGCCACATAAATCAATGAAAAACACTCTTTCTACTGTGAACTGCTTGTCTGCACACACAAGCTTGCCTTGATCTACAGAAAAGACCTCCAAGACTTTGCATTCAGCAAAGATTGAAGATGCTGAAGACACCGACTTCAGGCTCAGACACATTGATGCAGAGCTGTGCCCAAGGTTGTTAAGCTCAACATGAACTAAATCTGAGCTTATTACGTGGCAGGCCTCCCTGGACAAGATATCTGCATTACCAGATGTAGGCTATATGCTAGACAGACCAGAGCAAAATGCAGCTTGATGTCTTTTAGTGCCGAAGTCACTCTATTTCAAACTACTTGTAAGATCACTGTGTAGTCTCATGGACATATACAGTGTCATTGGCACAGCCTACTTCTCATCTGGTCTTTGAGCCAGAAATCCAGGGGATTACAAACCTGCATAAAGATCTCTGGAATGACAAAAAAGGAAAAGANCCCAAACATCTGTGGACACAACAGAATATTTAACATCACATTTTGCAAGCTGTGATCCATTTTCCTATTAGAAGCTTGAGATGCGTTCATATACATTGCAAATATTTAGATAGCATCAAATTTACCATGAATTGGCTGAAGAAGGCTCCTTAAGGCCCTGAGCAGAAACTTGTAGTAAATTCAGCCAAGAAAACACTGGAGGGAAAGCTGAGGTAAAGAGTATAACTGATCAGTAAGCTGTTTAAATTGCACAGAAGGGCTCTTTGGATGTAATGGAGAGCTATGGACACAGTGATTAAAGGAGGTTGAACTCTTTGACCTAGAAAATCAAATTGGTGACAACTCAGTATGTTAAACTACATTAAAATTTATGACATAGAAGAAGAGGATCAATGTGTGCGTTTCTCTGTCTGTGTGTGTGTGTTTTTGAGTGTGTGTTTCTGTATAAAACCCAAATTAGGAGATCTCCAGAACAGGGAGAACAATCACCTGCATCATGTTCAAGCATCCAAAAAAAGCAAAGGCTCCACATTCATTTACTGACCACAGAATGATGCGTGGTCTCTTTGAAAGGAAGAGGGAAATAGACACAATGCCTTGAAAAGGAAAGCTGTAAATGGTCATTAGAAGGAAATATCTAAAGAAGTTTCACAAAGTAGCCGTAATGGTTTTTCTGACTCAGGCAAATGACCCCCTGACAGCAGTAACCTCTGGCTAGGGAACAGGGCGCTGTAAACTCAAACACCTTTGCCAAAGTTCAAGTGTCAAGAAGGGGTTTGCACAGTGCAAAACAAACTTGCTGTACAGCTAAAAACTTATGATGAAAAGCAGTGCATTACAGCAGACTGTCTTACAGCAAGTTGTTCTTTTGAATGTCAGTAATGATTTCTGCAATTAAAAGAATGCTGTCAAGGTGAAGTCATCTCTTAGAATAAGAAACACAAACCATATATGTTGCTAATAGCAGTCTTTGTTATTTCAAAAGTGTACCTTAAAACTAATTTCTTTTTCAGTGGGTTTGCCTTTAGCTTGCATTTTCATATCTTTAAACCTGAACTAACAGTTTTATTTCTGTTTATAATCAGCCTCATGTTATTTCTGATGAAAATAAAGACTCTCGTAACCCTTCCTAACGTCACTTGCATTTCTAAGGGAGACAAAACCAAAAGTAAAACACAGGGAGTGACTCTTCCTTCTGCCAGTCTGACAGTACTCTATAACTACTTCTCCTTAGCTCCATTTTGTAAACCAAACAGGGGAAGCTAATAAAAAGCAGACACAAACCCAGAACAAACCAACAAAAAACATAACTGCTCTGAAGTTGCATGGCAAATAAGGGGTTAAGTATACTCAAAGGGCTGCTTTTCCTTGCTCTTTGAGTAGCCTCAAATGGGCACTGGAATTTATAAATGTCTTTTACTCATCACTGGCCACCAGTGTCATGCAGACACAGGTATTTTCTTCTTTCTCCAAAAGTGAAGAGCTTCAAGAACCTTTGTTCATTTCCAGGAACACTATTTCAAAAAACCCCAAAGCAAAACAAAACCATAATGAAAATCCTCATTGCAAGTTGGAATATTCACCATATATTTAAGGGAGAAGGTCCAATGAACTCTTGGGAATCCCATTAAATACTTTCATGCATGCCAATTGCGTGGCAACAGTAACCCCACAGTGGCAAAAAAGACAGTTATTTCTTGGCAGGGCTAATTCTTGGGGGTTGCTTTGACCGCAACTTGACACGTGGGTTAGAGGTGGGCTTCCTTCCACAGTTCCTTGCTTCTGGGAGAGTTATGTCCTTACACCAGAAACAGGCTTTGAAATCCACTTGTGTGAACTGCTGATTTTTTACAGCCAGTCCCCACATGCATCCATTTCCATGGCCAGGAGATGAGGTCCACAGGCTGTTCCATTTCTGTGCTTTCCAATTATGGCTCCTACACCAGCCTTCTGTGACATCTAGTCAGTACTACCTCAGCAAGAGTGATCCTGATAGCAGACCTGATGTGTTTAACAAGCAATAAATTAAGAGTTGAAGCTGCTTTGACTGAATATGCTCACATCTAAACGGCACCTTTGCAGTGCTGAATGATTCCTTCATATGATGAATGAAAATTCAATAGAGATTTCAGAGCCAGAAAGGGAAAGAGAGTGTGTATGACTGCAGTATTGACATGCAGCTGGCCTTCTGCTCTGTGTGCATCCCAGTTGCATGTGGATCGGGGTGAAAGCTGAGGCAGGTATTGGAAAGATGCAATCAAGGCACAGCCTGGCAGCTTGCAGTGGGTGAGGGAATTTGGTAGTTTGTTATGGAGATTCATTTTGAAAGATGACCTCACTCTCCAAGGAGTTTTGAATGGAGTCTAGAATGAAGTTTTAGAGGCACTGTAGGTGGTAAAAGGGGTCTAGATTTTTCCAGATAAGTACATTCAGCTCCCATTGTGCACCCACTACAGGATGGTGTTTGTGCTGATATTCTATAGAGAAAAGGTAGACCTCCTGATTAAATGCTTGACCTTTACTCACTAATTCATGCCCATTTCCACAGGAGAAGCCAACTCTAATAACACCTGATGAAGAAGATACAGATGAAGACCAGTCCTCTCCCTAGCTTTTGAAAGTGAAACTGTTAGAACAGTGCTGCCCAGCCTCATGGTGGCAAGATTGATAAATCAGAGATCACGATATTAAGGTCATAAACTAACATGAGGGGATAGATCCTGGAGCATGTCCAGAAAAGGGCAGCAAACCTGGTGAAGGGTCTGTAACACAAGTCTTACAAGGAGCAGCTGAGGGAGCTGGGACTGTTTAGGCTGGAGAAGGAGGCTCAGGGGAGAACTTATTGCTCTCTACAACTACTTGAAAGGAGGTTGTGGTGAGCTGGGGGTCAGCCTCTTCTTGCAGATAAGTAGCAATGGGACAAGTGGGAATGGCTGCAAGTTGTGCCAGGGTTAGAAATGAGGAGAAATTTCTTCTCAGAAAGAGTGTTTAGGCATTGGAACGGGTTGCCCAGGGAGGTGGCAGAGTCACCATCCCTCAGGGTGTTCAAGGAAAGGTTGGATGATGTACTTAGGGACATGGTTTAGTAGATAATAGGTTGTAGGGAGACAGCTGGACTAGATGATCTTGGAGGTCTTTTCCAACCTTAATGATTATTTGATTCTATGATATAAAAGACCCCTTCCATTGTGTCTTCATCCTCCTCATAAGGGGAATTTATTTCCCATTCAAACAGAAAAAAATTCCACTCAAAATGTTTTTACCTCTTCTCACCTCTGCTTAAACACTGTCCTCTCCTGTCAGTGGGGCATTTCTAACTTAGTGTGTTCTTGTCTGCTGTTTCCCATACTTCTTTCTTCCTGACTTTTCCTCATAACCATCAGTCCAGCTTTGGACATATGATGTCCACTTTATTTCCCTCCCTGCTTCACCCACAGGAAAGAAGAAGATCAGAGCTGTTGAATTATACTCAGCACCTTCCTTTCCCTTTTCCCCTTGGTGGTCTCTTTCGCTCTGACTGCGCCGAGGAGCGGAGCTGGCCCCTGCCCAACAGCTCTTGGCCCAACTGAAGAGCGGGAGATGCCCGCAGCCCCTCGTGGCCATAGCGGGTGGGAACTGTCCATCGGGAGCCCGGTGCTGAAGGAGCCGGGAAACACGCACTGCCACCAAACCGGCTCTTTCGTGTGTCGTCATCGTCCCCGTGTTACCTGTAAGCTCTTCTTCCAGAAAGTCAGCAAAGGTCCTTCACTTTTGTGCTTCCCCAAAATCTTGGAAACTTGTCTTCTTGCCAAAAATTAGGGAAAAACCTACCCCTACAATTCTCCCATCTACACTTATGGGGCCTTCTTAATTTATCTCCAGCCTTTCGTTACTCCTTTACATGTCCTTCGTTTGTTGGGGATTTTTTAGAAACTCAAATGTGACTTGTCATTGGGTGATTGCACAACAACTCTTTACATGGAGTTTGTTTCTGCTAAGAAAAGTGTAAATGAAAATGTTCATTCTTCATTGTGCATGGCTGGCACAACATTCTGTTCGGCCCAGACAGCCTGTCCTTCTCTGTTCCTCTTAGTTGTTTATTCTCAGCCCAGATCTTAATTTAAGGGTGAAAATAAGTGGATTCTTCTGTCAGCAACTATTTCTGACCTCTGAGACATCTATGAGCCAACAAACTGGGATATTCTGGTGACTAAACAATATAATTTTCAGCCCTGGCATTTCAAGTCTTCCATGTTGTTGTTACAATATGAAGATTCGACTTCAAGAGAAATCTGAAAGGGTAGGCAATATGAATCATCCTTAAGTGAGCCTCCTGAAATTTTGAACTGCACTGGAACAGGATGTTTCCATACCTAGCTCCTCCTCTCTTTTTTAGGGTCAGTAGTTTCAGTGAGGAGCCCTCAGCACCCAGGGTTAGATCCATGCACTCAGTCCTTTTGAATATTGAAAGTACCATGTTTAAATTGTTCCCAACTCTTTGGCAAGTCTTCACATAATCTACTAGAAAATTTAATTCTTCCTTCATGTACTGTATGCACAAGTCCAGAGTGTTAATTAGGCAAGATCTAGCTATTCTAAAACAAATGCAGGGAGGGTCTGCATTTGATGGCAGATGGAAGGAGTCATTTGTTTAACTCATGAAGTACAACCCTATTAAGTAATGCCAACTAAAACTACACAGCTGGCTAGTCATCAGTGCAGGTCTAGGTTACAAATGAAACTAAGAGGACTTTCCATCTTAAGAAAATGTCAATGTCCAAAAGTAATTACCTCCAAGAGAAATGCATAAATAACTATTTTGGAAAGTTATTTCTCACATCAGAAGCCTGGAGGTTCAGGCATTTGATTAACTTCTACCCACAGAAGCAAAGTCTTTTCCAACAGCAACAACAGCCTTCATAGTAGAGAATAAAAGGAAGGAGAGTTTTAGGCAAACAATTGTTACTCGAAGATTACCTAAAATATTTCAGCATATGTTTTAAAATGCAGTTCTACAACCCTGCTTTCAGAATCCCTATCAATGTCATAAGGAATCTTGTGGGAGATGTGAACAGAGGTTAAGTCTCAAAACATTTATGTAAGGCTAGACTGTCCTTTCTCCTGTGTACCTATGGCTGATGTGTGACAAACAGGAAGAGAAAAGGAAGATCAAGGATAGAACTTTGTCTTGAATGGGTAAATTACTTTTAATACAGTCTACATAAGTTGCTTTGTTCAAGGCTCTGCTTTAAGACAGATTCAAGGCCAAAATACATAAAATACTGGAAACAGGAGGAAAGAGATCTATACTGTTATGTCCCTTGCAACCAGATAGTAATATTGGAAACAGGTTCTAAAGGGTGTGGCAGGTGCCTCTACACTTGGAACTTTCCTCAAGAGACACTTTCTCTCAGCTTTGCATCTTGTTTTTCTTAAAACTCAGTCTTCCTCACAGAAATTATTTCCAGGAGCCACAACAGGTTGCCTAAGTAGGGAATTTTCTTGCACAGTGTTTCCTTTATAATTAAGAAAGACGGGACCCTAATGATTAATTTAGCCCACCAAATGTTTGCATCACCCTGTAGAAGTATCTCTTTTGACTGAGCATAGGAAAACTTGAAATTTCTCCTTAGGAAGCCTTTTTGAAGTACCTCTAAAAGAGACATTCTTGTTGAAGGGCATGAAAAAGGTGGTAGAATGAAATAATGAATGCATGTCTTTAACAAGTTAGAAGGAATCACCTTTATTTTAATATGAAATAGCACATGCATTTCCCCAGAAGGAACAGCAAAACAAGCGACAATGAGAAGCAAAAATCCATTTCTTTGGTGATGATCAATTTTAGCTTGAGTTCAGGTAAACTGACTGAATGGCTGTAGAGAATGAGGCCACATTTGACTGGTGACCAGTCACCAGCAGTGTTCTTCAGGGTTCAAAGCCAGTTCTGTTCAATATATTTATCACTGATATGGATGTGAATGCACTGTTAGCAAGTTAGCTGCTGATACCTAACCGGGAGGTGATGTTGACTCTTTGGGGGGGGACAAGATGCCTTGCAGGCTAGATAGGTTGGACCATTGCTCTGTGAATAATGCAATGAAATTTAACAAGTCCAAATGCTGGATACTGCACCTAGAATGGAGTTACAATGGGCACAAGTATAAATTGGGAGAGGAATGATAGGAGGGAAGCTCTGCAGAGAAAGGTCTGGGGGCATGTGAGTCAGCAGAGTGCCCTGGCAGCCAAGAAGGCAAACTGCATCCTGGGGTGCAAAACAGTATAACCAGCTGTCAAGGGGATTATCCCACTATATTCAGTGTTGGCATGGCCTCACATTGAGTACTGTGTGAACTTCTGGGCCCCACAATTTAGGAAGGACATGAAGGTCCTCAAATGCATCCAGAGGAGGACAACAAAGCTGGTGGAAGGGCTGGAAGGCATGTCCTTTGAGGAACAGCTAAGGACTTTGGGCTTGTCTAGTTTGGAGAGAAGAAGGCTGAGGGGCAAACTGACTGCTGTCTATAGCTTCCTGAGGAGGGGAAGTGGAGAGGAGGAGCTGAGCTCTTGTCCCTGGGATCCAGTGATAGGATGTGTGGGAACAGTTCACAGCTGTGCCAGGGGAGGTTCAGACTGGATATTAGGCAATGTTTCTTTATCAAGGTGGCCAAACCTTGCAGCAGGCTTCCTAGAGAGGTGGTTGATGCTCCAAGCCTGTCTGTGTTTGAGGCGTTTGTTATTAAGTATCCTGAATAACAGGCTTTAGTTTTCAGTCTGCTGCTCTCAAGTGGTTGGGCAGTTGGACTGGATAATCACTGCAGGTCCCTTCCAACTGAAATATTCTATTCAGTATGCTAGGTAAGGACATATTTGTCTGATCTCTGGAGATATTCAAGACCCGTCTGGACGCCTATCTGAGTGATATGTCCTAGGGAGCCTGCTTTGGCAGGGGGGTTGGACCTGATGATCTCTTGAGGTCCCTTCCAATCCCTACGATTCTATGATTCTATGATCTGCAAAGCTGATAAGGAGCTTGTCCTGCTTGGGTATGTTGACTCAATCCATGAAGACAAGGTTCTGGTATCCCTCAGGCTAATGCAAATGCCCACAATATGCAGTGAAGAGTTATTAAGTAAGGGCTACTAGCCTGGGTCTCAGACGCCATACAGCCCTGTTAGCAGAAGGCTGTGTCATAATTGTAATGAGCTCATAATCCCTTTTTCACTTCTCACATCTCAGTCATATGGTATGGACACACTAAATATACGGACGAACAAGAGTACATGCCTGGCAGTGCCACTGGGGCACCAATTTAATGTTGTTAAAACAAAAAAAAATGTTAATTGAATGACGATTTCTAAATCTAATAGATGTGCATCTTCACTTGCAGCAGGCTTTAGTTACTTAGTATTCTGGGGAAAGGTTAAACATTAAGTCTTGTGTTGTGATTGGAGGACCACAATATTAGGATTTTATTAACGAGATTTATAGGAGTATTCAGCGACTGCCATAGTAATGTTTGTTATCAGTCTGTAACCATAGAAATATTTTCTATGTTTTGTTATTAAAGTAAAATTTCTTCATAAATTCCAAAGCTGAACTTAATGTTTGTGAAGTAGAAAGCCTGATTTAACAAAAAGTCATGACTGTAGTATTATAGTGCTAACTCCTCTTTGTCCAGAATCCTACAAACATAAATTAAACTAGTGCTAATTTCATAATGCCAAATCCTGATGGTTTTTAGCCAGTTTAAAAAGCACTTGCAACAACAGGTCCAACCAATTTTCAGTGGAAAATTTTAATCATTCACAGAAGAAACATTCAGATGGGTTAGCCCAACTCCCTGCATGCAACTGAACGTGCAATCCATGGTACACATCACTTTCTGCTCTTGTAGTGTTCACAGGGGGGAAAGGGAGGTGCAGCACAGCATGAATTTATCACCATGTGGCCCAAAATGGGTGTGCCATCAGTGAATGAAGCATAGGCAACCGAACTGACACAGCTCCCTTAGCAGGCACCTTTCCTTTGGTTGCCACTGACATAGTATTTTGCCCTGGTATAAACATCCTATTTTCAGAATTACACTATTGTCATACTTATCAAACTGAAGTTTCAGCATCTTCCACTTACTTTTTGAAGTGTTTCATTCATACTTAGGAAGCATTTGTGAACTCCTTCCAGAGGGCATTTAAAGAATTTATTCTATGTCTGCTCACAATAATTGTTTTACAATGTTCTTAATCCTTCATGTGCTAAAATCAATGGAATTTTAAAATTTTTTCTGACATGTCACAAATGTCTTTGTCTTAGTTGTTGTCCACAAAAATTATGAGTAGAACTGGGTAAACTTTTTCTTCAAAAACATGTGTGCATATGTAAAATTTTCCCATGTTTCCTACTGCTCTTATCTACTGACTCATATAGCTGGTTACTAGTTTCTGATGCCTTAGGAAGAAATTCTAAATAACATACCACATCTTTCCTCACCTCTTTCTTCTCTTAGGCTCTGTCACCATAGCAAAAATACTGAAAGTAATGACAAGTACAATATCAATAAACATAATAATAATTGATTTCTGGGAGATGAAAAATTTGAAATTAGTGGCAATTTCCCCCAAGAGTGTTGTCTGATTAATTTAATGTTCATCTTAGTCTTTCGAAGTCATTCTAATACTGCTTATCTGCTCATCAAACCTTTGTGATGTGTCTGTGGACCAGGGCCCAAAAGAAAGTGGAGTATTATTGCATAGTCCAGCATTTTTCAAACTGGGAGTATCTTCAACGAAAAGAAAAATTAAAGGGTCATGGAGATGCCAGAAGTTTTGAGTTTACCTTACCTGTCTTAATTTGGCAATCTGCTTCTGAAGAAAAAAAGCCAATGCCTGACAGGAGCGGCAGTACATGACATTGCCCCATAACTGTATCTGAAGGTGTCTGTCTGGACGCAACAGTTTCTGTGCAGGGAACAGCTCAACACTTTTCCATTGCATGACCCAATAAACTATCCTGGATTGCACTGCTGTTGTGTTCTGGCCAAAATGTGTAGAGAGACCTCAAGCAGTACCACCACATTTCAGTCAACCTTTGTAGCTAAAGTCCAAATGCAGATTACAAAGGAAGGATCCCATGAAATCAAGAAATCGCTGCACAGCGCAGTTCTGAGACAGAGAGGTTTTCTTAGCAGCCTATTGAAGCCATTAGTGATTCAGACACCACTAGAACAGTTCATTACTGAGAGAGACAGCGTTCATATTGTCTAGGCGATGGCATCCTTCATCAGTCCTTAATAATATCTAAATTGAGCTCTCCTTAGTGGGCTTCCTCTCTTCAGAAAGTAGGAAGAAACCCTGCACTACAGGAACTGTAGTTAACTGCCTGATTCTTTGCACCCAGTGTGGTTTCAGAGAGGAAATAAAGAGCATTTAGAGTGACTGAATCACATCAGATCTTCCAGACATCCTCATTAAGCTGTTATAATTAGGGTTGTGTTGTTTTCTTCATTTTCTCTCAATAGTGTTAGCTGGCAAAGACTGATGCCTTTAGCCCTCTAATAAATTAATTATTAATGTAGGAGTTAATAATTCATGTTAATTGGTACTATGAGCTACTTTCCCCAACAAATGTGAGCAAAGGTCAAAACTTGTTAACAGCAGAGGTGAATTCTATTTTTAAGTTTTCTGTTCCATAATATATCTGCAAAATGAAACTACAGCTTGCAAAAGTTAACTGTATTTCAAAAGCCAAGCATATACCGAGGGCAAACGTCCGGTCTATTAATTTCTTTTCAAAGTACCTTTAACTGGGCACTTGCACTGCCTTTATCATATCCAGAGGGAATTTAGAATTTCCCACCTTGGATCAGCAGAAAGCATCTCACATGTTGGCAGGGTGGGACAAGCCTGAGCAGGGAATGATCAACAAAAAAAAGCAGATTGAGAAGATGTCAACTGCTGAAGCATCAGGATGATATTTTAATACCATCTGGTAAGTGTGTTACGGCACTGAGTGTACATGTTGCCTTTCCTGAAACAGAAGGACCTGTTCAATCAGCATCATAATTGTGAGGTTTACCTTAGTGGAAGATCAAGTAATTCTCTGTAATTATTCCTTGCTGCTCAGATAAGACAGATTCGCCACTCACTCATTGTATGAGGTGCACTGCTTTGATCACTGTCCTCTTAAACGCAACGCAATTCCACATGAGTGCCTGTCCCAGCCCCATGCCCTTCATCTGAGGCATGGAGCTGGAATCTGCTTTTAATTTGATAGAATGTTTGAACAAGGCCATGTGTTGTTGCATGTGTTTAGTAACCACACGTTTTCCCATGTAAGGAATAAATCCACAGTCTTTCTTCAACAACCAACAGGAAATCATGTTTTTGTTTGTGTTTTGTTTATAAAACAGAGATTCAAAAAAGCAAAGTGAAGAAAGATACGTGTAGACTTTGGGAACCACTTAAAAGGAACCAACAGAAATATGCTTTTAATAAAAATAATCAGCTTTTCTTAATGGTTGTAATAATCTATTGTAAGTAACTTATATAACACAAGGCTTTCACTGTACTCATTAGAACTTGGCAACTCATTTTTCAGCATTTAAACATGAGAATGAGATGGGACTTCATCCAACATCCACTGTCATCAGTAGGAGTTCTTCCACTGACTTCTGTGGGTACTGAATCCGGCCCCTGCTCAGCAGGACATTTTCTTTCTGGGAAGAAAAAGCAATCTCTTTGGAAGGTTTTCCTTTATGACATGGCCAATATAGCTATTTACTCTCTTCTCATTGTTCTGCAAACTCAGTCTGATGTTTTATAAAGAGAAGAAAATCCAGCTCAGGAAAAACAAGTATAGTTTTATAACACTTTGTTCTGTTAACAGGAAGCATTAAAAATACTGATGGAAAACATCTCACATCGTCTGAGTGGTGTCAGGTTTTTCACTGTAAGTGCACACTATTTCCATAACATAGCTGAGGTACAATCAGACACATTATGGGAAAATATGGGAAAAATAACAAGTGTAGGTATTTCATTGCTGCTGTTATGTAATTAAAAAATGCAAAAAAGTGCACAGATGTGAAGCTGCTGTTGCGCATACTGATGCTGGAGAGACAAAGGCTCTTTCTCATTTCTTCCAATGGCAAATCCAGAGCTTGCTGTACTGGCATGGAAATGCGACATGGGACTGCTGGGTTTTGCACTCAGTAACAAGGATTCATCCCTGTGCTTAGCAAACAACAGGGAGAATCTTTGTCACTAAGCACAGTTAACAGCTAATCAGCGCGTGGCTTGGGAAAGAAACTGAAGCAAAGTTCAGTAGTCATCTCTTGAGAATTTTCACCGTGCTCTCCTACCTTATCCCCTGCACCTCCCCAGATTTGTGGACACAGTATGTAGAGCTGGAGGAGAAGTTTTGTACTCAGGCTGCATCTTCCCAGTTGTCCAGAGCTACTGCTTGAGCTTGCCTCTTACACAGTCTGGGGGCAACTGCTAGAGAACAGGAAGGAGGAGACAACTTGGCCAGCACTGAACTGAAGGACAACCAAACTAATGTGTGAGCAGGCCTAGCATAGCTAAATTCCTCACAGCAGCATAGAAAACCAAAACCGAGCTGGCCCACAAAGCATGTTGAGCTGTAAGAGCATCATAAGACTTTTTTCTTCTGTTGCTTCACAGGAAGTCATAAGAGAGAGAAGATGATGTTACCTCTGCAATTGCTGCATCACTTGGCTTGGCCTTTCACTTTTGTCAGAGGCCTTTCCTCCTGCTCTAAAGAATTTCTCATCTGTTTACATCCCCATGTTTTCTGGGAACTGTATTTATCCGTTTTTCTGTGATTACCCTTTAAAGAAGAAAAACACACTCTTCTTGTATTTTGCAATCATTTCTACAAAATACTTCAGCAGGTTTGCTTTCTAATATGAACTCAAAACAAGACTGTTTCTACATACAGATGTTTTGAAAGTCTATAAAAAGTTACAATTTGGGTAACACAGGGTTGACTTAAAGTGAAAGCTCCCCACCTCTAAAATACAATGCAAAATACTTTCCATCATTCTGCCCCTTTCCTGCTATCCTTTTATGCTCTGGCTGTGCCAAGTGTGTACAGAGTGCTATATATTAACTTTTTTATTTCTTACCCCCTTAAACAACACTGCAAGGGTGTAAAAATTGAAATCGGGTTCAAATAGCAATATTATCACCAAGTTAACAGTCAGTATAATTACAGCAGGCATGAGTTTAGAAGGATAAGGGCAAGCATGGGCATTTGGCTAGGAGTGATGTCTCATTCCTTTCTCTATCTCAGGGCCCATACTACTGGGCCACACCACAGCAGAGCAAATCGAGGATGATGCCTGCCATGTGTTCAAACCAAAACAAGCAAAACAAAACCCCAAGCTAAACGAAATTTCATGCGATGATGCCTTATCCTGACCCATATCCAGTGCTATGTTAATTTTTAATTCCTCCTTAGTCCACATTTAGCAAAGAAGAATTTCAAGGCAAAGGAAGTAAAATTCAGAGGGTAAAAAAAATCCCACAACGGATAACTTGTAAAAATCCTGCAAATGCTTACTAGTAAGTATGCACATGTGTGGGTGGCTACAAACACAGTTCTCTTTGTAGGCCTGGGATGTGAATCAGTGAGGCTATTCATGGTAGAGGTATACAATAAGTGTTTGCAGGACCTGTACCTCTGTGTCTTCTTTTCTCCATTATCAGTTCCCCAGGCCCGTAAGTGCTACTAATGCACAGCAAAATGTAACTCAGAGGGTGCTTGGTCAGGGGGATGAGTAGTTTCTTGTTCTCTACTCACATGGAAGGAAAAGGGACAGAGCTAAAAGGCTAACGTAACAGCCTGCTCTTGGCATCGGCTGTTGCTAATTTTCTTTGGCGTGCTTTGACTACCTGTCTGAAAGGCTGCTGCAGTGCAGGAAGGAAATTTTTCAAGAGATTAAACTATTATTGTTTCCTGTGTGGCTGTCTTCGCTGTATATGAAAAAAAGCTTTAAGGGCACTTGAAAAGAGATTTGTCTGAATAGCAAAGTTGTTGTGATTCATCCCCCGCCTCCCTCCTCAAAGAGTCGGGATTTGGCCAATTTCCTCAGGAAAGTGGTTGATTAGGGCCCATGGATTTATCCACAGCCTACATATGAGATGTCATAAAGGTGATTAATGGTGAACCCTTCATCATAGGAAGCCCAGAGTTTAGAAAAGCTATTTTCAAGGGCATGGAAGGAAAATAAGTCATTTGTATTTTTGCCAAAATGCTTCAATGTTTAAATGCCTCTTTGTGCTCCTGGCAATTAAAGCTGCTGCCTATCAGAGTCTGGTGTATTTTCTGATTTTACAAGTTTGTTTGAAAAATTGATTCAATGTGTTTCAGTGTTTATGTAAGAGGATATTGTGGAATTAAAATAAAATGTTTCCACAAGACTGGTGTTTGTTGCTATCCTTGAATCTAAGCATGATGTTGGAAGCTTTTTATGCCCCTTCCCAAGAAAAAGTTCACCTGGGTTTTCCCCAGAAGGCAGTGCTATTATAGTGCAATTTGATGAGTACTTTGGGAGATAATTACCTGACCTGACAAAGAAACCCTGCACTGAGCCTTTGAGAATTCATAAAAGTTCCAAAACATGAGATTTTTCTTATACGTCTCCTGTCTGACAGACACTTCCTTTGTCCAAGCCTTCTTCCAACTAATTTCACTCCTAAGCCCTCACTCCAGGAACTGTCTGCCAACTCCACATATTCCTTTATTTTTTAGCTGTATGGTTGGGCAAAAGGAAACACTGTGAAGCATGTACACAGGCTTAGAGGACTCTTTTTTTTCCCCTTTTTTTCTTTTTTTTTATGTACTGCACTCAACCTTCTGTGTAAGCATGCGGGGCAGTCTTTGTTAGTGTGAGACATTGCAGGAAGTATGATTAATCAGCATCAGAGCAGAGGGACAGGAAAGTATCCTTCCCTTCTCTAAGCCATTGCAGCAAAACACAAAGCAAAACACCTGAAGGTAGATAGCACAATCCTGACCCAGTCTTAGGGCCCTCACTCTAGGATAGAGTTTAAGGAAAGTAAAGCCACCACAGACCTTTTACCATCACTTGGGATTGAAAATTTCCCTGAAAAACAGGACACCTGCAAGAAATACCGTGCTGACAAGGATGACCTGCAACAGCAGGACCAGCTTTCTATTGGAAAATATCTCTGTAGATGAAAATCCTAACAAGTGCATTCAAACAAATCCCCCAGAAGTACTGGGTTCTGGTATTAACAGAGATCACAGACGGATTGCAGGTGAGAAGACAGCATCCGTAGTCATCTCCTGGGGAAACATTTCTAGTACTCTTTCCTGGCATCTGCTGACAGCAAAGCAGCTTTTTCTCACACGATGAAGTAAACACTTTATGCCAGGAATAGGATGGAGGAAACTAAATACATCTGGGCATTGTGCAACATTATGCAACATCTGTAACTAACTTTGGAAGAAAAAGCTGAGGACTCCTGATGAACTGATTACCCAACTGTACTTTTAAAGAGATATTATCATCCAGTTTCCTCTTCTTCAACACTTCAATGTTTTGTCCCTAGCCCTCCTTCCTCTTCTTATCACACTTTTTTTCATGGCTGCTCCCATTACCACCATCTAGTTTGCTCCTATCATTCCAGTCCTTGCACTCATCTCCCCTGCTCCTCCTCTCACAACCCCCTAAGCTGCACCTAAATTTTCTCCCCTCACTGTCTTTCAGGCTCTCATAACTTCACCTTGTCTCTTCATTTCACTCTCATTCAAGATTCTCTACTACTTTCCAGGTCCTGTTGACTTCTTACAGTCACGATGGTGCAATCTGCACCCTCAGCAGGACTGGAAATAACACACAACGCAGGCCAGTACCTCTGCCTTTGCCACCACTACTACATTTTTAGACATTATTTTGCCTCTGTGTTGTTGCAAATGCCTGAATGTTTTTAACACAGCCATTGCTTACTGAAATTATCAACAATAATCATCCGGTATTAATTGCACATACAAATTACTATTTGAGGTGGGAATTTTCAAAGCAACAAGAGGGAGGGCTTATTCGACATACTTGTTTTCTTATCCCAATCTATTGGAAAATGTTGAATTTTAAGAGAAAACTGCCCAAAATGTTGCAATATAGCTAAGGTGAGCTTCCTTTCAACATATCCTTTTGCACATAATCAAACACCTGGGCTGGTTTTCAAGCTCTTCTTTTTTCAAGCTGCATTTCAAGCTGTTCATTTATATTAGCACTCAGAATTCATGAGCTGGGCTGGGAAGATCCCAAAGCAGCTTGGTTTGGCTTTTTAAGAATAAAAGTCAGTGCTTTGCTTGGCTTTTCACCTTTTCTCCTACAAGGCTAGAATGCTACTGCCTTCGCAGCGACAAGACTGGCTGCCATGATCCTTGCTGTGTGCTGGTGAGCATGAGTGGAGTTGATAAAGGCTTGGTGGGAACAAAGCAAGAAAGGTACTTTTGAGAGGACATGTCAATAGGCAAAGGTGCTCTTATCTGAGTGTTGTAGTTTGGTGTAACTGCTGCTTCAGTGGCTCTTGTAAGCTGCAGTTACAGCTTTCTGCAAGCCCCATATTTTCAAAACACTGGTAAAGTCAAGGCCAAATTTGAGACCAAGCCTATCAGAGCTGGTCACAGCGCCTCTGTGAATCACATATAGGAGAAAAAAAACCTGCTGGCAGGCACACTTTGCCACCGGAGCGGGAGTGAGAAGATGTAACAAGCTGCACAGACTCCAAGGCCAGGCCTGCAGGAGGGGGGGGGGATGAAGAATGCGAAGAGGAAGTTTCCCCTGCAGCTCGTGGTGGAGTCCATGGTGAAACGGGTGTCCCCCCGAAGCCCATGGATGAGGACGGGGAGCAGAGACAACTATGCCTGTGAAGATTGATCCACGCCTCAGCAGGTTTGCCAGGGGACTTGTGACTTTGCGGGTGACCAGGCCGGGGGGTCTGGACCCGGACGTCAGCACCCTATGGAGGGGAGAGTCCTGCTGAGAGGCCTGTGGTGAGGGGATGACTCCCCGATAGAGAGGACTCACGCTGCAGAAGGTCGTGGACACGACTCTCGCGTGGGTGGGACCCCACGGTGCCGCAGGGGAAGGGTGTGTGTATGTGGAATGCCCCCCCCCACAGCTGAGATGGAAGACAGCTTGGGAGGAACGGACTGAAACCCCTCACTCTCCATTCCCTGCCCCCCCTGTACTGCGAACGGGAGGGAAGAAGGGAGCGAATCTCTGATTAAAGTCATGAGTGCGAAGAGGCGAGGGGTGGGGGGAGGAAGTAGAAGTGATAATATCGGGGGAAGAAAAGCAGCTTGTTGGGAATCACCGGAACCCCACTGCCCATTCCCTGCCCCTCCCCGCGCCATGTTGGGGGGGGAAGAAAGGAGTAAAATCGGGATGAGTTTTAAGTTTGCTAAGAAGGGAGGGGTGGGGGGAAGGTGCTTGAAGACCTGGCCGCTTCTTATCTCGTTCCGGTTCACTGGGTGTAGTAGTTGTAGTAAGGAGTAATAAATCACCTTTTCTTTCCTTTATTCTGTGCTGCGTCTGTTTTGCCCATTGCACTAATTGGAGAGTGATCCCTCTGTCCTTATCTCAAGTCCTAAGCCTCCTAATATCTATTTTCTCCCCCTTTTCGGCTGAAGGGGGGAGTGAGCGAGCGGCTTGGTGGGGATGTGGCCTTTGGTTAGGGCCAAAACCACCACACTGAGACAGAGAGAAGGAATCAGCAAAGCTACTCTCTCTCAACTAAACATGCGATGTAAATTTTAACATGCATTCTCAGGGCTTTGAAATACCTGAACTTTTAGCAAGGTCTGTGGCTTTTCAGCAGTTCCAATACAGCTTAGATTCTCTGGCTTAAAGTTCAGGACTGAACTCCAATGTGAAGTAATAAAAAAATAGGAAAAAATTAAGGCTACTACAGAGACCCTATTTAGAGCTTCCTGGCAGCAGGAAGGGGGGTTGAGGGGGAAGTGTTTATCTTGACCAAGGATTTCCTTAGTCGTTCATGAAAAAACATTCCCTTTGTCAAAGACAGCTCGCAGTCACACCAAGTGGCACTCAGGAGGCTAGGATCACCAGGGCGTTGCTGGACGTGCCCTGTGCCCAGGCAGAAGGAGTATCTACTGACCTCAAACTGTGGCACTTGATGTCTGACAACATTGACGATGCTGACGATGCTGAGCCGAGAGAGGGAAAAGGTTATGCAGCTAATATTTTCCTGTCAGGAAATGTCATCACCATCCACCCACTAGGCAAATATAGATGGTAACAGAAGAGACACAAGCAGACTGGATTACCAGCCCCTTGCTGCTTGTACTAAGGGTTACAACTAGAGCACAAATGGGAAGTTATATTCTGAAGCCACAGGCTATTTTTAGGAGGGAGAAAACCCTGAAACTTTCATGACAAGCTAGGGGGAAGATGATGCTCCATCAAAATAGACAGAAGCCTGCTACTTGTGGTATATCCTTGAGATGTGGGGAATGGTAGTGTTATTGCTTGCTCCTCATTCACCTGGATCACAATTGGACCTCAAACATTGCTGCAGAGAGAGCTTCTGTTTCCTGCCCTGGGAAATAGCAAGGTACTTCATACAAAATACATCCACAGGGCTTGAAAGAGGATGCATATCGTTCTCTTCAGCTGATATCCTGAATTATCAGGCAGCTCTGACATGACCAGGTTCGGGTTTGACAAAGGATTCTAGCCTGGCACTCAGTAACTTTTCTCATTATAAATGTTTTCTTAAAGTTGGTCTATTCTCTCTTTAAAAAGAAAAAAAAATATAAATATAAACTGTAGGACTTGGGCAGGATTCCTTTAAACCTTTCCTTGTATTCTGGTTCTAGAAATAAGCACGAGAGTAAATTTCCTTGCACATGCTTTCACTTGAGGCCTAGTCCTGCAAACAAAGGGAGTTTTTCCATTGTTTGCTGTGTAGTCTGGTTTGAGCTGACTGACCAAAATAGCAGCACTGGGCATGCCATTACATGTAAAAAATACAGAAATATCTATATTTAGCTTTTTCAGGATAACCTACTGACCAATTTCAGCACGTGGAAAAAGCTCCACAATTCAGCACTCACATAATAAATCCAGTGTTTTTAATATATTAGTAGGAATTCTATAAATGCATAGCAGATGTTATGACCCTGCAGAAGACTAAAGTCTGAAGCAGCTATAAGACAGTTGCCAGAAGTAACCTATTCATGTTGTGTAGAACATGCCAAATTTGCTACTACTCAGAAATTCTGTGAGTAGATCCTCACCGGAGAAAAAGAGAACAGTAGAAATTGTGTGACATTTCAGAATAACACACCAGGGCATACTGAAGGCATTCTAAAATCAAGCATATCCTATTTCCATGGATTTCATGTTCATAAACAGATGTGGCCAGCTACCTCAAAACTAGTCCTAGCTGCTCCCCAGCTTTCTCACTTTGCAGCGAAATGAAGTGCTCTCCAGCACTGCAATGTCACAAAGATTTTTGCGAAAGCTGTCTTGGCCTTCTTCAAGGAAACCATACAACTATTCAGGCCAAAGAAGCAGATGAAAAATACTTTTTCAGATAAGAGGCCTATGGAAACAATTAGAAGGAAATACAAAGAAAGATAATGTCATAGGCAAAGTTTGCCATCTCTTTATCATCTGATCAAATTTTACAGTCAACAGATACCGTGAGATGTTACAGGAAAGATTTCATTTGGATCACATTTTTCAGACACTTTCCTGATACTTGCCACCTGCTTCATCAATGTATTGCTAGAAAAAAAGAGACTGCCAAAACTGACTCATCAACAAGAGGAGCAGTAAAAAAAGCTGTAACTTGATGGTTCACCCCAGTTCGGGACAAGCAAGAAGAGTGGGCGTTTTCTTATATTGCAGTATCATGGAATTGTGCATGTCACATAAACAGCATAAGAACCCTTAAAGTAACTGGAATAACACAAAGTTCCCACTGAGAATGAAAGCTTTTAGTATGAATACAGCAGTGATGGTATTTCTGCTCACCCTACCAAGAGTATAAAACCAGGACAGACCATAACGGAGACATTTCTCAGAGCATACGATGGCTGGACTAAGGAAGGCAGGATGTGATTTGGTATGAGGTACATGGTACATGGCATGAGATATGGGATGGGATGGGATGGGAAGTGACAGGATGGGAGTTTCATCTTCACTGACCTAAGGTTTGTGCTGGACTTTCTGTGAGACCAACACTAAGGAAGAATCCTCCACAGCCTTGGCTCAGACAGGTGAGGCAGTCCTTATCAGGAAGACGGAGCTGGTTCACTAGCATGTTCATGCATATTTTGTTGCAGAGTTTGTTAAGGCTTGCTGTCATTACAGAGAGAATATCTGCCCAGCATTTACTTGTCGCTTTCCATGCTAGGAAATGCTGGGGCCAGCTTTCAGGAACACCTCCATAATTAGAAGCAGGATCTCTGAATTTGACTGATGGTCTTCAGCTCAGATTGCCTTCATATTTGCTCTTGTCTTCACTGGCTTCCTTGTCAGACCCATAGAGAACCATTTTCTCTTTTACTTACCTCTCCAAGGGTTCTGCACTTTTCCCTTTTCAGTCTGTGTAATTGAACACCTGTGACTTAGAGTATATCCCATGTCAATACCCTGTTTTCTCTACTCCAACTGTGTGATGCTTCATTTTCCTTCTTTCCCCACTTCACCTTCCTCACTTGCACCTGTGGGCTGTGCTCACCAGACTGTACCTGGCTGGTGAGTGGGAGACTGGAGCTGCTGCCATTTTCTCTGCCCTTTGCTCCTTCATTGGGAGTGAGGGTAGCCTGGAGCTAAACAAATCATCATAGATTTGTTTTAATAGACTGATAGATAATGGGACACAAAAGTGGTGTCATTCTTGTATTCTAATGTTGCAAACCATTTTCTGACATTGTACGGTTGGACTCAAAGGTCTTTTCCAACCTCGTGATTCTGTGTGATTCTGTGTGAAATAGGAAATCAGTTATGTAGATTAAGTATCTCACAGTAGGCTACAGTAATACAAAGGATTTATCATAGAATTTTAGAATGTATTGGGTTGGAAGGGTCATCTAGTCCACCCCACCTCTCCCCCGCACAGTAAGCAGGGACATCTTTACTAGACCAGGTTGCTCAGAGCCCCTGACTTTGAATATCTCCAGGGATGGGGCCTCCACTCCCCAACTGGACAACCTGTTCCAGTGATCTGCCACTCTCATATTGAAGGATTGTTTCCTAATATCCAAGCTAAATCTACACTTTTCTAGTTTAAACTGTTCTTGGGAACAGTTCTTCCCTGCCACTATAAGGTCCCCTGGAGCCTTCTCTTCTCCAGGCTGAACAACCCCAACTCTCTCAACCTATCTTCATAGGAGAGGTTCTCCAGCTCTTTGATCATTTCTGTGGCACTCCTCTGGATGTGCTCCAACAGGTACATGTTCTTCTAGTGTTGAAGACTCCAGAACTAGACACAGTTTTCCAGGTGAGGTCTCATCAGAGCAGAGTAGAAGTGCAGAATCACCTCTCCAAGTCTGCTGGCAACACTACTTTTGATACAGCCCAGGATGCAGTTGGCCTTCTGGGATGCAGATGCACATTAGTGGCTCATGTCCAGCTTTTCATCCACTAGATCCCCCAAGTCCTTTTCCTCAGGGCTGCTTTCCAGTATGTCATCTCCTAACCTGTATCTATAACAAGGATTGTCCCGACACACATGCAGGACCCTGCACTTGGCTCTGTTGAACCTCAAGAGATTCACCTGGGCCCACTTCTCCATCCTGTCCGGGTCGCTCTGGATGACATCCCATCCCTCTGGCATATTAACCTTCACCACCCAGCTTGGTGCTGTCAGCAAACTTGCTAAGGGTGCACTCAATCCCTCTGTCAATATCATTAATAAAGTTATTAAACAACACTGGTCCCAGTAAGGACCCTTGACATTTGTCAACATTCTTTCCAAATCATCATCTTGTCTTGCTCAGGGACTCACACAGGAGATTGGGTGACCAATCATACCTTCCATCAAGGACATAGTTGATCCCTCTGAAGGCAGAAGGGCAGATAAACAGAGCACACTATTAAATCAACACTGCTTTAAAAGGCTGTTTCTTTAGAATGACTCCTATGGCTTTGCTAAATCCATCGATCCTTTCCCAATTAGCCATACACTACATTTCATTCTTGACTTAGTTTCATAAGAATGATTGTTCTTTCAGAAACATATAAAGCAAGATTCCAAAAACAAGCTTATTTTATTAAGCTCAATTATTAAATTTTCTCTGACATTTGCTGTTCATATTTGCTGGTAAGCATTTATACATTAATATTTTTTGAGTTCATGTGGAGTTTAACAATATGAATTTCTTATCAGTGAAAAGTACTGTGTTCATTGGCAGAAGCCAAGTATATGAAGAATTAACAGTTATCAAATTCCAGAGGGAAAACAATTTCTGTTGCAGTCTGTTGCCAACTGTCATACTTTTATCTGCAGACATGCATTTCCCTTTGTTGGCCATCGGCTGCAGCCAGTTTCCTGACATTCATAGCCTCAGCACACAGCATATTCATGCAAGACCTAACTCCCTGGTCCCAGTTCTTTGCCTACAGTCATCAACCAGAATATTTTCATTTATTTCTGTGGGTTCCAACCCCCATCAGAAAGAAATGTTTTGGCACTCTTATGACCTTCTGACCACTTACACTTAGATATGCATAAGATTGAGCACTCTTTTGGACAACACCAGCTTTGATATTTGTCAATTATTTGACTTATTAGACAGAAGAACATTTAACCAATTAGTAGGAGCATTTATGTTCCATATATGGAGACCCTTATTGAAATATTCTTTTCTTTTCTTTATAATTTCTTCTTTCAACAAAAAGACACATTTTTTAAAAAAAAATCAGACGGCTGATTTCCATTAAAGACTTTTCATTTTAAAAAATCATAGAATCATAGAATCATAGAATGGCATAGGTTGGAAGGGACCTCAAGGATCATAGAGCTCCAACCCCCTGCCACAGGGAGGGCCACCAACCTCCAGGCCTGGATCTACACAAGGTTGCCCAGGGCCACATCCAACCTGGCCTTGAACACTTCCAGGGACGGGGCATCCACCACCGCTCTGAGCAGCCTGATCCAGCACCTCACCACTCTCTCTGTAAAAAACTTCCCCCTAATATCTAATCTAAACCTTTCTTCCTTTAGTTTTAATGCATTCCCCCTTGTCCTGCCATTATCTACCCTTTTAAAAAGTTGATTCCCCTCCTGTTTGTATGTTCCCTTCAGGTACTGGCAGGCTGCAGTGAGGTCCCCCCACAGCCTTCTCTTCTCCAGGCTGAACAAGCCCAGCTCCCTCAGCCTCTCTTTGCAGGACAGGTGCTCCAGCCCTCTAATCATCTTCTTTGTGGCCCTCCTCTGAACCCTCTCCAACAGTTCCACATCTTTCTTGTATTGGGGGCCCCAGATCTGGACACAGTACTCCAGGTGGGGCCTTACAAGGGCAGAGTAGAGAGGGACAATCACCTCCCTGTCCCTGCTGGCCACTCCTCTTCTAATGGAACCCAAATCGTTTCATCAGAAAAAAAGTTTTCCAATAAAATAGTTGAATGGGAAATCTTCTCCACCAGCTCAAATATTTTCCCATTTTAAACAACTGGGGTTTGATTTATTCTTCTGGGGATACTCAGTAGAGCTTTAACTGTTTCATTGCCATATCAGATATCAGAAATCTTTTCAAGATTACCCGAACTCTAGTCTTGAACATTGTAAGTCCAGCCCAACTTGTTGATTTATTTTTAGTCATTTTTAACACTTAATTTGGAGAAAGAGACTACCTCAGATGAACTAGAGCTCACATTGAGAGCTGACTACTCTTCTTTGATATAACCATTTGCAAAGCTGCAGAAGCATTCAAGATGCCTGGTGGAAATTAGTTTCTCTCTTTGGGATAGTAGAACACACAGATCTGGCAAAGCTGTTGATGCAGGTGCTCAGCCCAGAACTGACTGTCCTCTCTCTTCCTTTTCTCCTTCACATTCCTAATTCACAGATTATTATGTATTTTCTACCTGCTGTTCCAAATTAACCTTAGATCTTATTATAGTTTGGTGTGGTGGTTTAGCCCTGGCTGGAGGCCAGAAGCCCACCAAAGCCAGTCTATTACTCCCCTTCCCAGGTGGACAGGGGAGAAAATATATATTAAGAGGCTTAGGAGTCAAGATAAGGACAAGGAGAGATCATTTTATCAGCGACGATATGGGCGAAACAGACTCAACACAGTGCAGGAAAGAACTATTCTAATTTATTACACTACACTAGAAAGAACAGTGAAGAACCGGAGTCAGGAGTGCAATCAAATCTTAAAACAAATGCAACCAGATCTTAAAAACACGTTCCCCCCACCATTCCCTTCTTAGCAGACTTTAATCAGAATCTTGCTCCCTTCTTCCCCCCCGCTCGCAGTACAGGGGTGCAGGGACTGGGGAAAAATGGGGTTCCCAGTAGCACCTTCCCCCCACCCCTCCATTCTAAGCAGAATTCCCTTTAGCCATGATTTTACTCCCTTCTTCCCCCCCTGCTCGCAGTACAGGGGGGGGCAGGGACTAGGAAATAATAATGGGGTTCTCGGTTACTTCATGAGCTGTTTTCCTTTCCCAGATCTTAAAACACCTCTACCTCCCCACCCCGCTCCCTCCTTAGCAGACTTCAATCTAGTCATGATTTCACTCCCTTCCTCCCCCCGATCACAGCACAGGGGGGCAGGGACTGGGAGACGGGGGCTTCGGTCAGTTCCTTGCAAGTTGGTTTCCTTCTCGGCCGGGGGGGGGAAATCCATTTCCACACACCCTCCCCCTGCTGCACCGTGGGGTCCCACCACTAGAGACAAATCCTCCACGAACTTTCTCCGTATGTCTCATCAGCTGCTCCGCCTGGATCCCTGCTGTGGCGGGCAGCAATAAATCACAATGTCTCTCAGTCCAAGTCCTCACACGGGGCACACCAGCCTCCCCCAGCAAACCTGTACCAGTGCAATTCTCTCTCTCTCGCTCGCTCATCTCTGTAGGTTCCAAGTGCTGGCAGGGGCTTGCTTCAGCGTAAGGGTCACAGCGTCTTCTCTATGTCTCCACCTGCTCCATCCAGCGTGGAGCCCCTCCACGGGCTGCAGGTGGGGTCTCGGCCTTTACCATGGGGTTTCTCCACGGGCTGCAGGGGCATCTTTCTCTCCGGCACCTGGGGTGCCTACTCCCCCTCCCGGCCTTGGTGTCTGTACAGCTCGTTACATCTTCTCACTCCCTTCTCCGGTGGCAAAATGCAGCTGCTTCCGGGTTGTTTTCTCCTATATGTGATTCTCAGAGGCGCTATGACTATCTCTCATTGGCTTGGCCCTGGTCAACAATGATTCTGGCCTTGGATTGTTTACATTTTGGAGCTCCAGAGAATTCCTGCAGCTCCTCACAGCCGCCATTTTCTGCACCCCTGTGCTTTTCCAGCACCCAACCTCGCAAAACTACGACATTTGGTAAACTTTAGTATTGACAAAATTTACCAAGCAAAATGATAGATAAATACACATAGATAGATAGATAGATATAGACAGATAGATAGATAGACAGACAGGCAGACAGACCAACTGACCAGACTTCTCTGTCATTCAAATGCGAACTAACCATGGAAATGCTGACTTCTTAACAATAGCAACTGTGTATTTCTAGACTGTGCTTTAAGCTTTGGTAATGATCGGTAAGACTCCATAATAGCATACAAAGTCTTTACTGAAATGGAATAGTGACTAGCTGTGACACAACCTGGGTGTTGCACATGCCAAAGAGCAATGATGCTAAAGAATGAGAATAAAGCTCTAGACAGCCAAAACTGAATTTTCCCTCTGAGTTGTGCAAAAGATTCCAAGGAAATGTAGAGCCTGGTTTCTCAACAGTTAGTCAGAAAAATGCTGTGTCCCCTCCTCTTACTCACTGTAGCAAAGAAACTAGTGCATTTATTATGTAAGAGGGTAGACTGAAACAAAAATTATACAGACTGCCCTAAAAAAATAAAGGAATTGAGATTAGTTGTGAAAAAAACATGCTGAAATCTGTCTCTATTTATATAACCCTATTTCATTTTAGGTTTGTCCTTCTATCTCAATACACCAGTCTTTCCTTCTCACCCAGATGAGAAACTCAGCCATACTTACAGAAAAAATTAAATTACCTACTGTCTGATCCATCAAGCTATTTGGCATGTAAAACACTACTTGTACAGCTAACCTTTGTTTCAGGCTCATCCCATAAAAGTTTATATTAAAGCAGAAAAGGGTTCAAAAACTCAAAACAATGGCAAGGTCCTCCTTCCTTTGACACACTAGTGATACAAATACTCAGACAGATTTTATTGGGATTCTTCGAGTAAATAAGGAGACTCCTCAAGGGATACAGTAACACAGGAGTAGTTGGACCTTTGAGCTTAAAGAATGCATTTGCATAAGCAGATACACTTATTTGCATAAGTGTTAGATAGACTAAACTGAATGGTTGTTAAATGTGGACTGCTTTGGACATTAACAAGTTGAGTATATGTACCTTAACATGCTTGCTTAAAAAAATGTTTAAACGACCTGAAGACTCATATAAACAGGATGGAAGAACTTTCATGCTGCCGATGTATTTTGCACTATATGGTATCCACTGGCAAAAAAAATCTTTCAGAAAGCCAGTGTTTCACAAAACTACATCAATAACATTAATCATCTTTCACATGGTAACTTTAGTGTTGTCTATTTCAACATGCCAATAAATTAGCTTCTAGTGTTCAAAACAAGGCATCTTTTAGCCAGTCTGGCTTTTACCCAAAGAAATGTTTTTTTCATTACTAAAATGCTACTGGCAGAATAACTTGACTTTTCCAGATAAACTGAAATAAATACATTGGGATGCAATTCTGTAGTCTTCTTCCCGATGTGGTTAACTTTGTCTTCATTAAATTAAAAAGGGACAGCTTTCCTGGGTAAAATCAGTCAGGCAAAAATCTGTAAATCAGAGTCTAAGAAAGCTGTAGAACAAAACCCAAAACTGGTTTTGACTGAGCATAAATGGTTGCAAGACATGCTGAAACGTCATTCACTATTTTTAATGAAAATACTAAGGTATACCTAAAGCAACTATTCCATAATTGCTTTTTTTTTTTCTTTTTTACTCAGACTTCTCATTTAAGTACTGGATTTTCTGCAGCTGAGAGCAGCACGTCACAATGTTTTTATCACATGGCTTAGTCCATCTGCAATGCAGACAGACCCCAGGCTCCATGAAATATAAAAGCTTACTTTTAGAAGATCTAGTCCATCAGAAAAAGTTACGGTAAAAAATTGTAATCAGGAGGTTTTGAGGGGGTTTTTTTCAACATTTCGAGTATAGTAGTTTCTGTGAACAGGCTATTCAAAGAAAAGTAGAACATCAAGAAAATCAAGAACAGCTAGAGCAAAAATCTGTGGGATAGAAATGTCAGTGGAGGACCTTCATGCCGCATCTACCCAAATCCAACTCAGTAACCTGTCTCCAACAGTAGCCAGCAGCAGGAGGCTATGAAAAGAGAAGCAGCAAAACAGTGCAGGTATACAGAGCCTTTGGTGTACGTTCCCAGTCTTATAGTTTAGGAATGTCCTGTACTAAACGTAAATTTTGTGTTTCCTGACTTAAAAACCCCAGCCTTCTGAAGTTGACAGTATGCACAAAAGATGTTAAATCTGGACCTCTAAAACCAGCAAGATACAGGTTACCAAACTGTTCAGAAAGTAATCTGACTGGAAAATACTGAGAGTTTCAAGGACAGCAATAAAACCAAATGACTGGGTGTTGAAGACTGCTGTGACAAGAGGCATAATGAAAAGTGAAGAGGAAGTTAAAAAATTATGGGGGTGTGATTAGAAAAAAAGGAAATTGCCTTGTGGAAATAAGTCTGAAAAGAGCATGGATTTACAACACAGAAGATTGAAGAGAACTGAGGATCAATCAGGCAATGAGAAAGCACGACACTGCCCTTCAAACTGAGGAGAGTTTGCCAGTGCCTCTGATTTTAAGTATCAGTAGGTCATGTGTGAATCTTCCAACTTCCATTAATACCAGTGAAAGCCACCAGTATATATCTTCCATCACTCCTATGATTTATCCACATCTTTTCCTCTGCCATTCTCTCACTGAAATTTATCTTAGCCACTATCTTTGCGATGGAATTTATCCAAGAGGAATAGCTACAATTAACATGGGATCTAATACATTTTTCCTTCCATTCTACTAGCAAAAGAATGAGAATTCAAACTAGCAAATGTTACTCTCAATGAAGCATACATACATGTTTATAGCCCAATATAAAGCCAAAACGGTGTCCTCTAGGCCTCAGGGGCAGCGTACAAAGGGCACATTTCCTTGTAAAATACTAGAGGCTTATAAACACGGGGAAGGGAATGAAGCAAAAGGCAGAGCCATGTGACATATATTTCTGCTGAAAATTTGATAAGTGAATGTCAGTGTGAGACTTCTGGGAAGAAAGAAAACATTCATGGGTAAAGTCTCTCGTATTGCACACAGTGAAGGGTAAGCTCTATATAAGAAACAAATGAATACTTGATTGTAGACATCCCAGAACACAGTTCTAAAAATTGGATTAAACTTGTAGATGCCGAGAAAATACAATCTCTTGGCATTTAAAAGCAGCTTTCTCCTTTAGCCTAGAGCCTACTTGATAGCTACCTAAATATACCAGCAGGCAATTCTGACATGTCTTTGCTTAAATGTGGTTATATAAAGTAATACAAAAATAAGTTTTGGCTTTGCTGCAAATGTGCATAATGGAAAGACAAACATTATTAAAAAGACCATCATTTTTAGTGATTAAAATAATCCACAACAGGAAAAAAAAATCTCCTGTAACTTTCCAAGTTCCCATTTATCATAGTTTTGCAAAAAGAAGCCACAGTAATTTCATTTTTCTTGACTTCTATTAAAAAGATCAATACATATGATTCCAAAGAGTCTCGGCTCATGAAAAGATGGAGCTAGTCGGTAATCACATCTGAAAGTATTGGTTGTCATTAGCAGTAAGATTGATCTGTAAAGACAGTCAGCCCAGAGTGAAAGTACTTAAAAATTTCCATTGGGCTATTGCTGAACAACACTGCCCAGCAACCTTTCACCTTGCAGATAATTAAATACAGATAACGAATTACCATATTAGAAGGAAGAATTGCATTGGGGATATTCAATAGATGCCCACTTTAGTAAAGCAGTTCCAAATCTCTGAATAATGATTTTGTTTTGTGCATAAAACCTAATGAGCTCCGACAGTATAAAGTCATTTTTCAACATGCATTTAAATCTGACTTGTCAAATAAGATATTAATAAGTCACCTGAGGTACAAGAATTGCTAATGGCCTTGCAACATGAACATGGCAAAACCTCATACCACCTTGGCTGTCAGAAGAGGATCAAGTGGGCTCTGCAAGACAGAGCCTTCTACTAGGTGTCAGAACTGAATTCTGGTCCTACTGAAACCCTTTGGTTTGGCTGGAGATGAAGACCCTCTCCACACATGCCCTACCAGCCTGCAGCTGCACCCACTCCCCCACACCCCACTATGCCAGAGGAAGCCTCTTCACCCCTTGTTGCTCCTAATCATGAGTGATCATGGACAATAACAGAAAGAAAAGGGTCTCAGGAATATTGAGGGGGAGGTAGGATCAAACAATCATTTTTAAATACGTCTACTGACACATCTTTTTATCTATACTGCCTCCAAACCAGCATGTATCTACTTTTGGGTTTTGATTGCCTCCATGCTTAGAACTGTTGAACAGTTTGGCTGGGAAGGACCTCTTAGAAGTCATCTTGTCCAATACCCCTACACATAGCATGGCCAGCTTTGAACTTAGATAAGGTTGCTAAGGGTCTTGTTTCACCTGTGCTTAGAATACTGCTAAGCAGATGTATTCCACAGCCTTCTTGGGTATCCCTGCCAGCATCCAACCACCCTCATGGTGAAAACTGCTTTCCAGATCTCCAGTCAAGAGTTCCCTTGCTGGAACTTGTCTGTTGTGCTCCCACTAGCCTACATCCTAGCACAGCCTCAACCTGTGCCTCTCCCCAAGGAGGTGTTCAATGCCCATAGCTGGGCCTGCTCCCAGTGTCCCCCCAGATGCCTTCTCCTGGCTGGGTAAATGGGACTGACTCTAGGTTCCAGAACCTGTCCTGCTGACAGGTGATCTGCTCCAAGCTCACCGCCCTCCAAGAAGTTTTGATTAATTTGCACAAACATACAGCAAAGGCTAAGCAGTTTCCAAGCTCTTTTTCAGACCCTGCCCTTAGCTATGTCCCTCTGCAGCTCAGTACAAGGGACAGATTTGACATCTCCAGCAAAACCTTCATGGACCCCAGTGAGGTTGAATTTTACAAATTGTTACTGGATCCCATGCAGATCCAAGGTAGTTTGTGTAAGATCTCTTCAGAGCATAGAAGGAGACCATGTGTGAAACTGAAAACAAGCACAGATATGATAGATAAGTTCTTAGACCTGAGATACTGTGATCTTTTTCATCAAAACCCTTGAAACAAGACCATTAGTCAAGGACCAACAACCTTACAGAATTAGCAGTTTTTCCTAGGCAGGGTGAAGTTCTCACAGTTGAGGGAGGAGTGAGAAGACAAGAGAAAAGGTAAAATGTTGATGGTAAAAGAAAACATGTGGAGGAAAATAAAGGCAGTTCCACAAAGAGAAAGTGTCAGCAATCTAGGAAGCTGTCATAATTTGGGATGCTAATTGGTCAACACAGAGCAGAAGTTTGCCACATTGAAGAATCTAGAGCGGCAAGTCTTCAGTAAGAGTCTTCATCAAGGGATGGAGAAAAACACAGACATTCAACTCCTGAAATTTATTTGTGAACCTGTTAGCCCAGAAGAAAAAAAAATGCAGCCAGGAACACTACATTCCCTTGCCATCCAAATAATCCCAGAAGCATGCTTATAAAGGCTTTAAGTGACGGCTTCATGTGAGCAATAAGCACAGTTAATTAAGTATAATTTGAAGTATCTACATGGTTGATGCATCCTGGAAGGATATTCTCAAGATTTTTGCTGAAAACATTCTAACACAAGGAAAGCTATTTTTTACTCCTCCCACATCAAATAAGGCAGGAGAGCATGTTTTTACGGAAATGCCTTAAGGTAAGGAATGCTTGGTTTCCTGGTATTTCCTGTAAAAATGTCAGAGAGAAGGTGTTTTCTTATGCAATTCCACTGAAGAAGAATGAATTTGGAAAGGCATTATTATTCTTTCAAAAAACAGAATTGTATTTCCCTCCTAAAATGTGGTTAGGATTAGATATCATGGCATTATTTTGCTTCTACCAAAAATTCATCTCAAACCTATGACAGGAGAGCATGATTTCAAGCAGTACTTTCTAACTTTCTGTTACTTACTAATGCCATCACAGCATCACAGAAAAAATAAACACAATTTTGATTCAAAAGCCAGTTAAAGCTGATATGTAACAGCAAAAAATACTTACCTCTCGTGGCTTTTGCAGAAGTCAGGCATTTAAAAGAAAGGAAATGAACAGATGAGGGCATTACTTGTTTTATGTTGGCCAGTACGTAAATGTAAAAAGCTCAGACAGTTCAAATAGTGCCACCTGCGGCTGATGTCCCAGCCACCTACCTACCCATGTGAGCCACCCAGAAAGCTTGGCAAGAGCTTGTTTCAGAGGATGGTGTTACAGGAATGCTCCTCAGCCATATCTCGCTCACAACATAACCTTCAGGCTATAGCTGTAATTATTAAATCCTAACATGTCCTCTTCACTCTTGGCAGCAACAGTTGGCACGGTGAACTTATCCTCCAGGCTTTGAGAGTTCAGCTTCACCATGGCCAGAATTCAGGCTTGTTCCCATCTTGAGGTTTACCGAGTGAGGTCCTGCCCCTCTTGATTTCAGGGAGCTCAGTAACTCATCAACTATTAAGTCTGTTTCAAGGAATTAGCTATTGTACCACATAGAAAAAAAAAAACCCAAAACAGTCTTGGCTCTTACCTGTGTAGCATTTCTCTATTGCTTCATCCTTAGTTTGGTATCATAATGTTTTTCTTTAGAAATGTTATATAATAACTGCATTTATCAACTGACACGGGAACCTGAAAGGAAAAAAAAAGACTCTAAAAGTTGAATAGATGTGGCAAAACAGGAAAAACTGGAATGCAAGATTGAGCCTTGCCGAAATTAGACTTGCATGAGGCCCTATCAGTCTGCCACTGATGTCTTTAGAGCTGACTGTTGTATTTCAGAACAGTTTTATTCTATGTTTTTGGTTTGGTATATCTTGATGAAATATTTTGTAGCTAGGGTCAGAGTGATGGTCCTCATATTGTGATGAAATGTTCACTTCTCCATAGTTGATAAGATTGATAATTGTGTTTATCATGTGGGTAGTGTGAGATTAATGATCTTCTAAATTATTCATTTCCTTGCTCTTGAGTGTTTGAGTTTTGTAAATTATGTGATGGGGTAAGAATGTTATGTTGCTTAACAGTCTTAACTGGCTTTTCAAACTAAGAAAGGGGTTTTGGCATCTCTCTGGCGCTTAAATCGTGCCTTCAAATCTTTTATGCAAATAACACAATAGCTATCTTACCAAATTATTCATTTTCAAAAATGAATAATAGCAGAACAGAGAGTCCTAATAGCTCCTTCGGAGACCAGCTTGCTTAATATTGGCCTGTCTGGAGCTCTTCCCTTATCTTACAGGAAAACTGGCCACAGGGCCAGGGTGGGAGGATGTAAATAAAGGATCATGCACCGATCTATTGCATGTTTCACCTCAGCTTGTTCTTCAAGCTAAATATAAAGCACAGGGGCTGTCTGGGTTAGTCCTTTCCCGCCAAAAAATGTCTTTGCCCCTGAGGTCAAGGGAGACTTTTAACAGCTGACGGATTTAGGGATGACCTTCCCAGTCTTCCTTAAGCTACAAAGATCCAAAAGAAGCCAACAAGCTCTGATGGATATAATTCATAACTTTGCCCGTTTGGAAGTTACCAGTTTTAATCCAGATGCATTCAACAGCACTGAAAGTCCTGCTTTACAGTTACCATTTTTAGCAGTGCAGGTGCAAAATGAATTTGGAAGGAGAAGACACACTGCAGACAGTACAGGGACTTGTGTGGTCCATGTGTAACAAGCCGTAAGAGACAGGACTGCTCCGAGCTGTTCACGGTGAGGTGTGCGGGAAAGGGGGGTATGTGGGGAGAAGATAGTCTTTTACAACGCACCACACAGATGTATTTCCTAAACAACATAAGCATTCACAGACAGTTTTAAAAATAAGTATTACGCAGGGTAACCTGAGAGAACTTTTATTTTGTTTGTTTGTTTGTCTGAGAGGGTGAAACTTGCGCTGTGTCTGCAGGGGCTTGGAACAAGGGCTGTTCTGGGTAGTCCCTTTGTCTCTTAATTTGGATGTAGATGTGCGTTCCACAGTCAAACTCCAGGCAATGGCTGAAGAGAAAATTGCACTGAAAACATTTTTCTTTTCCTAAAGCAAGATCAGGGAGGAACATTTATTTAATAAAATGGAAAATCAATATAATTTTAATTTTAAGAAGTCAGAGCCAATGCCAAGCTGTCCTTTAAGGAAGCTTGATAAGAATTCATGACCCTTTTTTTTTCCTTTGGTAAGAAAAATAAAATTAAAACCAGCATTGATTTAATGATTTTCCTCCAAGTTTGTACAGAGCCTGAAGTTTTGTTCATCACTGTTACTTCAGTATCTTCATTTTACTTCTGCAAAACCTGCTTGATCATCGTGTGTTTATTACTTTAAAATTATTTGAGATTTTGAATGAACTTATGCAGAAAGAAAAGAAGGCAGCACGACTGCTGCAGTTATGCATACTGTGGGCTGTAACATTTTCAACAACGTAGGCATTCCAGCAAAAAGTTCAAATCCATTTGATTGACACATTTTCAGAAGAAATAGAATTAGTAGTTCCCAAAAGAAAAAAAAAAGAAAAGAAAGAAAATAAAATTCTATTTAAGGTGAAAATACATTGGAATGTATTTCATTCTATTGCTGAAAGATGCTGCACTGTGACTAGAAAAAAGCAGTTGTATTTCACTGAAACTTGCTAGGTCATTTAGCAGTTCCTTGCATTTCCATAATAGGTGCCTGATAACCATGTTTCCTACAGGGCCTTTTATTGTCATGGCTGAAACAACCTCACTGTTAGCCATGGGCTTTTTTATGCCCCATTAATACTAATGTGGAAAGTACCAACGGTACACAGGTTTGGACAAGTTATGTGGACAGTGTTCAGTCAAGGATGAACCACTTTCTTGGCATCAACCCAACTTCTGTTTGAAGAGGGCCTACTGAAGGAAGCAGAGCTGGAGCTGGAAAATATATGGCTCTTCACTCCCTGGAAACTTGAGGATTAAATCTTTGTTTCAGTTGCTAGTGATATAAATAGTGAATATGTTTACATGACTTGGTGTATAAAATCAGACACTGTGATTTCAAGTGCCTTGTGGGGTGTGTAAAGAGAGGACGCCAAAGAATTTTGGCCTTCTGAATGGAAATGCTCTTAAATCTCTGGGACTTTAGCCTGGATAGAATGATGGCTCTCATGGGTGAGGGAGAACCAATATATTTGCTAGTGCAGGACTCTGAGTCACAAATGACCTCCCAGGCTGCTTTTGAAATGTTTCCCTTTTAATGATCTGAAGGCAAGCCTCAGCCCATCCTCTTGCTTAGTGAGAGAACCTGGTTTTAGTGATATTAAAATCAGCCAACCTGATTTTTCATTGCTCCTGGTATTGAGCCACACCGTAGAAATTACCACACCCCGATAAAATCAACATTAGTATTTAACATCAGATCGAAGAAGTCAACAATGACCTTAAAGGACACATGCGAACACACAGATGTCAGAATCAGAAACAGACCTTAAGAGACATATTTGATTATGATAGTAAATGAAATCCATTAAAACTATGCAGTTAGTTAAGTCCTATCTTCTTACTATCCAAACCCAGTATTTTAAAAATAAATAAAAAGGTGGACTGATGCACATTGGCTGAAAACTAAATTTCTGGATAGGAAGTATGAATCTACGTGTTTATGTGTATAAGTCATGATGTAATCTCTTTAGCACAGCTGAAGACATAGCCAGCTCTGTTAATTGTTTATTTTCCTCTACAGAGGTCCTATCTACTTTATTAGGCCACAGAGTTTTAAAGGCTAGCAAAGTGTCCTGCCCAACTTTAGCTTGCCTTTCAAGCGGTGCCAAGGTCGGGCTGCCATTGCCACAGGCTGGGGTGACCTGTGGAAGTCCCAGTGCTCCTCTCAGGATTTGGAGCAGACTGCTCCCAAGTCCAGTGACCAAAGGAACGGATGAAACCATAATATACACAATGTCAAAACTAACTGCTTTTTGCATGTCGCATTTTTTACATATCTTGATCTTTTCTTGTGTAAGGGATTTTTTAAAATGTGACATGGATGACATGAATAATTTTCTTTCTTATATGTTGATGAAGGAAGACAAGAATAATATGGTTTAAGTGCCTTTAACTGCTTTTTTTTCTGAGTGTCACATTAAAGGTTGTCTGGATTCTGATAAACCCCTTCAGGAAGGAAGTTTGATTAGTTTCCAAGGGTCTGTGTGTGTGAGCTAGCTTATCTACCAGCCTTTGATATACGTTATTTATATTCACTTGAACCTGGAGGGTGGCTAGTTAGAGACCTAAAGGAAACTATCTTTCGCTGATATTCCCTAAAAAGTAACAGTCTGTTGACATTCTAACAGGGAGGACAGTAAGAGCAACATGCTTTGTATGATAATCAAGGAAGGAGGGCCCTCTCCAGTCCCACTACCACAATTAACCAGAGCATGAGAATGGCAATGTACCCTAAGGTTTAAGGAAAAAGATGATTTTGTGACCAGCATGTTGGCATAAGCATGTTAAACTACGATAAACTAATTATGGAACTCTTGTCTATTGTGCTTAGTATTTTTGCTGAGGTGATTGAGATGTTTTAGAGGAAACATTCTGCAGAACTTGTGTGCTAAAAATTATACCTAGTCCTTACGCGATCTGATATGTAAATATTACTCTTCACTCATTACTGAGACCGGCAGCAGCCTTTTCCTCCACAGGAACACTCCTACATATACAGGCTACTCTGGTAATTAATGAGTCCAAGAGAAGTTAAAATAGTGCTTTCAAAAGCTGTGGCCTGTCAAGCTTTCTGAAAGAAATATTTGTGCCTGTAGTTCTTTTTTCTGTATTAAAAGAATTTCCTTTACATACAGAATTTTTGAGGAATGATGGTATGGGGCAGTACTTGAGAACTGCAGATGGGCCTGGCTGCAGGATCAACACGCACGCACACGTGGGCTGGCTGTACTGTGTCTCTAGGCTCTAGGAAGTCTACTGGGCTTGTATATCAATTGACTTTGAAATTTGTGAAAGCAGGCAGATTTTTGCAGCCCTTAATGTGATATAATGGCATGGATTTTAAGGCTGTCAGCCCTTTTGGTGCAATTTAATACAGGCCAGTTAAAGGAGCAATAGGAAATCTATGTGAGCAGTTTCTAGCTGTCAGCTCCAATTTGCCATGACAGCCCATGATACAGACAGCCCGCGCTGCTATTGAGCAGTTTTGACCATCTCCAAATAGGGTTGATTTGAATGTGCACGCTCTCTGGTCTCTCCCCAAGAAAGCTGCTGGTAAGGCTATCCAGTTTTCCAGCAAAAGGGGACACGGAAAGCCCTGCAGTCCCTGGGAGGATGACCAGAAAACAGCTCCCACTGGTAAGTGTAATGGTTTTGTGGGGATCCATGCTTGCAGCTCCATGCCTTGCCTATGCACAGGGGTGTCAAGACGCCTCTGTGAACCCCCTTTATCTTTTTCACAGTGTTGCACTCGTATTGTACTTCTAACACCCCTTTCTATCATGCCCATTTTTGCCTTGATTCATCCATTTTCCTTTACTTCTAAAAGAGTTTTAAAAATTTACAGATCCAGTCCACAGACAGGTTGCTAACAACAATGGAAATTGCTCAGGTCCTATACTCTGGCATAGGGGCCAGGGATTATTTCTAACAAACAGCCTCAAGTTCTCCTTCCTTTCATGAATATGAAGTAATTCCCTACAGTACTACAATAATTATTTTTACATAAGCATGAAACAGAGTGCACATCATTCATTTTCCTTGCTTAAGGGGTACTGTAGTGCCATACCGCTCTTTCTCCATTAGTTACAGCCTGCCACAGTTAACTTTAAAATCAGGCTTTGGCACACCATATAAATAACAATACATTTATGCAATTGAATGCCTACACAGTAATTCAATCAAGGGAGTTCTACCGCCGGTCATAAACTACTTAAGCTGTTTGACTCTCAGCTTAAGACATCAACAAAGGTCCTTCATTGAATTACAGCCTTAGATTTACCTGCGCATCTTCTATTATTCAATGCTGCCTATATATGTGGTGAAACATCTGATATGATGAGTAAATCTTGAACTGCTACCAGACTGAACTGCATTGCTATCTGGGTGAAATCTTACGATGCTGACATCAAGGGAAGTTTTACCTCAGACTTTGACAAGGCCATGCCTAAACCTCTTTTGCCTTTAATAGCAGTATTGTAGTTTCAGCTTCCCTACGACACTCATAGCATTCATAAGCATAGGTGAGAGCTTCCATTAGGCCAAATAGGGGTTTTTTTGGGGGGAAGACAAATTTTTGCATGTACAAGATCTCCTTTGGGCCTGACAAAGACTCAGAGAGCAGTGCAATGAGTTCACACAGGAAGCACTGAGTATAACCTAAGTACTGCAGATTAGGAGCAAAACTCCTAACCTCACACCAGCAGACAACGAGGTGACATGTCAAGGGGACTGCACCACCTGATGTGAACCCGTGAGCACCCTTAGAGTATTAGTTTTCGTTTCTAAGTTTCTGTCTTTTGAAGATATTGTCTCTGTCTTTTCCAAGAATGAGGACTGAAGCAACTGTATGTAGAAAATATTTTCTTGGAAGGTGTTTCTGTCCATCAGCTGTCTGTACAAGCTCAATTTGGTTTCACCCATTGTCTTCTCCAAGGGAATAATTGGTGTATCCAGCAAAATACCTCATATTCAAGTACTTGTATAAGAACCATCAACTTAAACATGTCTGCTGTAAGGACAAATTTATTTTTACTTTTTTTTTTTAATACAGGCAGTTGTAAGCCTTGATGACCTGTGTGAATTTAATGCATCATTTACTCATGAAACACTGCCATTTCCAGGGACTGCTGTTTTCCCAAGGCCTCTTCACCAGTTTCAGAGGGTGGAAATGGCCCTGACAAGTATCCAGAACTCAAATGGCCTCCTTGGTATAGATTTCCGTTAGCAGTCCAATGCACATCCCAATCCCAATTCCCAGAGCAGGAGCATGTCAGGACAAGCTGTAGTCTGGCCAGGAAAAAAAAGAAAGAACCGTTTTTTTTTCCTTCCCAAAAGAGCAGTGCTCACACAGAGAGCTCCCAAGCCTGAGAGAAATAACACAGACATCTCAAAATACAGATTTGGACAGAAAACTTATATGGCCCCTAGGAGTTTATCTTCCAGCCCGGCAGACAGATCTGGTACTCATATCAGTGTTTATTGCCAAATACAGATTAACAAAACCAGCCACTGCTATTGCACGTGTGAAGCAGGCAGGCGAATACTTTGTGGCTACTGCTGGTGTAAGCAGCTCTGGGTGAGCAGAGCTGATGTGAGCAGACATTTTCCACTTTGCCATGGAGCAGAAAGGGATGCTACGGAAGAGTTTCTGCAGTTTTAAGGCAGTTCCCTGTCCAGATGGCACAACCAGGAAATGGTGGTGTCCTCAGTGGCATTTCAGCAGGAACTCTCCCCGGCATCAGGGATGTACAGCCATCAGTTGCTGCCACCTATTCTTTCATGAGCTGAGAGGAGAAAGTTCATTAGATGAAAAGTGCAGCAAACTTGGGATAGACCTAGCTTTTCATTAGATGTTGGAGATGACAGTGAAAATCTCTCCCAGTGCGGACGTGCACCACCAACAGCACCAGTGTCAGCAGGGAAATTATGTCCCCAAAAACCGAGCCCTACACACAGGCATCAGGAAAATGCCCATGCATGTGAAGGACTCTGCTCAGACCTTTTCCTTGGCTGTGCAGTGTATAAATTACAGCAGCTCACACTGTTTCTCACACTACTATCAGTAGATCTGAAAACAGAGCAAAGAACTTCTCAGGGTCTGACATACGGTATCTTCAAGTAAACCTCAATATTTCTTCTTTAGAGGAAATTCAGCAGAAAAGTAGTAGTACTGCGGTATTTTTTTAAGCCCACGATCTTCAGAAAAACCACATAACAGAAAATGGAATATTGTGAGCAGCCCACATAATTACTCATGATAGATAACTGTATTAAAAATTAAACATAAATTATTGGACGCATTACAGTGTTGGCACAAGATGAAAAAGGTGCTTCATATTACTGAAAGGTTTAGCTAACTGCCTGAAAGTTTGGCTCAATAGAAAAGAGACTAGCCTGGATAAATGGAAAGCATTTATTGTTTGAAATATGGATTTTAATATAGCACAGCACAACCCCAAAACATCAGTCCTTTTCAATAAGGTTAAAGTGAGATGGATCTTGTAGATTAAAGTGGCCAGCAAGATGCTCTTTGGCAGTGAGAAGCAGGAGAATTAGAAAGGGAGTCTCCTTGGAGCCACTCTATGTCTTCGGAGGAGGATTCTTCACCTCTTTTATAGGGCTCCCCAGAGTCTTTCCCAGATGTTTTATATCTGAACACTGGGGCACGCTGATGGCTTTTGTATATGAGCGACCGTTCTGTTCCTGAGCACACCCAAGTGTCAGACAAAGGGGGAAAAATCCCATGTTGGGAGTAAAACAGAGCACGCTTCAACTGGCCAGGAAGATCTGTGGCTTCCCAAGATGGGGTGAGGGTGCTGGCAGGAGTACAGTTTTTTCCATGGTCTTACACAGTTCTGTCACAGGTCTAGAAAATCTTGAAGCCTCACATCAGATATCTAAGGTCAACAATATTCCACGAAGGGCTGATCCCTTTCTGTATTTGGCATTGCAGCTTTTAGTGGTGCAGACATCTGCATGTTCCTTTTTAGTAAATATTTTATTTTTCCATATTGTTTTGTAGGTTTTAAATATTCATGAGAATTTGATTTCCTAGACTTTCACTTCCAGCTCTGACATCAGTGACCAACTTAGAATTTTAAAAGTAGTTGAAAGCTGCAGATTCTTGGACAATCCTCAAATTGAATCTGGCCTCTGACAGTGATATGACTCTAAGAATATTGCTGGTCAACTGTGAGACAGTAAAGGCAAGCAAATCAACTTCTGTACTATAATCTGTGCTCAACAGGGATTACTGAGGAGGATTTAGCTGAAGCTGCTAACCTGTAGAAGTAAAAAAAAGAGGGGAGAGAGAGGAAAAGGTGTAATGTTACTTTCACAAACAATTGATTTAAATATCCAAGAGGTCCCGAGGTTTCTAAGTCCTGCAATGACTAGAGAATTGAAAGTGTTTGTAAATCTGAAAATATCCTTGTGATTTTTAATGAAAAAAATTCAGAAAACTAGGATGAAGTCATACTTTGCATTTAGTCTTTGATATTCTTCTGGAATAACAAAACGGAGGGGGAGAACTCAAGAATCTGGCCATTCAAAAAATCCATTGCAGTTTTGTTAACTTGCTTGGGTAAGAGCTATCTTCTTGCTCTGGGTTTTCACAGATCCTTGCCCAGTTTTCTAGAACAAAGTTAGGTAGGGACTATGATTATTCCAAAGTACATAACTAACTAATTTTCCGCTTGACTGCAGGGCAAAAATAGGAGGTTTTGTTTCCAAGTGATTAGGTTGTTGTTGTTATTATTATTATTATTATTATTATTGTTTCTATAGGTAAAACAATTGCTGGGGGGGTACAAAGGTGTATGTTTACAGACTGTTCAAATAAAGTGACTGAGACTCTGCAGTTAAATTTTACCCCACAAACACCCGTTTTTAAACTGTCCTGCTTCCAGCAATGCACAGTACCTTGCCACAGGCCATGGGCTCTACTGTCTGGATTTGCTTTACAGCTTTGCTCTCCCCATGGCATCAGCAGGATTAGTGTGATGTAATCAAACAGCACATCAAGTGTCATATGTGGATCAGTCAAGGAGCTGAATGTGCTGTTTATTTGAGTGTATGAAGTTTTGTCTAGCAAGTTGGGACAGTGAGCTCACTTGTACCAGACGTGTCATTTGTTCCTTGTCACTTGTTCTGTTACTCATGGGAATGTGACTCAGATGTTTTCAGAGAAAAAAATTTAGATGTGACACCATATGTCCTATCTTTCAGAAAAGACCCTTTCAAAGATGGAAGCCTGGGTAGCACACCCTGACGAACTTTATTTTGAGATGTACATTATCTACATAGGGACCAACAGTACTGATGATGGACCCATAGAGCATTTATTTTGATAATACAAGAAAGACTCCTTCCTCAGCAGACAGTGAAAAAGCCTGAGATAGCAGAAACTCCTTCAGAAATTCCAGACAGTTCTTACTTGGGAAATGCTAGGGAGAAGCTGCTCTGCACCCAGCTGTGGGTTTCATGACTCAAGGCTGCGTTTGCCAAGCCTGACCCTTGGGCTAAGGACTTCCATGTGGCGGGGCAGGATCACAGCCAAAACCAGCCAAAAGCCAAAGGGTTTTCCTCCAGCTGTTGTCAGATGGCGGGTCCAAAGGAGGATCTCTCCAAGATCTGGTTTCTATACAAAACCGAAAGCACAATGAAAGGCCCAAGGTACTTTTTCAGCCACTCTGTTCTTCTGTCTGTGACAAAGATCTGGGTCCTCATCTGTTGTGTCATTGGACAAAAACAAGACCATATAGAGCATACCCATTTCCAATGTACCCCAGTGGTGGGGGTTAGCCCCAGACAGCAACTAAGTTCCATGTGGCCACTCCCTCAGTCCATTACCAAGCAGCATTTCCTCCTCTCTGGACAGCCCCTCTCACCCCTTAATATACTAAGCATGACATCATGTTATGGAATATCCCTGTGGCTAGTTTCAGTCAGCTGTCCTGGCTGTGTCGTCTCACAGATTCTTATGAAATTTAACTCTATCCTAGCTGAAAACCAGGACACTCAACCAAAAAGAGTTAACTGACCCTTACTACTTGTCACCGATTGCTGTTCCTCCAAATCATCAGCACATATTTTTCCAACTGCCATTCTCTGAAAATATGTAAAACTTTTATCTGCTTCTCTGGTTTTGGGACACTCTTATGGTAGATCATCTGAGTAAGGAATTTTGCCTCTTCCCCAGAGCTGGTGCTGGCACAGTGCAATGAGGAAATGGTGTAAACTCCCCTTCCAGATTATTTGGCTAATTCAACCCTTACCTCAGACTAGCCCAGAGGTGCTGTGATTTGCCCCCTTGGTTCTCATGACTTTTCTGAGCCTTGCCACCATGTCCAGGAGGAGGAGATTGGCCTGTCTGTGCCTCTATCCCCTCCACCTCCTGCCTTCCTCCTGCAAGCCACCCTCAGGTTACACTCCACTCCCTGCAAAGCACCCCCCCAGCACCGGAGGGAGCACAGAAGAGTGAGAATGTGCCTCACACCCTCCATCCCTGTGCAGGTGAATTCAGGGCCCCCTTTGCAACCATGTTATCCCACAGCTGTGCTGTATTTATCCGATACCTTCAGGAAGAAATTGCCAACGACCACAGAACAGGCTTAATAAAACTCCTGCACTGTCAGTGTAACACAATGAACATTTGAAGATGAGTTTTGGAAATATTTTCTTTTTCTCATCTTCTCAAGAGGGGTGTGTGCTGCAAGACAATAAGCTGGAGTCTCTATACCTAATTACACAATACATTTCCACTTCAGCTCAGGATTCGGACAGGGCAAAAAGGAGAGCTAAGCAGGGAGTGACAGTTACATGAAAAATGGTGAGATCATTAAAAATTTATAGAGGAGGGGATCCAAGTGCAGTAATGAGGCATCACACAAAGGCAATGGAGTACTTAGCACTAAAACCCTTTCTACATGATATCTAGTTACCATCTTATCAACACGACACCCATTAGCGTCTGATAATAGTAACTAATCAGCTGTTCTGCCTTCCTTTATTTTCCTTCAGAAAATATCTTCTTCAGTGTGCAGTCCCTCCCCACAACAATATCGCACACTAAATAATGCATAGGATTGACGCCCTGTCATTCAGCCCTGATGTCACTTCCTGACAAGGTGATGTTATGTACTCGGGACAGACACTCTGAGCCCACATGGGTTCTGCTCCCATAACAGACCTCGAAAGAAGACCCCAGTCATCAGAGGCAACTGCAAGCTCCTGTTAGCAGGGATCTGCTGAAGTTTTGGGCAATGCCTGTGTTAGCGCTGGGATATGCTTCTCAATGTGGGACTGAGGCTCTGTATGGAAGGAGAGCACCACCCCTGGGTTCAGCCCAGCAGCCAGAGAAATCCTTAGGTTCCAGTGATCCAAGGTTCTTGATCATGACTAAACTGCATAAAACACATATTTCATATTATCTTGCCCAGGGCAAGAGGCAGGATCTCTTTTGTACACTCAAAATGTGAGACTCAGGGATATTTTTCAACATATGTCAGCGATGTCTCCAGCTATAAAAAGAACTCGACTGTTTTATTTATTTTGTGGTTGAAGCTTTGAACTCCTACACTGGAACATGGGATTCTACTCAGAATGGTCACAGACTTCCCATGTGATTAAGACAAGTAATTTCTTCTGTCATTTCCCTATTCATAAAATGCTAGTAGATAAGAGCCGTATAAATAATTGACTTTTAACTCAGAAGCAACCTGTAAGGTCAAGAAAGAAACAAGACCCTCATGCTTAAATTTTCCCTGAAATTTTAAAAATATCACTTTTGCTGAAAAAGAAAATCAGAACAACCAAATGCATTTTGGTTTAGGAGGTTTTAGTTGCATCTGGGTTTTTGCATCTCCTAAATTAATCCTAGGCAAGCTTTGACATGAAAAATTATTTTAGAGTGAAAGTCACGAGCAGTATCACCATCAACATTTTTTGACTGAAACCCTTGTAATCATGTGATGTGGATGTACACATAGTTTTAGTAGATTTAATTCAGCATTTTTATGCAAATATGACTTTGACCAAAAAAAACCCAAACCACCACAAAACAAAAACAAAAACAAACCCCCACACCAACATGCAACTCAATGCTTTCTACTGCTTGTCTATTTAGATTGTACATTCTTCAGGGGAAAAAAAAATCTAAGATATGCTATAACTAATATTAAGATTAGCTATATAAATATTGAATTGACTTCTAAGCTTGTTTTACTTTCAATCAAAATATAAATCAGGACTGTTCAAGGATTCAAACCCATACTCAAGATTTTTGTGGGCAGCGATATAGTCTCTTATGAAGAATTTTAGTATAGCCTAACACAGTTCATCGGCAAGATCCTTACAGATGGAAAGAGCATTTATACAAGCCAGTTACCAGTGCAAATGTTCTTCAGATGTTTGCTCTTGCAAGGTGCTGGATATTCCCGGGAGATTGGAGTAGAGGGTATTAGGAACTCATGGTCTCGTTTAGCAGAGACAAATTCAGTAACAGCAGTGCCTTCAAGGGTGAAACTAGTGCTTGCTGACTAGGCAATGACCTCCATGCACAGCCTCAAAAACTGCACAAAGGAAATGAGATAATATGCACAAATATATGTCCTAGTTTAAGCCTGAGGATGTGGTTTCCTCACCTTCTTCTCTTCCAAATGGAGAAGGGTGCATTTTGTATCAGCCCAAGTATTACCACAGACAGATTGCCAGAAGTGATGCTGGAGCATTCAAAACACTGATTGAGTCACTCTGGGACATACTTTCCCTTGAAATCTGAGGAAGCTCAGCATCTCTGGTTTCTGATGTGCCTCTGCTCCAGTTTCACCACCTCTAAAGAGGTAAAATCAGGAGGCTGTGAGGATTAATTCATTTATATGGTTAAAGTAGGGCACAAATATTAAGTGCTACCAAAGAGCAAGTGTGATGGTATCATCATTTCCTAGACAGTATTTCCAGAAATAATGTCATGCAGAGAGGCTATTAGGCACATTCCTTTGCTACTACTGTGTAGCAGGCATTTTGACAATGATGCAAATGCTCCCCACTAATGACATAGGCTTGTACAGTAACAGACACCAGGGGTGGGATTCATTGAGTCTCACATCCAGACTCCCATAACACTCAATGAAGCCCTACGTTTTCAAGGTACAGTTCGTCTTACCTCACAATTCATCTATTTTGGGCATCAGTGTCAGAGCAAGTGGAATAGCACTGGGCAGGGTTCCTTTCTCCTCATTCACTACAAAGGGACCCTCACGGGAGTTACTAATGTCTGCATGTATGTCTACATTGTAGACCCCCACAAGAGGTTTAAAACCTACGCAACCCAACTCCTACCAACTCATGACAGTGGGTTCCTATTAATAAGGCTAACTCACAAGTACAGTGACCATATCAGGGTGGAAAAAGCACACATTGAAAATAAAATTGAGGCTCATATTTTTAGAATCAACCTTTTCAATTTCATCTTTGGTCATCTGCCTAATATATGAAGTCATGAACAAAACCTGCTATCTAAATCAGAATAGGCCACTATGTGGCCTCCATCCCATTGTCTCATCTTCTATAATAAAGAACCACATGGTTTCAGAGGAAGAAAGCAATGCATGTAAATTATTACAATAATCAGTGTGGAAATTTAAATCATGATAAAGAATGAAAGGGGAAGACTAATTTAAAATCACCCTTCTAAAACCCCTGGGTTTTATTCAGAAAATTTCAATCCAAACCTTTGACATCAGTTTTATGAATTAACTTCTAGTAGAATTACTGTTTATCCTCTAAAATATATTCTATATTACTTCTGTAACTGGTATTTGTCTATAAGTATACATCTGATAATAGCAAACACAACAAAATCCATCAGCAGCATGGTCAGCTGGGTGTCTCCAAACACCACTTGTATTCAGCAATACGAGCGCTGAGGGTTTTTGCTTCATTCAGCTTATCTAGTTGAATATTTCCCGGCCAAATCCAATAAATAGGGCTAAGCAGTGGTATACCTTTCGCCCTCCCAGCTAGGACCTCACAAAACTGGCAGTTTGCCACATCAGAGCTGCGGAGCCAAACCTAACACCTCCAGCCTGAGAACAGACCCTTACCATATGAACTTGGCTTGCACCTTGAAGACAAGCAATAGAAAATCACCTATTTTACTGACATTCCCATAACAGTTGTAACAGGGGCTGAATCCACAGGTAGTCGGGTTTATTTTCAGAAATTTAATCCTTACAAGTGCAGGAGGAGCTTGCTTTCAAACACGTGAGTCATCACACATGCCTGGAAAGGTTGTAGTTCTGCAGATGTAAAGACTCTTTGCTCCATTTATAAAATATTAATTTCCCAGCAAATTCAAACCTTTCTTGTTTCTGGTCAGGATTAGCAAAATATATTTTGGATATGTTGAAAACCCATGGTCACTACTTTAATATCCTGTATAACGGTGACAATCTTTTCTCAGAATGCCTCACCAAATAAAAGGCAAACAACTTTGCAGACATACCAACTCTTCATGCCACCAAGGGTTAGCTGATAATTATTGTCTGTGCTGCACAGCTATTCATGCAATGCATATTGCTGTCGCTCCGTCATCTTCAGCCCAGAAGTGCTGTATTAAACAAAGCCAAAGCCTAATTCCAGGCATGCAACATTGCCCAGAGGCACTCCTTAGCAAGAGGGTCTCATGTCTAGAACACATAGTAAGAGAGAGCCCAGGAGGGAGCTGGAGTGTCAGGGCTATGTTAGACCACCTTAAAATATTACCTCACTCTCTGGCTCTCCTTTGAACCACCTTAACAAGCTCTCTCAAAGCCAAAGCTGTTGTCAAAGGATGGTCACACCTCTGTAATGTGAACACAGATGGTCCATTTGACTTGGTCTCAGCACCAGAGAATTCCTATCTTCCTATCTATCCCTAGCTAACCTAATGAAGACATGGAAAAGACCATGGCTGATGAGCTGAATTCTCTTACCTTAGCAAACCTGAGTGGCAACAAAGCACAGAGCATAATAGAAATCACAAAGATCCTTTCCCATCCTCTGTTCACCATCCAAATGACATCTCTAAGTTTAATTTAGGCATATGAGCAACTACAGAGGATGCCACAATGCTTCCTCTTTTGTAGTCAATGGGGAGATCTGTGAGTGGCTCCACCATTCCCTACATCCCAATCAGGAAATTGGTCTTATTTTGCAACAGTGACAGAGAAAACCACATGCTTTAATAGCTTTCCTAAACTGCAGTCCCTGTGCTTCCATCTCCCTGAGATGAGATGAACTAAATCAGGATTAGTAATCATGACTGGGCAGTCACTTGATGACCCAGACATATGACAAGACAAAAGTAGAACAGGACAAATGCTGGCAAAAGAAACCTTCATTAATATAAAGTCCATGCTCCAGTTCTGCTCACACAGGTTTTGGATTCACTGCTGAGAAATATTCTAACAGGGTTCTTCACAGGCAGGCAAATATTTTCTGAACACAACAGTTTAGAAAGAGTAGCACAGAACTTCTTTTAGAGCAAGTTTCAAATCCCTACCTGAGAAGAACAGGATTCCAGTCTTCCTTGGTCAAGGAAGAGTGAGATACCAATATGCTTAACATGAAAAGAAAGCACGTAAGGCTCTAGGGTAGATACCACAACAGAATCATAGAATACCTTGAGTTGGAAGGGACCTATAAAGATCATCAAGTCCAACTCCTATTTTCATGAGATAGGTTTCGAGAAACCTACAAGCTAAGAAGAAATTATTGGACAAAAGGGCTGCAAGAAATTGATAGCTTTCAGAAAATTCTTGATGACTTTGCAGGTATTTGATAAACCAGCTTTGGAGAGACATTAAAGTCTGGTATCTCAAGTGTGCAGGGGAAGAGGTACTGCTGAAACTCAACACGAGAGCAGATAGAAAATAAAAAGTGATGGTCTGACTCCTAGTCCTGCTGAGAAGTGGTGACAGCATTCATGTAGAAGGAGTGTTTGTGTGAATGGCAGTAACTTCCTTGTCATTTCTTTTAGTGTATCTGAAGTACCCATCCTGAGGATAGGCTCCAGGTCAGGCTCCAGGCAAGGCCACATGAGCACCCCATCATCGAAATCCCAGATAGAGGCAGCAGGCAGCTCAGGAGCTGTCCATGGGGCCGAAAGCTGATGTGAGAGTGAGGGGAAGTGCAAGGCACCCCAGATATGGTCACTCCACATCCTTCTCCACCCAAACCACTAGGCAAAAGAGAGGTACCCACACTAGCTGAGAGACTTAACCTTTTAACAGGGAAGAAAGGGTTGACAGAAGCCTGGGAGGGCCTTAGACTTGTAAAGTTGAGCAAAGAGCAAGTGGAAGCAGAGCTGAGACTCTGGAGACCTGAATAAAAGAAAGGCGTACATCCAACCCTGGATACAGGGTGAGTCTTGGAGAAGGAAAACTTGGGGCCTAAAGATCCCTGCAGAAGGACCCATCCATCACAAAACGCACTGTCCAGCCAAGTAGGTATTAAGTCTGAGACTTTTCTTGTGTCTTTGTCTTTTTATGCCAAAAATCTCAGCTATTTTGAAAAACATGTTTTGTAGAATTTTCAGACATTTCCTTTGAAAAACAGTTGCTGTTTTTTAAAGTCCAAAAGTTTTAAAATATTTCCCAAAAAACTTTATTTTTACAGTTCATAGACTGTGCTCTCACAGATCCATTTATGGACATATTTTGTAAATTAATATTTTTAGTAAGGTGTAGCTGACAAATGTTAGGCACTTCAATCCTCTAGAGTGACTTTGCACTCTTGATTTTAATTAGAAGCTGTGCCAGGTTCAGGTGGAAAACAATCCTTTTTTGCCGTGCTTGGTTAGTTGCCTTGTGAGCAGCACTTCTCTGTGACTCCATAAGAAATTCCAGGTTGGGGGGTTAATCTTCTCTCTTCAAGAAATCATAGCTAGGGTTAAGGCAGCTGAAACACATGACCTCTCTCACAAATGCAGCCTAGAAAGATGAAGACCACAAAAAAGTAAGAGGCTCACAACTCCATTTTCACACATTTCATGAGTTTTCTCCTTCCTGACTTGATCTGTGCCAGATCACATCCCATGTATTCTTCAGCCAGAGTGCAGAGATCCTATGGGCTACCTCACTGTGTTTGCTTGTTCATGTTTGGCAGTCTGTTGATCTAATAGGGAACCAGAAAGGTTCCTCCCCATAGCACTACACACAAATGTTTTCCTAAATCCTCGTATCACCAGTAGAGCACCAGATTGCAAGATCAGGACCGTCGAAGACATTTTGCTGTGAAGCTCAATAAAATGTCTTTTATTTTGTTAATCATCTCTCCTTGCCTTCATTTCCTGCCTCCTTCAGAAGGCAGCCTGGTTTGTTTGCTTTCCAGTGAATGGGGGCAGGGAGTGGGAATGGGACAAGGGAGTTTATTCCTATTTTCTTGGTTTAATCTGATGATATTTCCATGATTAACATCCTTAAGAAATTCCTTTTTTTCTGAGGCAGAGGCAAAACTGCTTTATTTGGGAAATGCTGGGAAAGAAAATTCAGAAAAGTGCTTTCCCTAGCCAACCATTGTAGGAAAAAAAATAGATAATGAAACACCAAAGTACAGAAAAAGAACTAAGTTCCATTCTTTTACACATAGAAGCATAAAAATAAATTTGCAAATGGGGAACAATTTCTATAACACAGGAGGAGGAATTGCTTGAGAAATGGCTGGTGCCAAGCAGTTCTCTGTACTTGATGCGTCAGCAGGGTCTTGGCAGCAGCCCTTAAAAAATACAACGCATGTTTGTGTGCATTCAACACCCCCTTTGGGAGACCCTCTTTCTTCAGACTGCTCTGTGCTGTGTTCAGCGCCCAAAGCATACCACAAGTGCAATATCTGCTTCTTATCTACTGTAGAGAGGCTGCTAATGTCTGTATAGGCAACACTTTCCTAGGGAAAATTAGCAGAGTGCAAAAAGAGAGACCCTGAGCACCTTTGGAATGAGCTGAGGCTCTGGGGATAGAGCTGACCACACAAAAATGTGACAGAAATAGCATAACTCAAGGAAAATAACTAAGTGTACAGACAGATTAAAGTCAAGACCAACACCAATATGCAACAAATGCAAAACTAAGATGTCCATTGACATCTCCTGGGAGTGTATCTGCAAAGTCAAGACACAGAGAGTTGAAATTCAATCGTTTCATAGGCAGTGTGGGTGTTAACAAAACACTGCCAGAGAATGTCGCTTTGGTGGGTATCATAGAATCACAGACTCACAGGATGGTTTGGCTGGAAGGCACCTCAAAGACCATCTGGCTCCAACCCCCTGCTGTGGGAAGGGACACCCTCCACTAGACCAGGTTTCCCAAAGCCATATCCAACGTGGCCTTGGACACTGCCAGGGAGGGGGCAGCCACAGCTTCTCTGGGCTGCCTGTGCCAGTGCCCCTTGTCCTATCACTGCTTGCTATAAAAAACCCCTCACATCTTTAAACCTGTGAGACTGGTATTAGTGCTGTTGACCACAAGCCACCCTGCTCAAAGAGACCCCACAGCCCACTGCTCAGAGGCCCCTTCCCAAGAAAAGAGTTTTTGCTTCCTGCTCTGTGTATGGTTTGTATTTTCTCACATTCACAAGTGGAAACATAAGAAGGTACTCTTCCTATCATGCCTGAACTCACTTCTGGTGCTCTAACTGAGGAATAGTCTAGACTGGTCATGGATGTCAGAAGTAATGCTCTTACATAATTTTATACACTGAAACGAACACACTTCCTAGCTGCCACAGAGGCTGCAGGTGTGCTAAACTGACAGAATTGTTCCCAGCATGTTGTAGACACCCCTTTGGGAATGCCCTTTGAGGCTTGTATGAAATGGGAGGGTGGGGGATATTGCCTTAAACCTGACCACTTTTTGACAAGCTGATCCTATACTTAACAGAAGCTTGGTAAGTGAAAGCACCATTACCTCAAGTGGTAATGGCAGCTGAAATTGATCTATTATGAGTCCTACAAATTTGAACAGTTACGCTAAATGCTATTAAAATGTATGGAACCTCTTTGTCTTCAATTATTAAATGGAGTAATTTATGAAACCTAATCTCAATAACCTCACTGTCCTACTGGCCATCCCCGATGAAAGGAAGAGTAAATGTAGAGAACAGTGGTATTGATCTTTTCTTAAGGGGGAAAGAAGAGGATCAGGCCTGTTAACCCTTCGTTGCAGGAGAAAGTGGTTCATTCGTGGTTTCTTTTCCCCCCAGAGGTCATGTCCCTCTTTCATTTCTGGGGTCAGGTTTCAATCTGACAAGTGGTAATTGATTCCGCTGCTGGTTAGGCTGGGGGTAAGTGGGAGATGAAGTTTCAGTGAAAACAAATAGCACTTCACAGGTCTGACCTTTCCTCTTTAAGCTTTTGTTGTGGTTTACTTGGGATGTGCAGCTTAAAGACTCTAAACCAGTGATGTCTATCTCACGAAGTTTCAGATAGTTGCTCCCAAGATTTTGGCCTGGAGTTAAAGCTGGCTTTTGTCTTCAGGTCTGCTGGCAATGTAGCCTAGAAAGTGGGTTTTTTTCATCCTCTTTCCCATGACTTTGCGTAAGACATGAGAATGCGGTCTAGCGGTAGCCATGACATTTTGCCAGTAGGCTGAGGTTCACAGCTTAGGGTTTCAGTGTTCAGCAGTGTTGTTATGAGACAAAACATGTATTAAAATATAAAGCCAGCCACTACTTTTCAACTCAAGCTATCCAAGGAGGTGGTAAATATCTGCCACCAATTTTCTTGCTACAACCCTTTCCTACCAGCACAAATTGTGCCTTATACACATACCTACTTATGCTGTCTTGCGTACCTAATTTGCTCTATCACTTAAGCCGACTCTGAAGGAGGTCCCTACTGCTCAGCGTGCACTTTTGCAACATATGCCCATCTTGTCAAAGATCCCTGATGGAAAGTGGCACTGGATTGCAGGACAGTGATTTCAGCTACACCCAGTTAATGAGAAACACTCTTAATTCAAAAAGCGTCTTGACCTGCTTGTGAATCTTTATTCTGTATATAGCAGAAAGGAAAACAGCCTCAGGGGCTCTGTTCAAATGCTTCCAGTTAAGGATAACATTTCTCAAAAGTTAACCTCTTTATTTACAAGCACGTTGTTATTGCCAAAGCAAGCCTTTATTTTAAGGTGTTCTCAGAGGAGTGCACACAGCTCATGTCTTAGCAGAAGCAACCGATATGTTGCAACCCATATGTTTTGCCAACAGTAACAACACATTTGCAAGGGGAAAGGTTTACAGAATCTTTTTTTCCTTCAAGCGTCCTGAATTTCTGAGAGCCTTGACAGTCCTCCACTGCTGCCTTCAACCTTCTCTTCTGTCCCAAAGGAGCTGCCATTCCCAGTAGCATCATGTCCTCCTTTGGAGGGGCTGCTCGGCACAGTTTGGCGCTGTTCAGCAGTCTCGCCCATTGACACGAGGAGCTAGAGCCAGTTCAAATAAATCTGGGACCATCTGCGCGTCAGGCTTCCCAACCCCTCAGCCAAAGATACAGACTCAGCCCTTCTTGGCAGCCACAGCCCTGCCATGAGCGTGCCTGCTGGGCGGAATCAAAGCCACGTGGGAAGAGGTGGTGAGGGACACCCCATGCAAAAGCGTTTTCAGGGAGCCAGCTGGTGAATGAGTCTTTCCTTTTGAGCAGGAATGCAAAATACCAAAGTCAGCATGCCAGTGGCAGGAGAAGCGGGAAGGCTGGTGGACATGCCATGGAGCGGTGGTGCAGCAGGAGCCCAAGGGGTGTATGCAGGCACCCAGGGTCCTCTGTGCTGTTGCCGGCCAGATGTGGTGGCCATGGCTCTCTGTGGCTTTGCACCATCAGCCCTGCGAGGCCAGGCCTTTCCATACAGGGCTGCACACCTCTAAGCCCTCCAGTACCCCCAGAGATAGTTGTCATTAGAAATTTGATTTTTCTGTGGCACCTCACAGCATGCTGCAAGAGCCCAGTATACGGCCTCCTAGCTCTTTTGTTCTGTGACTGAGGAGCTTCCCAAAGGAGCTTCAGTATATGTTGAATACTTGCCTTGCAGTCCCCTCTGCCACTTTGTTCTTAGCCCAGGGCAAAAATATTCTGCTTTCAAGATTTCTCCTCATTTCCCACTAATATTTTTTATTTACTGTACATGATAAGCCACAGACCCATGATCTCCAGGCCTCTTTTATGAGACCAAACTAGGGTAAAAACCCTACTATTTTGCCAGTACATCTTGAAAAAAGGTCAGGTAATGCCTGTCTGTACAATAACCTACTAAGAAGCAAACCCAGACTTGTTACATACTGTATCATTACTGCATTTGCTATGTAGAAGGACAATACACTTGAGTTATCAATGTTGTGGATGGTACATCCACCAGCCTCCACCTCCCATGCCAAAAAAAGACTTCCTTACCAACTGTGTTTTCCTACAACAAACAAAACTGCACATTTTGGGGCCTGTCGCTGCCCGAGCATGGTGGTATTGAGGGAGGGCAGCAGACAAGTGATGTTAAAAATGAGACTCACCACAAAACTCCCACAGCACCAGCTGCAGGAGACTGTGCTGTGGTGAGAGGGTCCTTCCAGCCACCCAGTGAGAGCAAAGAGCAAGGCACATCAGCTTAGGGTGGTAGTCCTCAATTTGACCCAAAATGTTCATATTACAATATGATTTGAACTGATTGTCATGAGCCATTGGGAAAAGGAGCAGGAAGATTCCAAGACTCTTTACATGTTATAGCAATCAAAGTTAAAAAAGTAAAATAAAGTAAATCTCTGTCCTTTAATCTGGACAAAACTATTTCATAAACACCATAATGGTTCTGAATTGTGTGATTGGGGCAATAATTTTTATTTTAAATATCTGCATTAAAATGGATTGGAGAAAATGTACCAGCACATGCAGATACAGTAAAATGTGTAAGATGGAGGAAAATTACAAGGACATTAAATCACATGATGATCCAAATTGTGCTTCCAGATGTGCTGGGGATCTTTTAGGCTAATAAAATCTGTGACATGGCATGCATCATACAAAAGCTTTTCTATTTGAAGGAAAGGGAATCAAAAGATATTCTTAAAAGGATATTTATAATTGCTCAGGTGAAATCCTGATCTATTTTAGCACAGACAGGGCTAAAGTTAACCTAGGAAATATTTAAACATTTGCTATAGTAGCCGTGCATACCATGAGATTTTTTTTTTAAAATGAGCAGCACCGACTTTTCCATCCTCATGAAAGAGGAATTTAATTGGATTGCTAAAAAAAAATATTAAACAGATGTAATAGAACACATTTCTGAAAAGGAAATTCATGTTACAAAAACCCTTGACTAATCATAAAGTGATGCAGCTTTGAAAGGAAATACTTTGATTGCATTTTTACTCCTCTGAGAAGTCAGATGTTTGGAAATACCCAGGATTTTAAAAAAATATTTCCTGCTGTGCACATAAAAACAGATTGTAAACTACAGAAGTAAAGTCTGATTCTTATCTTTTTCTTTTCTTTTTTCTTTTTCTTTTTTTTTTTTTTAAAATCAGGTGAATCACCTCTGTTTCACAAACAGAACTCCATGCACTAAGATGGGGACATTTCTGATTTTCATAGATGATGAGCTTAGGAGAGAGAATTCACTGAACAAGGTCAGCGATATGAGGGCTGTTTGGAGGTTCTGTGACTATGTCAGCGTTCACTGACACAATGCCAGCTATTTGCAGTAGGTATTCTAAAGAAGGGAGTATATATACTAGTAAGCTTTATATATATATATATAAAAACTGGACTTTTTCCCCACTTGCAGTAAAAATAAAGGAAAAATGTATTCCGTATCCTCTCACCAACCCAAACAGGAAGCAAAGCGGTACCTGTGATGGGGTCCCATGATTTACCTTGGCTTTACATCAGTATTTTTGTGAGCAAAATCTACTCCTATAAGCAAGGAAATGCAGACAAGCAGAGAGAAATAGAAGGCAGGCTTTCATATGTTCTCTGTTTTGTATTAATATTTGTCCTTCACACTTAAGTGAAAGGAGTAGAAGCCATGTTGTGTGCGGTATGTTGTGTTGTAGCCGAGGAGCTTCCAGCCAGCTGGAACCATGTCAGGCGGAGGAAAAACAGCATTTCTGTCTGAGCATGGAACAGTCTATATCAGCAAGAAAAGTTTAAAAAAGGCTGTCCGGCTATCTCATCTCAACCCACTGGCTGTACACACCATCAAAATTAATTCACATACCGTGGTCCTGTTTTTAAGAATATTCTATCAATATACAAAGGAATAGAAGCAGCGGTGTTTGCCAGGCGAGCTGGCCCGAGCCACTCTGCCAAGGAGAGATGTAACAAAAATTAACTGCCGGGTGATGCTTTGTATTTATTGCCACTGGCACACCCAAGGTGGGAATGATTTGAAGGGTGACTCCACACGGACATTTGTGACCGAGAGAAGCTGGTCACCTGCAAGAATAACATCCCTGAGTGACATCCATCTCAGTGCTGGGCCCTGCTTGGGTGACACGGAGGGATGGTTCCGCACAGCTGGCTGGCTTGTAGGTACGTCCACTGGTGCTTCCAGGTCTAATAACTTCTCTTCTTCTCTGTGCCACAGAAAACAGAGGAGAGCCACAGTGCGGGGTCCATTTCTGATGCTCACCACATAGCTTGTTGCCCTCATGTCTGCCCTGATGGCCGAGCGCAGGCTCTGCCCAAGCTCTGCCTTATACAGGATGAGACAGGAAGAAGCAATCTGTCATAGCCGTTCTTACCAGTTTTAAGATGCTTTTGCATCACCAAGGTAAAGAAATGAAAAGCTGAAGCCTGAAAACAACATTGAATGTTTTAGAATGTACCTCCTAGGAGAACAATAATTAATATTCTTAAGTTGAAAGTTGAAAGGTCATTCATCATCTTCAAAATTCAAGCACAGTGTACAGCTGGAGCTTACTGCTTCATGCTCACCTCCGTGTTTTTCCTGTTCTCACAAGACCCCTTTTTTAACAGCCTCCCTGTTTTGATGCTGTGCAAAAATCCTGGACTCACAGAAACCAAAAGCAGATCTTCCTATTGTCTTTGGTGGGGGGTGTCTTCTTATTTCAGGCCTAAAAACAATATATTTGAAATCTGGAAGCTCTGGAAGAAGGAAATCTGTGGCAATTATAAGTCTGACAAACGTCCTGATAAAGGCACCACATGCCAGCGTTCAGAGCTGAGCGCTTCCTGCTTCACCATACAGGCAAAGTGTGTGTGACCTGGAGTGAGGGAAAAGCCAATTCTCTGGAGGACAGGTAGCAGCAGACTTAATGTACCCTCAAACACCCTCTTCCAATGCTGCAAGCAAGTGGCTAAATGGAGTATCTCCTGCTTCTGAGGTTTTCGGTCCTTCCCATCGATATCCAAGCAGCCCAGAAGTGACATGTACAAATGCTCATGGCAACTGACTGGGAAGTGAGCCCGAAAAAACCTCTGTGTAACATGATACACATCCTTCTACACACGGGTGGCCTTTCTCTGACAGAAAGTTATGGGAAAAGGTATTACAAAAACTGATATCCAAAACCATCTGAGTGGAGGAAAGCAACCCTCACTAGGTAGAGTATGAGCCAGATTACAAAACTGTTCAACATTTACTTTGGTAATAAAATACAAAACCAGGACTCTAGTGATGAGTAACATTAACATGTTGTGTGAGGAACTGTTTTGGGAGAAGAAAGCCTTCAATTGAATGGTTTCATAAGTGCTGTTGTGTTCAGAGCAGTTCAACAAACCTGAACTTTATTTATATGTTTTAATGGAAGCCGAGTTATTTCAAAAATCTGGATCAACTCACAGGATTATGAGATCTACATAACAAACAGTTTTATAGAGAGGCACAGCCTTCTTCACATTTTGTGCAGCATAGAGCACGCTGTGTAAGCCCTAAAGACAGCAAACTCTGTTGATGCTGCAGTAATAGAAATGCTGAGATTTCATTTGTTTGCATGCAAGAGAAGAACATCGGGTGCTGCATTATGACTGGCAGAAAAAAGAAGAGACCGTTATCTGAATTGAAATAATTGGGGGTGGGGAGGGGATGGAGGTGTGAAAACAAAGGAAAGCCTGAAGGGTTCTAGGTAACTTATCACAATTATCTTTAGAAAAGAATCATCCTGTCCTTCTACACTCCAGCAACAGAAGGCTCTGAGATAAAGTATCTTTTAAAGAAACAGAGCTATGCAGAAGATTATTCCATGGTCTTAAACCAAAAGACACGGTTGATTTGTAAAGATGCTTTTGTTGACAGACCATTTGGGAAGCAGGCATTTTCCTATTTATAAATATTTTGTGGCTTTGACTTTTGTTCTACTTCTGGGTATTGCATCAACTCCCATTGGGAAGGGGCTGTCCTTTTAATATTCTTCTTAGATGTTTATTCAGCATCTAGTACCCCAGAAATGGGAGTTGTCAAAGATGAACTCAGTCTGACAAAATAAAATCTGAGAAGAACATATGCCCATCTATCAGTGGGGTCCAAGACACAATGCTGCCCACTAGGGACCCGAATGTTCTTGCTCTTCCAGAGATAACAAGTGCAGTTTCAGGATCTCACTCCTGTTCCCAGGCATGAAGGTAACGGTTCCAATGGATTTAATATCAAGAGATTTGGCAAAGTGCTTCCCACTGAGTCAGTCTCAGGAAGATCCCACAGCAACCCTCTGAATAAATCAAGTAGCCTGCCACCATAAGTGCCACTCATCTGTAATGTATCACTCAGACAATTTTTATCTTTCCCTTATCCAACATTAACCAAGTGAACAAAGTTCAGGGAGTCTTTTTTCAATAATGCTAAATGAAAAGTAGCAATGGCGTGTGCTGCTTTACCCCATGTGAAAAGGGTGGCAAGAAGCACCTCTGTAGGCTTGCTCTGTGCAGTTTAGCTTTCCAGAAACTCTTCCAAAAAAAAGGTCCTGGTTTGACGTATATCACACATATCCACACCTATTTCTCTGCTATTCACAGTACATAGGTCATTATAGTACAATATATTTTACTAGAAAACTTTAAGTGTATAAGTATTTTTTAGCATTATTTGCACGTTCAAGCTGATTTTGATACAGGTAGTAGCTGTTTGATTTGTATGAACTTTCCAGTTTGCTCACCTGAAGCATCTTCCAGATGTATGTAACAGTAAATGGCTCACTTACCAAAATGTAATTCACTTCAAGTATCAGAAGAACCAGTTTCTGACAACTGGACTGTTGACTTCACAGACTTATAGTGATATGACTTCGCCTAGCCTAGCTAACCAGCCACACAATTTATGTAACATTTGTTTATGGAATAATTAAGACACCTGTCTTTTGTAAAGATCCATCATTTTGCAGAAGATGAAGGTGTACTGTACATATCTGGTTAAAAATACGAAACCTTTGTGCCTAGGTTGGCTCTAACAATGCCCTCCAGATATGCTATGCTCTGAACATCTTAATTTGGCTTAGTCTATTCTGTGCTTTTTAATGATTACTCTTTCTTTCCAAAACAAATCAAGGCAATCTCATAAACTGATTTACAATGGGGAAATTATTTGCTCTGCTAAGTTACAAGTTTATTCCCTTTTGGGGTAAATTATTTCAACTCAAACTCCTATTTTGCCCATATTTTCACCTTGTATCCTGTATTTCCCACCTTTTTACTAATGTAAATAATTTCTCTCTACCAGCTTAATCAGCCTTGTTCCAAATTTGATGATGTAGAACTTTTGGTTTGCTGAACAAGCAGTTAGCCATTTTACCAATATCTTAGCTAACAACTGATTTAATACCAAAACAGCAGAGCAGTATCTTCTGATCCAAACTGGGCTGGACCCCTTGAATTTGCAGGAACCAGAGGGAATCTGCTCAAACACTTCCCAAGCGACAAAGAACATTGATCTAAATCAATAGCGAGATTTCATTTTTAAAGGTTACTTATGGCTGAAAGCAATTCATAAGATGCCATGGATCATGTCACTAATGTGTTCACCTGTTTTTTCAGGATAAAAATGTCTCTCTACCTTATTCTCCCACATATGGCAACAATTTTGGAGCAAAATCACTGATCGGTGAAAATATTGGAAGACCACTGTCTTCCTGTTTTTCCCACCACACCTGCAACACTGCCACTATGAAAAAGAATAATTTTTGTATCTAAATAGTACACACACTGAGTTTTTTTCCATGAGCTTTGTATCTCAGGCTTCCCCATATTGAACAAATGACTGAAAAGCTTAATGTGTACGGGGGTGGCAATTCACATGGTAATTTTACCATGAAACATCTCAATCTCTTTTTAGAACATTGGGCCCCAGGGATAGATATGGTACAAACACTTCTCTGTCTTTACATATTTACTTTAAGAAAATTGTGTTACACCCCAAGAAATATCATACAAAACCACTTTTGCTGATCCCCTTCAGCTCAAAATTATTGCTTGCATAAACACAGGAATGCTATGAAGCAGTAATAACAATTATTTTTCAGAACCAAATCTCAGTTCAATCAACATATTACGGTATCTGGTGACATAAAACTACACAGTTTACAGACTATAATGCATGACTAGGTAGTTGTTCTCACTGATCATATAGCCCAGTTTTGTAAAATGATAAACCATTTTTAGGTGTCCTAATTTTTAATTGGTCGTGTTGACAGACGTATATAGGACTTTATTAAGGGTATGAATACTTAGCATTTTCTAAGCTTATATCATGCAACTGGGGCTAAAGCCATCTAATTACAATCTGTAACCCATAATACACATCAAACGTGTGTCAAGGATACAAGGAGTTAGAAGTGCTAGAAACAACCCTATTACAAAGAAAGATGGCCATCCCCAGAACTGTTATATTAGACTTTATTGAAAATATTTTTTCCAGGAAAAACAAAACTGACACAACAACTTTAAATATTTTTGCAATCTTGGCATTTGTTTTAAAAGAGAATTAAAAATATCATGAAATGACATATGAATTATAATTGAATGTATGAGACACATAAAAGTAACTATTGAAATACTAAATAATGTTTTGTGATAAAAGACTGCTTCTGTCTGTGGTGGTCAATGAAGCCTAATGAATTTCAATGCCCAATGAAAAAAAGAAGAGAAAGGGAAACAAGTCCAGCTAATTTTTGTTGTTTTGAAAAGTTGTTAGCCTTAAGAGGGTAACAACTTGGAGCAAACAGAATCAGAGAATCATAGAATAGTTTGGCTTAGAAGGGACCTGGAATGCAATGAGTCCAACCCCTGCAAAAAGCAGGGACATTAACTAGATCAGGTTGCTCAGAGCCCCATCCAGGCTGACCTTGAATGTTTGAGGGATGGGGCATCTATTGTCTCTCTGGGTAACCTGTTCCAGTATCTCACCACCTCCACCATAAAAAATGTCTTCCTTATATCTAGTCTGAATCTACCTTCTTTTAGTTTAAAGCAATTATCAGCAGGCCTAAAAAAAGGTCTGTCCCCATCTTTCTAATAAGCCCCCTGTAAATGTTGAAAGGCTGTTATAAGGTCTCCCCAGAGCTTTCTGTTCTCCAGGATGAACAAGCCCAACTCCCTCAGCCTGTCTTCACAGGAGAGGTGTTCCATTCTTCTGATCAGTTTTGTGGCCCTCCTCTGGACCCTTTCCAACAAGTACCATGTCTTTGCTGCACTGAAGACACTACAGCTGGATGCAGTACTGCAGGTGGGGCCTCACCAGAAATTGCAGAGAAACCTCCTGTTTTTTAACAGAGATTTCTTACAGGCATTACTTCAAGGAAATGCAGAAACAAAGTCCATAAGATATGTTAACACCAGTATTGCATTGTGTAAGGAATACTGCTGACCCATTTTACAAGCAGCCTGCTTTTTTCATATCATATCCAAGTAGGAAACCCATGCACTGAGGACACCAGGAGTCTTTCTGTTAAATCATACCAACTCTCATTTCACAGGATCCTGGCTTTCCTTACCTGAATCAAACAACTAACATTAAGTAGTGGTTGATAAGTCTCAGAAGTACATGTTAGCAATCATGTTAGCAGATGATAAACATCAGTAGATCATAGTCTAAAATTACATGCAAGTGGGCCAAGTTTCTAACAAAAGTTATCTCTGGAGAAACATCAACACAAACTCAGCTTGAGAATCTGAACTTCTTTCTTCAGAATGTATTTTTCTAGATTATTTTTCATCTCTGGTATTTCACTTTGCGCTCTGCCCTTAAGAAGCAGATGTATGTTTTCTATGTTTTTTTCCAGTGACCCTTTCCCCAGTGTAGATTACCACAAAAGCATCAAAGCAATCAGAAAAACAAGGGGGAAAAAAAATGAGCTGTGAATCACTAACAGGAGCAGTAGCAGACGTCTGTGATGAATTTAAGCATGGAAAATACAAGGAGCCATAGGAACATACAGGAGTTTTAAGGAAAACCTTGTAGATGATGATGAGGCAGAAAAAACAAAGAGGGAGATGGTAGTGCTATCATACCACTTGGTGCTGGCAGCCTGGCAGGCACAGGAGGAGGTAGGATAAGTCAGATTGGATGTACGGACAGAGACAAAGCTGATTGGGTTTTTGAAAGTGAGTGCAACAGCTTGAGCAGAAACATTTTTCCAATGCAGGGCTACAGCTAAACTTACCATTCCTGTGAAGGCTGATTTACAGCTTGCTGGAGTGTATAAGGAAGAGGAGGATGTAGAAATCACGCAACCTTGCAAGAGGAACAATACGGGATTTAACACAATCCAAATTGCAGGCTTGGCCGCTCTTGATATCTCTAGTTTCAAACAACTCTAGAGCAGGCTAAATATTTCAGAGATAGGCCAGAAAGTTCTACATGATGCTGTGTCTGCTTTTCTGCTATATAAATCACTTTAAAGGAAGTGAAAAGAGTGAAGATTTGCTGACGAGAAGAAAGCTTTCCTGATGTCCACATCCTGAAATCCTGCCTCACTTGCCTCTTTATTTTAAACCTTCTTTTTTTCATAGGTATTCATATCAGGATATTTTGAGGCATGATGCTCTATTATCTTTCTTTTTTTGGTCATAGCAAAATACCACCATCACATTCCACTTTATTTTCATACTTGTTCATTTACAGACAATTGCAGGAATAAAAAGAAATCAAAAGAATTTACCATTTCTCAGTCTCACAACTAAAGCTATAGAAAAAGAAGACTGAGACAGAGTGACAGTGCAAACCCAGCTCCTGAGTCATGCATGTAAGTGGAAGTGGCTGTGATCCACCACCGTCCTTAAGAAGGTATCAGGAATTACTCTCCTTTCCTTTCAAAGTAGCTCATAATGATCAGCAAAGCTCACACATGACCAGAATCACCAATGTTGGGAAAAATTTACATAAGAGCTGCTTTTATTTTTTGCCTGCCCAGTTTAGCCATCTTCTAGTGAAATACTGAGAGTCTTTCTATTGCATTAAATGGGACTGAATTAACAATTATTTAATGATCTTTATCCCCCAGAGTTTTCATCTTCTGATTTTTTTAACCTCACTAACTCTGAGAAATCATCTACTAAAATTCTACCCAATGAATTATCTGTAGCAATGCCTTCAGCAAGCTCCTTCATTGCTAGCACAACAGCATTTTTGCTGACTGCAACAGATACAAGATCCTAAGAAGTTTACAAACTCAATTAATTTCAATGACTTTACGATTCTCAATTTCTTTAGGGTCCTTTGAAAATCTCAGATGCAAGGTTTAGAGTCTTATCTTTTACTTTTACAAGCCATACTTCGAGCCAAGGAATTAATAAAGCATGGTTTGTTATAGATGTGTGCCCTCCATCCTTACTACTCCCTGCAAATTCTCATTGCATTTACTCTCTTTCTGCCACATCTGTAATGTCCCTCCATGCCAGTAGACCTTAGATTCATCTACTCTTACGAAGATATAATAAATTGGCTGACAACAGCATGGCAGGGGCTGTAGCCTGAACTGTGCTGAGTAGGTATCTGGTAATCCAAACAGAACACGTAACCATGGAGTTTGTCCTGTGTCCATTCTCTCAGTGGAGTATTAATGCAGATCTCTCTCCTCCACTCAACCTTAAATTTTCACAAATACCTACAGAACATCATCCAGTCACATACTCTGACTTGTCTGGCCCTGTGTGGAGCCAGGAGTTGGACTTGACAATCCTTACGGGTCCCTTCTGACTCAGTATATTCTATGATTCTAGATTCTGTGGTTTAGGTGTTAAGTTTTTCTGTGAGTTTAGGTAAAACCCATTCTGTTTTAAGACTGTAGCTTAATCAAAACCAGTACAGGCAGATATGAGCATGGTTCCAGGACTTTTCCTTGAGAAAGCAAGCCAGAAAATAAAACTAGAGCAACAATTCCTCATTCCACAGGTTCTTACGTTTAACTAATCAAGTCAGGATACCTTTTGCAGATTCAAACTAATATAAATACAGAACATCTTAATCTTGTCCCAAGTTTTTAAACACAGACTTGAAAGTTTGTATTTGTTATCATGTTATACTTTAATTGCTGTTCTTGTAGGGATTTGTCCTGAAGTCTCAGAACAGCCCTTGAAAAAACATGAACCGTGGTTTATGGCAAAATCTCCATCTTCACAAAGACCTTCATAGCTGTTCACCTCCCAGAAGTTTAAGTAGATGTTTAGAAAACCTGTCACTGGTCACTGAGTGCCCTGAGCATAAAGACCAAAGCATTGCATTTGACTTGGTGTTCCACTATGAAACCTCCTACAAGGTTTCTACCTCATGGGTAGAAGCAATGAATCAGGAAATCAAGAACACTCCTACAGTCACAGAGATTAATCATTTTGACCAAAGGAAGCTTCAAACTGTTCATCAGCTCATTTCTCATTTTCAGTCCACCAGCACAACCTCCATGTTGCCTGGGTTCAGCCCAGAGCATTATTTTTCAGCTATTCTTTTTTTAAAAAGGGAAATAGTAACAAGGGAAAAGCTCAGAATTTTCACTGCATATACATTAGTTTCATATGTGAATGAAAGGAAGCCTGAAGATCTCATAGATCTTGGTCCAGAGATGCTGTGACAGTCCCCTTTCCTCCAGCATGGCATGCATTTCCACTCACAGGCAGGGCCCAGAGATATAAGAAAATGAAAGACAAAGTGGCAGAAGTACTCATAACAAGTTTAGGTTTAGTTTGCAGCTAAGAGGTCTGTGGAGAAACATAGGATGACTTTGTTTTGTATAACTCAGCTTCTCCATAGTGAGAACAAAATTTCAGCCTGTATCATGCCTTAGACCTTTCCAAAGACCTCTTTCCACAAATGAAGAAAAACCTTGTTATGGCAATAACTAATTTTCCTTCTCAGAGGAATAAAACTCCTCCCCCTCAATACTAGGAGGAATCCAAGCTCAGAGAGAAATGCCATTCAAACTGGTTAATCTATCAACAAGACAGACCTCCCCAGAGGACGTAACTTAACCCAAGGAGACACTGTTCACTTCTTCCTGAAACAATACTCTCAGTAAGAAAGCAATTCTTTTTTACTTCAGTCTTGTAAGAAGGATTCCAAGCCACATTTCCTTATGTATATTCAGAGGGTAGCTTGTCCCCAAGACAACTTGAGTCATAACATCACAACAATGAAGTGAGCTGACTGTAGTGGAAGATCTGCATTTAGCCTGGGACTTCACACAAAGCTAGGCTTCTCCATACAGCACAGCCTTTCCTTTAAAACCATCTGCAGTGATCCACCTTTTTTTTCACTCTGTGATAAAGAGGGTTCTTGCTGCCTGAAACAGACTCTGTGCTGAGTAGTTTACACAGCAGAACTAGGAGGGTCCAACTTTAACTACCTCCTCATTAGGGTACCATCTGCCAGAATTGCCGGTACCATCTCACATCACAGCAGTAGCTCCAAAAGCTCCATCCCACCAGTAGGCTAAGCACCATAAAGCAGAAAGGTTATGTAAATAACAGAGAGGCTGTAGCCCAGTGCTCATTATAAAAAGTGGAAATCCCAGTACACACTCCCAGGGCAAGACATGAGCAGACACGAGGGGCAAGAGAAGGTTTGGGCACCACCCCATCCATTCCTGTAGGGCTGAGACTGATGCCCGCAATGTACCGGACACACGTTGTGCACAGTCATGGCAACGCAGTCAAGCTGAACCACCAGTGGCAAGCATGGATAGAAGGTGTTAATGGTCCTCCCATCAAGGAACACAGGGGTTTATTTCACATAGGATGGAGAGAGTTCCTCACTCCATTGTGACGACCGTTTACCTACACACTTGTGGGTCACAAGGCTGCCACCATTGTTGCCTTTTCACTCTGGGCCCTTTAACTTGGATTCTTCCTTTCTAGATGTGTTATGAAAGCTCACCTGCTTGGATCCTTTAAAAGCCTTTAAAACACAGCATCAGGCCACTCTGAAATCAATGTAACTGCTTAAAATCCTGTGTTCATCCACTCATGTGGTGTGCAAATGTTGAGAGGTAAGGGATGAAATGCAGCACTCTCAGGCTTTGAGCAGAGAAGAGAGATGTGTGATAACTCACCTGTGGGCAGCGAAGCATATGGGCACGTCCAGTCAGCACATCAGCCGAGGAGGCATTATTTTTCCAGTCCTAGCAAAATAGCACAGAATCCTGCCAATCACTGTAGGAAAGAGAGCTGCAACCTGGCGACACCACAGCAATGCAAAACTGCAGGATGCTCGTGTGCCAAAAAGCACTCTCCACAATGAAACATGAGCCTGACCGGCTGCACACCTTTCTGATGTCCATTTTTGGCCTCCTCTGACTGAGAGCGCACTCCCCTACCCCCCTGCATCAGCTCTCACCTTCCACCAGTTGCTGTTTCAGGGAACTGCAGGCAGGATTTCCACATTCCTGCTTTTCCCTCCCAAGGCTGACTTTCTTTGGACTTTTCTTTTTCTTTGTTCTTACTTTGACCACACAGGATTTCTTAAAGCTCCTTCATCTCTCAACACTTTCGAATAAACCAAATCTTTTCTGTAACAGGCAGTATGTATAACAACAGGTCTCAGGGCAGTGCAAGACCACCTGCCCTGGTAAAAGCAGAGGGAAGCAAAGGCTTCTAAGAGCTCAGGAGAGGCATGACTGCTGGCGTGTCCCCAAGGTCATGTTCACGTCTCCCACCTTCAGGAAAGGAGGCAGTCCCTTGCAAGAGGATGCAGAGCCCAAGAGCAGATGCCATGTCCCCAAGCAGCAATGACAGGTCCCCCCACTTAGGGAGAGAAGGATGTGCCATTACCAGTGCCCTCTTCTCTTTGGAAGAAAGGCAGATGTGTAGGGCACACAATCTTGTCAAAATCTCCTTGAAACACCCTGAAATACACATCATTGCAGTGGTCAAGCTCCTGCCACATACCTGTAAGCTAGAAGACTGCAAAGGCAGATGAAAACCAGCCCCTCTCCTTCTGGATATCTGCCAACATAGCCAGACCATCCCATGATGAGGGTCAGCACCTGAGAGTACTAAGGAAAAAGGAGGGAGCCCTGGACAGCCTAGAGAGGCTGTTCACCTGGAGGAAGATGCATATGTACTGGCGCCTCTAGCCATCCAACTCTAGTCTTTTCACACGGTGCCCTTTTACATCTGCAGCACACTTCATAAAGAAAGGAAGTGTTCTTCTACAAATGACATTTCCCACAGTCGTCTTTAATTGGTCATGCCCTCTGGATAGGAGTTTTTTATTTTTATTCTCAGTCGATTGAAGTTGTGCCTAAAATCTCAGCCCCAAATTGCCCAATCAAGCAAAAGGCAAGCAAATGAAATCCATGCAAATAGGCTATTCTTGTTTTGTTATTATTTGGGTTGTTACCACATCCCATAGCACACTTTCCCATTAGCAGTGTTGGGAAAATATCTTTTTAGCAGCCACTTGTGGGCCTAATGTTGTTTTGTTCCTAAATAGGATAAACATGTAGGAAAGAAAGATAGGTAGATTGACAGGCAAGTATCTGTTTATGTCTCTGCATGACTCCAGTAACTTTTTATGTGCTTTAGCTTTGTATAAAAAAGCAAAACATCCCGTCATTAAAGATTAATTCAAGAAGCCTACCAGAAGAAAAGACAAGACGCTCCCATGATAGAGAAACCAGAACATCTTGCTTTTTCTCAGGAAGCTCCCCCCAAACCACCTGATGCTGCCATGGTAGGTAGGTGGGCAAACACCTGACATATTTAAAGTCCCAATACAGGAATCATACACACACATACACATCTTGGTTTCCCTGCAGGAATTTTTTTTTTTCACCTACCAGAGAAGCTAATTCCACTGGCAGTACCTCTGTCATCTACTCTCCTGGGGTATCTGAACAAAACGAAAGAAATATAAAATAATGGAGAAATGCAGTTTACTTTAAGCCCTCCAACATTAAATCATGATTTTATAACCTGAAGTTCTTTTTCCTCTTCACACATTTTTACCTGCTGCTGTCAGCTGTTTTGCAGTTGCAGTGAGCTGTCGTTCCCCATGCGTCTGGTTTTCCCTCCAATCCTTTTCTCAGTCTCAAATGAGGGCAGGATTGCACTCATGGGTACGGGGCAATTTCAGTGGGAGAAGCATTCTCCTACTCTTAAGGAAATAACAGGAAACTCTTGCCAATATGTCTTGGAGTGGAGGGTAGAAATCCCAACTGCTGCAACAGCACATCTGTCCACAGAAAAATCAAGCTGACACCAAAGGCCTCTTGGTGACCCTTTTCCATAACCACAAGGAGAGGACTGTGCAAGGCAACAGAGATTCAGGCCAATTCCATCTGGGCACAGGCACAAGGAAAAATGAAGATGCTGCAAAAAATGAGGCAAGACAAACTTTTCTAATCCTTTCTCCCTTTTATTGTTGAAGTAATCTCCTTTGGGGACACATTCAGTAAGAAGGCACTAGGTGCTGTGCGAATGCAGGGACAGAAGCTCTCCTTGCATCCACAGCAAGAGCAAGAGAGATGAATAGGCAGGAAGCAGAGCAGAGCTGCTAAAGGAGCCCAACATGAGATATTTCAGCAGCTGAGCAAGGTGTAACAGCAGCCAGATCTGCCTTCCCTGTCCTGCACCCTACTTACCCTGGTGGGGCAAGTAAAACCTCTCTCAGGGTCACCTGTCTGCCCCTGCTGATCTTTGGAAGAGTGAAGTGTTGTTGGGGATGCCTTGCATGGGAAATAACTTGCCCAGAGTCAGAGGGCACAGGATAGCATGAATTCCCAAGCAACGAGAACTGGCTTCAGGCTTTAAAGACCTGAGATTCATCTACCTTTCTTCTCACGTAGTGGACACAGCTTGAATCATTGCACTAGCTCAAGATTATCATTTAAGGGTCACGATCATAACTAAGATCAAGAAGAAGGAAGAGCAAGAAGTTATAAATTAGGCACGAGTATGAGCTGGGGCAGATACATGCTCAGTAAAAAATACACTTCTTAGGCTAGCAACCGGTTAACATGCTGGTTGGACAGAATAAACCTCCTGGTAGAACTACAAAATTTAAAAAAAAAAAAAAGCTTCTAAATCATGGCACTGTTTTATGAAAACTGCATGTGTATATAGAAAACTTTCCCTTTTTGATACAAAGTGACTGTTTATTTCATCAATGCTTTATTTATAAAGGTCTGCACTTGGCCTTACAAAACATCTATTCAAACACCAGTGACTCAGATTTTTGGGACTTTCCTGCTTGTCTGGGAATAATGTTTATAATACAAATGTCTAGTTAATGAAATGCCATTTTCTGCATGTCACTGACCTTTGTGTTCTGTAAGAAGCAGGGAAATAGCACCAGTCCTTCTCCTTTATTCTTGGAAACATAGAATGACAATCTCAGCGTTTCATTAGCAGAAGGCAGTGACAGATCCTGTTTTGATCAGGCACTACTTTTCTCTGCGCATGCTTCTCTGGCCAGAAAAGTTAGCACAGCATTTTTTCAGTTAACAGGCTGCCTTCCCTGTAGCAGAAAGACCCTTAGTAGACTGAACTGGAAATTATCTTTTTTCCTCTGGTTTTACACTGCCAAATACATTGGGGCACATAATAAAGGTGCTTAAGAATTACAGTAATATTGTATTACTATGTAAGCGATGACACCATACATGAACACTTGGATTTCATTACAAAAAAAGATCATTCACCTAAATTAATTAGGATGCTTCATAAGTGGAGCCCAAATGCAGAAATGCACAAACTGCAATTCAACAGCTCCTCTCCAAGATAGGGAAGAGCCCATTTTTGACTCATCCATCAGCTGCTTCTTCCTGTGGGCAAGAAGGATCTTGGCTGGGGGCTGCAATGGTGGTAGTGACTGGCATCCCGTTTGTCAATTTGAACCCAGCAAAGTCCTACTGTCACCACTGCTCTGTGAGTCACCGTGACGGCGAGCCCTACAGCTTCACCCCACACCACCATGCTGGCATGTTTTTATTGAGTGTAAGTCTTCCATCTGCTAGTTTAATTTGTGCTCCCCTCCTTCCTCCCTGCTTCTTGTATCAGAAAAGACAGCAGCCTTGTTAATTTTCTTTCCAGGACTTCATTGGCTTTTCCAGTCAATTATGCCAATTTTCCTCTTCTCTCAGATATCTTGATATTTCCCCATTTTAAAACCTTATCTCTTCTGACCCCTCATGTTTTCTACTGGAGGAAAAGCCTAAATAAAGATGACAATAACATGAAACCAACATCATAATTTTTTGGACTGCAAAAAAGTTTACAAACCGTTTTCCCAACTAGAAGCTTCTCTCGACATTTCAGTTCCCAGGAAGACAAAAGGCCGATGTGAATATATCCTCATGTGAAAAACACCGAACAAAACCTGACCAAGTGCAGCATGATTAAAGCACATCCATGTGCCCGGACAGATCCAGCACCAATCCACACTGGGAAGCAGGCTGGCCATCGACCATGCTGTGAGCAGAGCTGGACCTTTGGTGTACCTGCAGTGAGGAGATGTAAGGGGTGTAAGATTTGTGGTAAATGCCACAAAAGAATCAAAATAAAGCAACTATTGCTGATTTACAGTGAGACAAGACTTGGAATGTGGAACCATCAAATTTTTTGCCTTAGAGAGGACATGTGGTACAGCCCATGAATTGGGCTCCTCATAGCCCCTGTGTCCCCCCTGCAGAGCCACACGTATGCCAAAGGTCATCAAGTAAGCATGCTCAACAGTCTTTGGGTTTACTTACCTTTTCCTAATGAGCTTAAGCATAAGAGCAAGGAGATAACAGCCCTCATCTCCCGAAACTTCTCCACTGCCAAACTGAGTTGTCATTGGCCAAAATGCTGAAAAAAATTCTGCTGGTGAGCAGGGAAGGTGTACTAATAAACAGACAAACAAAAAGGTAGCATCCTCCCCAAAGTACAGTTTCCATTGCAACCAGACCAAACAGTGTTGTGAGAGGCTACGCTGCAGCAGCTGGAGAAGAAAAGTAACAACAAAGAAATGGCACCCTGAATTCCCAGCCCTGGCTCTGCTGGTGGATTGGCAGCCAGTCAGTCTTCAGCAGCCTGTGCACCATGGTGAGGATTTGCTGAAGGCAGAATATCCATTTGAAATCTAGACAGCTAGATAAAAGTCGTGCTTCTAGCTTCTTTTTTCTTTCACAGCTGATTCTGAGTCTTCCTGTCAGCATTATGCTTCTCTCAGTTTTGTTTTTCTCATTGTTTGAACACCCTGTATTTTTACTGCTGAAAGTAGCCATTGAAGAAAAGAAACTGACTGGCTGATCAGAAGTCAGTGTGAAGAGTAAAATGGACCCCTGAAAAACATCTGCCAAACACAGAAACCAAACCAAAACACAGAAAGCACTTTTTCTGCTCTCTGTTTCAGTATTCATGTATACTCCATATAACATAAGGTTAAAAAAACCAGTGCCAGCTAAATGGACTGCTTTACACTGTAGGCTGTTTTGTAAATACAGAGCTATAACTCACTCTTAGGTTATCAGGGTTGCTCCAGCTCTTTCAGGAGAAAAGAAAGTGCTTACAGGCAAGAGGCTACAAAGGAAGGAACCTCTCAAATGTGTAAGGAAATGGTAGACATGTCTGTGTGGATAACATGCTAGACAGTGTGTTTAGTTTAGTGGTTTGGTTTTACAGTTCTTTCAGTATATGGTACAGGAAAACAGTCAGTAACCAACTCATAACTTGCTGGCAAGTCACCTTTAACGCATGCAATGAAAATAAGCACATGACTAAAGCACTGAATGAACAGGGACCCATCCTTGTGAGTTATCTGCAGAGTTAATTTGCTATGTGCAGCATGTTCCACGCATTCTTTTCACTGGGCCGAAGACTGCTCACAAGTGCTTAAATGACAAGACATAAATTGTAAGAAAAATGCTGCTGATGGAGCTGCTAGATACAAATACTGCTTTGGCATCCTCTCCAGGCAGGAATAAACAGCTATAAAACCCACTGGAGTATCATGGGAGCAGGAACCCCATGGGAAAAGTTAAAAAGAATACATTTTTTTTCTGAGGCTGTTCTCCTACTAGCAGCTAAACAATGTGCACTTAAATCTGCCAGCGTTTTCTGTGTTTCCATCAGCTTGTCTCCCATTGTTCATTATCCAATATCATTCAGCCTTATAACATCTGAACAAAACCAGGGCAGCAGGCATGACAGTTTGTTACTGCTGGTGATTAACTGCCTGGTCCGCGTCACCCCCAGGGAAAGCAGAGATTGAGCTCAGGGGAATTTCTCTAATTAATTTAAACCCTATAGGCTTAAGATTTGCTTCTCCAACTCCTGTCATTTGGAAACATGGTGCTGTGAGCCAAGGGCGCAAAGCTGAGAGGCCTGAGCCAATGTACGTGTGTGTATATATATATATATACACACACAGAGCATTCACTGAAAACTTGTTTTGAGCCTTCTCATAATTTTCTTATTAAAAAGGCTTTCTCTGGGGGCTTTTTGACACCATCATTGATCCTCTTCATGCCTCCAGCTCTCTGGGGATGACATTTCCCCCAGAAAACAGAGCCAGAGAAGTACTTCAGCACCACATGTCAGCCTTAAAAAAAAAAAAGGCTAGGATAGCCTCGAGTTAACACGTAGACTGATGACAGCCCTCTGCACTACCTGGCAAAGTCTCCTCTTTCATTTGTATACTCAGTAATGGTAATCAGGCACAGCGACATTGGTACACCTACACCAAGCACAGAATACGCCCCACGGCGTTTGGGAGATAACTGATGTTTAACAATCTCCTTTAAGGTGAAAGCCAAAGGAACTGGATTTTTCCTGTCTGCTTTAGAGCTTTCACTATGAAAGAAACTTCTGTAGCTGCAACATGTGCCCCCTTCGCACCCTATTGGGATTGTACCGATGCTAAATACTGCTCCTGTCAGAAACAGGTTGTACATAGCTCACCCAAGCACAGGGTGAATTAATACCCTAAAGCAGCAAGTTAATTCTCCTTCGTCAGACTGTACAATTTGGGTGGATGTGAAATGAGAGCCACTCAGCCCCAGCTGGCCAGGGAAGCTGCCCAGTGGGGGCCAGGGGACAGCTGCAGAGGGAAGGGGCATCCCTGGATGGGGCTGCAGAAGCACCCAGGGGCAACTGTACAGGGCAGCCACCCCATTCCACCAACCCCCTTGGGGACACGGGGCAGTCCCCTGCATCCCTGCTGCAGCCCCTGCCCCAGGCAGTGCATGCCTTAGAGCCCATCCTCCTTGTGCCTTGAACCTCCGACCCCTTTCTAAAACATGGTGCACATTCTTGTGCTATGCAGGGTGCTGGGGGGGGGAACAACTTCCAAAGCCTAGCTGTGAGATAAGCGTGCAACACCTTCGCAGCAGCTGGGCAAAAAGGGTAACGTTCATTAGGTCTGTTAATTATGGAAGTTTTGCAGCTCAGTGCTTAATATTGAACAAATTGCCGGTTTGGGTCTGCACAATTACTGTCTGGACTGATAAATAACTATTTAATTGGCAAAGCTTGCGTGAGATGAACTTTTAAATCACAGCATTTCCACACAATACAGTGTGAAATTTCTTTCCTCTTTTTTTTTTTGGTTTTTGTTTTAAATGAGTCACAAAGAACTTGATTTAAGATATATAGCTATCTTCTTTTTAAGTGGAGTCAGAATGGCTGTACCATAACCTAATAGTGCCAGCATTTGGTGCCAGCACTTTGATCCATACACATGAACTGGATATAGACATAAGAGCTTACTAAACAAACTGGACAGAGTCCCAGTGGGAACACTCAAAAATGTATTAATCAAAGTCAAGCGGCAGAGCAAATTGAACCAGTTCATTAATTATGAAAATTCTCTCACGAAGTGACATGTTGTTAACTGTGTGGATACTTAACACATTTGAATCTGCAGACTTCTCTCCATACATGCAAAATTTAGGTAGAAATGGAGGTTTACTTTTTCCCTTCTCTTTCTTTGAATTAAAAAAAAAAAAAAGAAAAGGAAAAGCGCAGTATAAAAGTATAAATACCACATGGACATACCCATCACTGAAGAGCAGCTTCTAAAGGTGGGTTCATTGAAGAGTCAGGAGGCCAAGGGAAAAAAAATGTTATGCTCAGCAGTTTTGGGACACAGACCCTCAAAGGGAAGAGCAGGCAACCTGTCATGTCAGCCTTACTGGGTGAAATGGTGAGGCTCTGCAAGCAGGCACCAGTGACTGCAGAGGCCTCCAGCAGCACCATCTACCTGAACTGCTCAGCTCTTTTGCCCCATGCTCAGAGGCAGGGAAATGTGAGGTCTGGAAATGCAGGCAGGGGATGGTGACAGGGAAACCAAGTGAAAAGTTTTGATGCTTTCCTGGGGTGTTCCCCTTTAATTTCCCAGCCCTCCCATCCATCCTTGGCAAGGACCATGGGGGGAGCCTGGGCAGAGGAGAAAGTAGAAAAGCACTGGCGTTGCAGCAGGAAGGAGCAGGATGGCACCCTGGGGCGCAGCCTCCTCCCACACCACAGACTCCCATGGTCCAGCAGCCTGCATGACCGTGGGCCAGGCTGCCAGCAGGAACCTATGTCCCCAAAAGACACTACCCCCTGTGCTCAATGCTTGCCTCCCCACCTGGTCCTGGCCAAGGCAACCTGGGCACTGGAATCCAAAGGGGAGTTTGCCCATTTTGAACCAAAACTGTCCTCAAATAGAGGCAATATCACGTCTGTGAGGTGCAGAATGGCTTTTGCAATGCTTGGCAAGTCACAGTTTGCCTCTCTGTGCCTCACACACTTCACTTGTAAAAGAAAAAAAGCAACATCATCTTTGCAAAACACCACGCACCCTACTGACAACTAATGTATATAAGAGCTATAAAAATCCATAATAAACCCAGCCTTTATAGGGTTTTATTGGCTTGGGGGAAGATGAAATAAGAAAGAAAAGGTTTCCTTACTTTGCTGACTAGTAAATAAGTGTCACAAGTAAATGTTTTTCAGTTGTTTGTGCTTGATGGATTCTGTTACCTTTAGGCAGACTGCTTAAATAGAGACCAGAAGCCCACAGATGCCCACAGATTACATACAGGCTAAAAGCAAGTGCCAGTCAATACTGTGTTCCATTCTCCCAGCAAAATCCAAGAGTAGTTGTTTTTTTAGGGGACCTGTTGCTGAATATGGTCGCAGACTCAATTATGAGAGAGCCTGAAATTCCCAGGAGGGGTGTGATTGACATTTGCTTACAGACCCCTGAGAAAAGGAGAGCAACATGAGCGTGCATTACCAAATCCTGGGAAGGAGATCATGGGCCTTTGAGTGTTGGGATTACCAATCCTATGGACTGGTGGTCATTATCAGCCCTACAATATATACTTTTTTCCTAGTCTACCTGTCTTTGGCACTTTTGTACATCACAGGCTTAAAAAAAACGAAGTTTAAAAAAAATTAGAAGAATGTGTTTTCAGATTTTTCTTGCCTTTCAGCCTGATCTAAATAAACTCTCTTTGCAGTGTGTGAAAGAAGAGAGAAATTATATGTCTAAAGTAAAGAATAGTGATAAGCTCTAAGATTCAAATAGCCCAGTTCAGCAAGCTTTTCCTGACAATAGGTGGTTTTGAGAAAGAGAACCTGTTATTCATCAGACAGATACAACTTAATTGAAAAAGTGTGTTTCATTCAAAGTTTTCATATTTATTCTGGGTATTTTCTTCTTCTTCTCAAGGTTTCCTCTGAGTCTCTTTTCCTTTTTTTCTTTTTTCCAAGTTCCCTGCTGCCTATCGCGATTTGCCCTGGTCGGAGGTACTTAATCCATTTCTTCTCTCCTTTCCCTGACCCCTGAGAGAAAATGACCACTCAGGTATTTCTTGGTTTAGGAAATATGCTCAAAAAGAAAAAAAGCTTAAATATTTTCAACATGTAAGAATTAAAGAAAAGCTCTGGCATTTCTTATAGATAGCCTCAGCCTCACTTCAAATAATTTCAGCCTTCCAAAAGTTAAGCATTTAGTGAGCCAGCCATTTGGGCTTCCTCTATAATCAACAGAGACAGGCATGTGCCCAGGTGAATTCATCCTGCCCATCTTAGTCACCTCTCCTAGGATGGGATGAATCACATTTGCTAGAGCCAGGGGGGCAGAACTGCTGGCTTTGATTAAGCCCTGAACCTTGAGACAGCCAAAGTTTGGCTGGAGGATTTCCACCCAGAGTGAATATACACATTATGAAAAATATCACTGTTTCTGACAGAAAACATTCAAGTACATGTAAGCAAATCATGTGGGCATTTTAACTGGTAAGTCTTTGTTCCTATTTTTAATCCAAAATCGCTTACATAAATTCTTTATTCCACACCTAATTTTTTTTAAACCGTTGTGTTGTTTTTCCTGAAATTGCATGTCTTCATCTCCAATTGGCAATTAAGTTTAAAGTTAAGAATTTGTCATTTTGGCTGAAATAAAATTTACTTTTGCACAGCGCTGTTGATTAATTATTGTACTGCAGTACTCCACTGTTTTCAGTACCTGCCACTTGTTGTCACAGGCTGTTGATACAGGAAAAGGACATGCCTCAGCAATTAAAAAAACCCAAGCCTGTTTGGCATATATAAGTCTGACGGCATGGGAGTTACCTCTTGAAGGACTAAGCTTTGCTTAAATTTTTACTAAGGTTTAAGGAGCACTTTTCCTCAGGGAGTACCTGAATATTCTCTCCACCACTGACTCCAAGGCAGAGAACAGCCTTTCCTAAGGACTAGTCAGACGAAAGAGGGTAACTAGCCCATCCCCCTTGTGTGACCACAACCCACTAGCCTAAAGTCCTCCTGATACCCAGACAACTGCTATATTCTTGCAAAGTCCCTTTTCTAAAAGAGTAGTGACCAACCAGCAGTTGAAGAGACAATTCTGTACATCCACTTTACATATATTCAAGTATGGCTGCTTTTATCTAGCAGTACTGGGAAGCACTCACACACTGGGAATATTAAACTTATGTTTTACTTGGGAAGCTGCTGAGGAGAAAGGTCTTGGGAGGAATAAATGACTCTCCGGCAGCCCCCAGAGGGGAGGCAAGAGGTCCCTTGGTCGCATTGCAGAGCCAGAGTAAGGTCGTGCCCACTGTTCCTCACGGACCACGGTCAGGACCTCAGCAACAAGGGCTGTTTGCCTAAATCCTTGTTTCTACAGAGCAAATAGCATTTCCCAAGACAGCTGGTGTTAAAATTGAAATTAGGGTTTGGGGCCAGGGGGAAATCTGCTTCGCTCAGCAGAGCCCATTAACACAGGCGGACTCANTGTAAGTGGAGTGAGATAACTCTTTGGGCTGTTACAGATAGTAACGGTCTCTTCTTATACCTGCCGAGCCCTCCGCTTAAACCGGCCGAAACGACTGCTGACATAGACACTGAGCAGCATCTAGTGACCAGACCAGGCCAGTGCAGGAAGATGCTACGAACGGGCTCCTACACGCAAGCACTTGAGCCTGGATCTGAGGCTAAGTTAAAAAGCCGGGTTTATGCTCTCACTTCATCGAGGTTTTGTCCTAACTACAAATAAACGCATTCCTGCTTAAAATGGACTGGGCTTAAAACCTCTCTCCCTTAAAAACAAAAAGCTTCCCAAATCCCACACGATCGGGTGCACCAAAAAAAGAATGTGAGGTTAACAGAATTTGTCACTACATTGATAACACGTCTGCGTATCATGCCCTGCTTTTAAGCAGCAGTTCTGGTGCAGAACCGTTGAGATCTCCATGGTTTGGACTGAGAATTACGCTGTATCAGTATTTAGGAGCTCAGAATTTAATATATACCCTATTAAAAAATAGGCAATAAGATGTTCTAAGCAATATGCTTAACAGATGGTGGTTACCCTGGCTCCATGGGTGCTGGGGTTATATGCAAGCAGCAGAACTCTTTCTTTTTTTCTTTATTCTCCTTTTTTTTTTTTTTTTACTTCCTTAATATTGCCTTTATTTGATGGAAAATGTAAATGAAGGCAGAAAAATTTCTTCTGCTTTTTTTAACCAGTTCCACTGACCAGCTGTTTCCCATATTAACTTTATCAAAGACCCGTGGGGAAAAAATGTGCAAATCCTTGGGTAAACAAATTACCATCAAAAAGACAAAAGTGGTAAATTTGTGACCGTGTACGTCAGCAATTTCAGATATAAGTCTCTGGGGCCTGATTCTGACTGTGTTACATGCCCACAAACCTTAGACCTTGTCGACTTTCAAAAATTAATCCCAACTACAATGGGATGCAAATTTAAAGCAAAATACCCCTTCTTGAATGCCACCCCATGTATACAACTCATAGCTCAGAATAAGAATGCCTAGTTTGGGAGGGGATAGCCATTTTTAATAACCTTTTGAAGATGGCTCTCCCAGAAGGAACCGAAACACAGGCAGCAAGTCCTCTGGGGCAGACTGAACTGTAAAAATCACAGGACAAAGCCAGACCAGGTGAGACGGGAAATGGACTGGGACTATCTCCTGCCAGCATCTGCCAAATTCTTGCTTCTGGCTTGGTTGCCCCATTGCACTCCTGGATGTTGAAGGTCTGGCCACAAACACGGTTCAGCCCCCAGGATACGTAAAAGGTCCCCGACACTGCTTTACCCCATCAAGCCAAAGCTTTCTCTGGGTAATACAAATTTCTAAGCCTCTTCCCAAGCCTCCACATCAGGTGCAAACATCCCTAGGTACAACTGCTTCTTATTTGTACTTAGAAACTTGTCTGATTGGCTTTTCCTCTTCCTTTTTTTCCTGCCAAATCATCCCCAAAAAGCAGGGCAGGAAGAACATTTGGAGTTGAGCAATTCAAAACGATGGACAGGCAAAGGCACACAATAAGGATCTTGAGAGGAGCTTGTGGCTTTTTTGTATGAAAAAAAATTAGATGTGGGGGTTTGATTCAAATGTGCTGGGCAAGGCAGTTTCCTAACATGGCGAATCCTCTGCTCATTTTGCTTTCTTTCACTGGTGAATTTCTGCTTCCTCCCTGCATGGTAATTCATTTGCTGGTCATGTTTCTGTGCAAAGACACTAAAAGACAAGCTGATTTCACCACAATACAACCATGGCAAGGGTCCTGGTAGGAGCCTGCTTTGGAAGAGTTGTACATTTATTTAGGAGAGAAATTATATGAATGACTCTCACATCACCGGCCAGAAGGAGCAGAGCCTCATTAAATAATTATTGATCTTTTTAATTCTGAGTGAATGAAATAGAAAGTTCTCATGAAAATTCATTTGACTATTTAAATTAATTTCCTATGACCTTTTGAACATAGTTCTCATAAATACTGTTACTGGAAAAAATGCTCACCAAGACAGTAACTTTCCAGTGAACATTTCAGGACCTATCAGAAAGAAAATTTGCATCCACATTCAGGAGTGTCTGCACCAGGAACTCCCCACTAAGAGGCAGTCAGGGGATGCAGCAGACCAGCTACACACCAGGTACATCTTCAGGTTTGGAGTCTGCTCACCTAATCCTGGAGGGACAGCTTGCATTTCTGCCTGCAATCCCTGTCCAAGGGACCAGGTCACCTTTTGTACACACACAACCCCTCATTCTACAGCAGGTATCCCATGTCACACTCTTCATGAGGATCAGCCTGTGGCAAGGAAAACACAAGACTGCTGCTCTTTTGACAGCAACCAAGCCTCTGATCAAATCAAAGCCCTTGCAGAAGTAGCCACCAACCCTACATGGGGCCATCCTCCACACATGTGGGTGGAGAGCCCTTGATGGAGATCTGAAGGAGTGGTTGCTGTGGGACCATGTGGCCTTGACAGCACAATGACATGCACCAGAGGCTCTACCCATCCTTTCGAAGTGCCTTCTCACAACTCTGCCAGTCCTTGCATGTACACTTTCTGCTTGGATATCCCAGTTAATACTGTTGACTTGATGTCCAACCTTGCAAGAGAGCCTCAGAGGTTGCTTCTGCACATCTTTGCATATCTGATGAGGGATCCAACTTCCTCTGGTTTCCAGAAATTTCTAAATATGTGAAGGAAGTTATCCTGAGGCATTTCTGTTATGATTTTGCCCAGAGGTTACTCAAAACCAAAGGCTGACTAGTCTGTCAGAACAGATGAAGCTCCGGTTTTGAAGAGCAGGAAGATTCCTCTGGGTAGTTCACTATAAGAAGCATTTAAAAAAAAAAAACCCAGGTAAAATTGAAAATTCAGGTAAAAGAAGTATCTGAGATCTATGAATCTATTATCATGTATATGAGATGCAATCTCTCTGTTAATCTACTTATTAAATTATACAACTGTCACAAACTGATACAATCTAACCATGTAGAAAAGAAAATAATATGAGTTAATTATTGTAATTCTGGGGGACAGGAGGGTGAAACATCTCAAATTCTCCCAGACAGATGCTTTTCTGGTAACATGAGGATATTCACAAAACTCCTTGCAAATGCCGGGCCGCATTCACATGTGCCAATTTTCGTTCTTTCAAAGACTTCAGAAGTCAGGCTTAGTGCATATGAGTGCAGCTGATGCCTTTGATTGAGGATATTGTTATTACTGAATGCACTTCTGTCACATTTGCTCATCTGAATGCAACCTCTGAGGAGTTATCTGCACACAAGCTGCTTTGGAGAGTGTGCAGTACAGACCTTTCCTTTTTGATATTACATGTGTTTGTTCTCTTGAAAGGCTTTTAGCCCTGAGGTAAGGATTAGACAACAATTTAGGAGCCTTAAAAGACATCATCATAAAAAAATATAGACTCAACTGTCATCTTCAGAAGAAAGAGGCCTCATTTGGTTTTCAAGGGTGTTGCGTTGTTTTCCACGCTAGGATTACTGCAGCTCACAGCAGATGCAAAACAGAATCATTTCAGCAAACTGAGTTGTTGTAGAAAATCCCCTGTTCCAGCATTACTGCAATAGTCTCTTGTTAACCAATGCTTATGGCACAGATGATGAGCTACTTTTGTAGTTCACCTAAACAACAGTGAAAAAATGTTTCAGCTGACAAACTTTGAAGTCACCAAAATGGAGCCCACAGCACCACCAGCCTGGGCATCAAAACCTATTCACATCCAGTCTGGAAATCAAAACTAATCAATGTGAGCAGTTGCTCCCATTGCTCTGGTCAGAGCCCCCATCCCACCACCATGCCAGCTGGTCTGCAGTCGCATCATCTCAGCAGCCTTCTGGAGAATATTTTCTTCTTCCTCAGATAACAAAACTGCAAGTTAGAGGGCACAAACATAGAGATATGCTTTTTTCTGGAATACTGACTTTCTGACAAAGCCCCTTAGGTGACTGCATTTCCATTCACACAATATAACTGCATTGCACAGCCTTCTCCAGACAGTTTGATGGTGCAAGAGGTGTGCTCTTGCACAACCCTTACACTGACGGCAACGCAAGCAACCACAGCCATGGTATGTCTGCAAAAACAGGCTCAGGATTTGCTCTGTATGAAATGTTGATATGAAACAGATCACCAATAATTTTTACATTAAAAACAGCAATTAGTACAAGAGAAAATGTACTCTGTTTTAAATCCATGAAGTGCCAAAAAATGGTGTTATAGATTAAATCAGTGATAAGTGTAATTAATGTCCAGGTTTGATACAGAGGTATGTAGAGAAGCTATTAAGCTTCTTCTCTTTTACAGAAGCAGACCACTAAAAGAGTGAGAACACCCACTGTTGATGAAAGCATCAGCATAGAGCTAGTCCCAAGTAGAAACCATCTGGTGTTAAGGCATTTGGTTTTGATACAGAAAAAAGACAGGTTAGGCTACACATCAGTGGAGCTGGGCTTTGATTTTGTTCTTTTGCAAAGAATTTCAAGGAAGTAATAGCAGAAAGAGTCAGAAAAGCTAGCAAAGGCAGCAGCAAGAAAACACCAAGCACAGGGTCTGTGGCAGGATGGTGCAGAGAAATAGCTGAGAGTGAGTTTTTAAGGCAGGCATTGTCAGAACAGTCTTGAATCTGTTGCAAAGATGCGACTCTTAATTTATCCAGAGTCATGAGACATTGATTCAAGCCTCAGTTTCTAATGGAAAACACCTGGTAGGGCCCAAACTAGTTCCCAAATGCTTGAGTCCAAAAAGGGGTAACAGGATGTTCTCACCAACATTTGGGAGCTGCTCAAGAGCATTATTTTTCAGAAAACATTGATCCCTGCATTGTAGCAAAGAGTCAGATCTCAGCTAGGTGACAAAGCTAGAAAGCTAGTGTCCCTTGGATCCTCTTGGTACTGTCACTGGGGAGTGACAGGCCCTAAATATGCTCTAAATGAGCTCAGCAGAGACTCAGTCCATGATGTTCCTGTTATTATACCACTGTGGTTACAGCCTGACATGTCATTGACAAGGCTGGCAATGAAAGATATATTTCATTTCATTCTTTCCTCACCAAAGAGCAAGGGGACTCCACTGTGTAAAAATTACCAGTTCTTCCTCAAAGTTCAGCCATTTTTGAAACAATTGATCAGTCAGCCTAGGTAGCTGCCAAGTTCTCCTGTAAACCTGCAACAGGATAAAGATTTGCTTGCTACTGTTGCCACATTTTACAGCTAATTATATTGTAAAGTATGTTCTGTTGAGATACTGCTGGGAGGGGGTGCGGGGAAGGGGTGCGGAAGGCAAACCTCCTTGAATAACTCAGATTGGAAGAACCTCAGGATCTTCAAGCCCAACCTATGACTTAGAGATCAGGTTGGACACAGAAACCAGTACAGGATTCCTCGGTCAGTACAGAGCCGAATCATTGCCACAGAGCAGCACTCTGCAAAAGAAACCAGAATGAGTCAGAAGAGCATAGCTCTGCAATTAAATACATGAAAAAATATGTGGGGAAGTATCAGGCTAGGCTAGGCCAGCACAGCATAGCACAGTACGGAATTCCTGCTGAATTCTCCAATTGCTAAGACACATTTCCAGAAAGGTTTGCTGTTTAATTTGCAAACATTGAGCAAGAGAAAATCATGAAGCTCCACTAAACTCAAATAATCTTTCATGCAAGTACTTAGGATCATTCAGATCTCAGTGCTTGGCCCCTCCACTTCCTAAAGAAATAAGAAACATATATGCCAATGAGAAGGGCCCTGTCAGCTTTGGACAGAACCAGGATCATAAAGAGGACTTCACTGTTGACTCGTCTATGGTTTAACATGAGAAAACAAACTTGAACCTGAATGGTTGAGAAAAGCCATAGATATTTTTGTTGAATAGAGGGCAAAGAAACACAAGACAACTGTGTTCAACTAAGGGCTCAAGGCTGGGATTTTGGAAAGTATTAAATAAACTGAAGTCTCAAACACTGCCTCTTCATGAGGGCAATGTGGGATTAATACCAATGCAGACATCCATGCTGGTACCTGCACATGATGACACAAGAATTTCAGAAGCTTTAGAAAGAAGCACCCTGGCTTTCCCAGATGTTCATTAGGCAGTGCTAGCATAGCTATCAAAAGGAAGGCCTGAAGTCGATTTTATCTTGCATCATAGTAGATAAACTGAATTATTTGTAGGACACTGGAAAACAGATTGTGCATCTGAAAAGGGGGACAGGAGAGTGGCTCTGGGCTCCAGGCAAAGCCCACTCAAAGCAAGAAGACAATGGTGTATTTGGTCTTTTATGACTGTACATGGCTCAAATGAGTGGCATTGTAAGAGAAAAATGTTTTTATTTTAAATTATAACGTACGCTCCATTGTAGGATTATTTTCCAAATTGCAATTGCAAGAAGATATATAAACTGAAGTAAAAGTGTCAGATGAAGTAATAAAAAAAGAAATAAAATAAAACCCAAAAAGTTAGATGTATTCACCAGCTTACCACCTATATTGACACAGGTATGGAGATTGCTGGGAGTTAACAATGAAAATTATTATATTTTAAAAAACACTATTTTATTAGCCTGATAAGGATCTCCAGCACATATAGTAACTAGATAAAAGGCAACATTTGCTAATCTATAGAGCTATGAACTGGAGGAGCTGGTCATAACGCACTGGCTGGAGCTGACAGCCTTCTGGCTCACACACTTGTGTGCTATAACCTGTCTTCCAACACCCAGGGAAATTAGTTTTTGCTCTCTGCTGTGTAAGGCACACACCCGCCTATTTGTGTGCAGATATATGGATTCTGATACAAGGCCTGCTGAAATTTGTAGGAATTATTCATCTCAGTGGAGCTTTGGATCGGTCTGTAGCTGACAGGAATCCAGACTGCATTAATACTATGCACTGGCATAGCTGAAGATTCATGTGTTTCCACAATGAGCAGCCTTCACCGGACCCCCTGAAATATATTTCTCAAATCTTATCTTGCCTATGACACGCCTGCTTTCGTATTTTTTGTGGTTTATTTTATTGCTGATGCCCCTTCCTCCTGTATGGCTCAAACTAACAAACTGGCTGCCACGCTGGCAATAAAAGCCCAGTCTCAGAGGCACCCCGTTAGACACACTGTCCTGTCAGAGCCCGGACAGCTCTGCCACCCGGGCAGCACTTACAGAAGAAGACAAAGGAAGCACACCTGCATCACCACCTACTTCCCTGAGAAAAAAATACCCATCCAGTCTTGCAAGATGTGGGTGTTACTTGTTATGGAAATCCTATTACAATGAGTTGGCAAAGCTGCTATTATTCGTCGCATGAGCATTGCAAGACAGGTATCTAAACAAAATTGGACATTTTGATTTTTATACCAGCGTTAAAGTTAGTTTTCAGTGGTTATGATTCCTGGCACAAAGCACTCTGAACACCATATCAGCATGTTTTTTCTTTCTTTTCATTTATTAAAGCATCTAAATGAGATTTCATCATGCATGCATAGGGTAAACACCATCTTAAGATAGAACCTAGGAAATACTCTTTGTTAAATTATAATCTCTTGAGCTTCACTGTATTCCAGCTGTCATTAGAGAGATCAAAATGTACCTTTACTTTGCCTTGTTTATTTTAACATTCAGGATTCAAAACCAGATAAAAGGTAAGATTTACTGTACCAAAACACGAATTCATGTTGTTGTTTGAGGCAGACAATGAAAGTCTCTGCATATGCTGCCACTGATACGTTAACCCCAATTTGGAAGTATGCCATATGTTTATTTCAGGCCTCAGAAACCTTCTTAATTTACAAGAACAATTACAGTTCACTTGGTACCTAGCTTTTTACTTTCTTTGGGGACAGGGTGGGGGTTTAGCCATACATTCAGACACAGAAGCTACTGGCTACAGTCATCGACTTGAGCAATGCATCTGGAAGGTGCACTTACACCCGTGCCATGTGTTCTCACAGGTCGTTTCAGGCTCTCTGGGTCCCACTTGCATCCTTCCTCCCTTCACAGGTGCTGCAAGCTTGCAGTTCNCCCGCCCCTTCTAATCGTGTTAGCAAGGCAGGAATCACGCATGTCCCCACGTTGGCAGAGACATTCAGCCTTGGCACCCTCTGAGAGGAGATGTACAGCAGCAGGGGTCTGCCTACCAAAGCAGAAAGACCCTGAAGATGCCAATGTCCACACTACCGAGGGGATGTGGGGAAAAGCCGCAAAGAAGCTTAAAAAACAGAGGGAAAACTGGCAGATGGAAAGGGAAAAGGAGTGATGAAAGCATTAAGAATCCATGGATAGGATAGGCTGAATAATGAGGACCCAAATAGGATGGAAGATCAGAGAAAGGCAAGGAAAGGTGAAGCAAATAAAGCTGGAGGATGTGAAGAAGACTATATGGGAAAAAAATCAGAGAGAGGGGAGGACTGTAATGCTTAGTGAAACAAGGTCTAACTAGAGGCTGTTTTAGGTGATGGAAGAATTCATTCAAGGTCAATAGTTATAACCCCAGGCAACGTAAATCAGCATTGGATGAGGTCTTTATACTACACCCAGCCAGGCAGTGCCACACACAGCTTATGCTACAATGAGTCTCTGAGATCTCCTTATTGTACAGGCTGCCCAGGGAAGGGACATGCATACGCCAGATGAAGCATCTGTTATTATCAAGTGACACAAACAGAACAGTCACCTGAACAAGGACTCAACCAAAATGCGCAATAAGGTTTGCAGAGAACTGTCTCATAAGAATGAGACATGTTGTAAACAGTCAGACTTCAGACAGATAATGCTAATAAATTGTCAAAAATGGTTCACGTGGTTGTTTTAGGCCAAATGTAAGTGTACAGGCTTACACCCACAACTCCACACTATCTATCCAACACCCAACAAAGCAATCTCTAAAGCATGGCAGAAGGGTACTGCGTCCAAAAAGGAGGAAGACTGTTAACGTCTGGTAAAAAAAGACCAAGAGACAGGCTTTAGAGACATTTGGGTTATGCTCAGGAGATTCATCTTGAAGGGGATGCACACTAGAAAGTCAGTTGTATCAACAGACAGAAGTTTGAGTTGACAAACTGCCCCTGAGCATGTCTGGAGTGAGTAGCTCCCACACCACCATCTTGCAGCACTGGATACAAGCACCATAGTCCGTAATGTGGAGTTTTGCTAAAAACCCTGTGTAATCCATGAGATAGAAGAAGCTATTTAAAAGTCATCTGTAGAGAAGAAATGTGTCTATTTTGCATCTTGTATGCATTGTTTCCAAAAAATAAAGTTACTAAAAATTGCAATGGTTGATGAGCCACAGCTAGCAGAGCAAGGTGCAGCCAGGATGCATTGGTAGATCTGTCTCTTGTTTCCCTATGAGACTTGACCTGAAAACCGATGACTTATAAACTTCCTTTAAAACTGAAACCTGTCTCCTTTTTGGTACCAAAGTCCTGGAAGAAAGGTTACACAAACTCAGATACTGCAGGATTAGGATCAGACATTTGGCAGAACAAATTAATCCGTGGTTTTCTTTTGAGCCTCTGTTTTAAGCAGCTGGGTCTGGCCTTGAGGGCAATGTCCTGAGACATAGCCGGTCCATGCATAGAAAAATAAAGCTCTCACCCAAAGTGATACACTGAAGAGGATGTAGAATGACAGTGATCTTGGATGGAGGTTTGATTTTATTTATTTAGTGGCAAAAGCACAAAGGATTTTTGTCACAACAGTTGGTGTTATTTCTCATGGCACTTGTGTATTCTTATTCTGAGTTTTTACTAATAAGAATGATAAATGGAAAATAATTTTTTACTCTTGAGATATTTCAAAAAAACCCTGACATTTAAAATCTGCATGCTTAGCAGGTCATTAATTACTTCATTTAAGAGTTGACAGGTCTCATGTCATGCTATATGCTGTTTTTCAAACTGACACACCCACGCTCTGCCTAAAAGCTGTTGAGTATAAGCGTCATCATTTATAATGCAAAAAGGGTATCATTGATTATGTCCTGATTATTCATCATAATGCTTTCTTTCATGTGTACTTAATCACTGTGGTTTCTTGGAATATGCAAACCTTTCAGGCAAATCTTTCTACAGAGCAATCCAAACAGCTCTCTGAACTGACACCAGCTGGGTAAATAGGGCTCAGGACTTTGGGAACAATGCAGCAGCACAAACCCCACCTGCAGCTGAAGGAAGCCAGGAGGTGGCGGGGAGCTAGGGAAGTAAGGACATTGGGGGTCTGCAGAGGTGAGGTCCGATCTCCACTGCTGAAGCAGTGCATGGCCCTGGGCCCAGGTTTGCCATGATGTCTTCTGCGTGATCATGGCAAACACAGACCTCTTTGCACAGGTGGCTGCTGTAGATCAGCCAACAAGAGCAAAAGCATCAGAAAAACATAACAATGAGGTCAGGTAGTGATCTGACTGAAAAATTCACTTTATCACAGCTATTAGCATGTGATTTTCTAGGAGAAAGTGATGGTACAACGAAGTCCATACACATTTGGTCTCCAAAGAAAAGAGAGCATCCACTAGAAATGGTCTCAAAAATCAAACTGCTCCCCTCCTGAACAACTCCTGGAAGGTTTATTATACAAAGGAGGTTTACCAAGATGAGCATTTGCAGTAGTCACGGAGACATACGCTGAATGAAAAAGATAAACCATTACGGTCTAGGGCTTTACCAAGCAAGACAAATATAAATGCTAAGAACAAATACCTGACCACTAATTAACCAATAAATTAAAGCTACCCAGTGTATTTTTAACAATTTTAAAAATAATAGTAATAATGCCTTTTTTTAAAAATCACAATTCTGGGGAACTAGAAGTGTTTCTTGCTATGTTGTTGGGGATTTATTCTACTAAATGAGTGTTATGGTAGTCAACACCTTCCTAGAACCCCGTGAAGGTACTCAGGGTTGTCCTTGTTGCCAGCATCATCCCTGTGTGAGGGGATGTGTTGGAGTTCCCGCATTCCCTGATGTGCTGGTATGCCCCATACTGAGGATTTTGGATTTGGCTGGAGCTGGAGGTCAGCATCATGGGCCATGCCCACCATTGTGTACTCAGGCTCATCCTGAAGCACCAAGTACCAGAGCAAAGCAGAAAGCTCACCTCAGAAATTAAATCTGCTTGGTTGGGAGCTCAACCTTTGCTTCCGCAAATGTGTTTTTGAGAGGAAACTCAAACCTTAAAATATTTATCAGTTAGGGGAGAAGAACCCTGCAGTCCCGAGTGCTTTCAGCCTTGAGGGAAGGGGCCTGAGAAGCCAATTTTTCTTCATCTAAAAAAGGGAGCAAGAGGATCTCTGAACACTGGCACGGGCAAAGCTTCTGCTGACGGAGATGAAATTATCCCCAGGGGAGCTGTATTTCTCCTATTAAAAACCCCTTGCTTTTCACATCTGTGAGCATGAAATTCTGGCTATTTGGCAGATGCATAAGAAAGTTATTTTAAAGGCAGAACATCATCTGGTGGGAATATCACTACATGGCGCTAGTCAGAGCAGGAGGGAAAGGTTTGCCTTTTCATTACTTGTGACCTGGGCACCAAGGGCCCTGGACCTCGTCCTCCCCTGGCTACAGTAGTTGAGTGAGGGGCAGTTTAGCCCCAGTGTGATGGTGGGGTACTGGAGGGCCCCAGCTGTGGATACAGGAGGAAGAAGACACCTGTCTCTTCAGACCCCAGGCAGAGCCACAGGCACTCAAACCACAGACCCTATCTTCCTTCTGGTGTAGGAGTCAAGGAGGGAGAGGGACATGGATGTTTAATCCTACAGGGATCTCTATCACTTCAGGCAGGCCCAAAACTGCAATACCTCACAGGGCAGTACAAGGAAACATATATAATTTTAAAATGTTCTGACCTGACATATTTTTGCCAAAAAGAACCATATGGAACATTTCAAATTATCTTTCTGTTCTTTCTTTACAGTAAAGTAGCCACAGCCTTATTCAGGAGACTTATTCGAGAGACTCTTCTGTGCTGAACTATGAGGGTTAAAAGAAACTGCTGGTGGGCCTCTCAAAATCAAGCTGCAAACAATTTTCTTCCTAAAGATCTTAATTAAACACTCTGAGCTGATTAATATGTAAGACAGGCCCTAAAAATTAGACTGTGGCCCCTTTCTTTACAAAAAAAGACAAACTGATAATTCTTTCTCCAAACACCCACCTGATCAATGGTGAGACTGAGCAGCAGATTTTTCAGTTATGGAAAGCTTTCTCCAGGCCACCCAGTAGAACACTTCACTTAATATTGATGAATTTTTATTTAAATCAGCTTGCACAAAAGTGAATTCTCTTTTTAAATAAAACATACCTACAGGATGAAATATGCATCCACAATAGATACGTGTCTTTCTACAGGTAATTAGTCCTTAAAGGATAGCACAATGGAGTTTTCCAATTTTATAGAGGAAAACCAAGAACCACAAATATTAAAAGGTTGCCCACACCCATGGAAGAGAATCAAGGAGCTGAACAGACACTGCACAATTTGCTACATGATCAATGGAACTTTTCCTCCCTTGCAAAATGCAGTCTTGGGGACAAGCTACTAAGGGGGTCTCCAAAACACCCAGACCAAAATATTCACCAGCTTTAAGTACTGAAGTTACTCAAGCAGTATTAATGTTAAGATTAAAATGGAGAACAGCACTACAGCTCATAAAGGCAGAAAAAGTAACACCGATAACACTATCTGTAAGGTTAATTAATGCATAATTGTTCCTTGGAAGCCTTTCTCTTTTGTTCCAAAGCAGGTTGTTTGCCAAGCAAACACCAATAGATGTGTGAACCACCTACAGCAAATGTTCATACAATGAAAGTTTCAGAAGTGACTGGTGATATTTGCTCAGGTATTATTTTCAGCCACCTGCACTGAGTTTACAAAGCGGGTGGGCAGTCGTCCTATCTTTTGTGTTTCCAGCCTTTGTTGCTGAGCTACCACAACTCATTCCCAACAGTGAAAATAGACCCAGGTGGTTTCTTCCTCTGCCTGAACCTCAAGAAGGGACACCCTTCCTTTGGACTCTTCTCTGTGCCCGGGCAGAAGCTGCATTTTGAAATCCACAGCAGCCAATTGTGGTCTAAGGAATGTTTTCCTACTTGCTGGATGAACATGAGGAACGGTCCAATCAGCATCATCAAACCTCCAGGAAGTTTTCTCCATAGCTTTAGAGCTGGCTCTCTGATAAGGCACTATGGCTATGCTATTCCCACATGTGAAGAACTGAGGAAACAACTGTGACAGATGATGGGTGCCATTCTTCTTACAGAAAGCCATGACAGCCTCTTTTTGAAAGCCACCTTCAGTGTGACTTTACACCATACATTTCTTAACTGGGAGGTAAGACCTAACCTCAGTCCAGGAAAGGGTGGCAGAGGAGTGAAGGACCAGCAATGCCGGAGGCTTCAGTCCAGCCCAGGGGCCAAGTGTTTAACCCACAGTGACTTGAAGCAACATCTAATGCAAGCATAAGAGTGAAAGAGAAAAGAAGCCTGGAAATTGTGTAAAGCACGTGGATGGAGACAGCAGCCATGGCTGATAGGAAGCAGGACTGTTCTCTGCTAAGAGCGCATAAAGGAGAAACCAAGGCAGATGTGCAGGGACAGACTCAGATTAAACCATCATGGAAATTAAGATAAGAATTTGCAGAATTTCATTTGGGAGCTCATTATTTTCCTTTGGTATCTGTCTCTTCCACTTGACGACAGTGAATGCATCAAGAAATGTTTTAATAAGCTGTTCCTTAGTTTATTGTCACTTGAACCCAGGAGGTTACAGGAATATCTGATCTGCCTCAGACCCAGAAAGCATCTTGATAGAAGACACTTGGAAAGCCTAAACTACGTGTTCCAGCAGCTCAATAGCTAGATATCAGTGCCACAGGGCCCAGGAAAACTACCAGGCACATAAAGGAGCTCAGTGATGGCTCAGAGTAAGGGCACTTATTGACCAGTCCAAACCCAGTTTACTATAAATCATACAGGATGCAAAGGTTGGTGTCTAACATAGCAATTATGGCTGTCTGGACTGTGAGCTGAGGCCTGAGTTGTGAGGCTGTATGTGCATTTGTTGACACAGTCATCTGCCTTTGCTGTCTGCCTTGCAAATAACAAGAGAAAAATGGTTGTGATATTTTGCAAAGCAGATCTCTTGTAAACTACAAGCATCAGCAAGAGCATCAAGCGGCCTTTTTCTCCCAGTTGTGCCTTGGAACAGAGGAAAAATGCCCTAGATTGAAAACCAACCTGATACCTTATTTTTTAAAATGGTTTCCCAGATAAATTTCAGAGACCTATTAAGCACTCTAGATTGAAGTTGTTACTCTTTTTCAGACATAGCCTGTGTCACTGGGTGTCTGTAATGCCATGAAGCCTCAGAGCGCTTCATGGCAACAGCGTGTCCAAACAGACGACCCAGTCCTTCAATCTAAATAGCTTTTTTTTGCACAAATGAGAACTGAATTAAGGACAAAAAACCTTTTTCCTTTTTCTTTTTTAATAATTGCAAAAGATCAGCAAGTTAAAAATTACCTATACTGTAGTTTAATGGGCAATACTCCACAGTTCTCTCTATGGACTTTACATGGATTTTGGTTTTCAAGTGTCCACAATCTTTTCTCTTAGACTTAGGACCCAAAGGTGCTCAGTACTGTGTAGCCTTAGCACAAAAAATATTCCCATGCTCCAAAATGTTTTCAGCTGAAGTACAAACCAAGAGACATGCAGGCAAGAAACACAAGGGAGTAAGCAGCAAGGCAAAGGAGTGCTAGCAAGGTGAGTTGGTGTGTAATTTAGCTCGCAGCTAATAGATGAAGACCTATTAAAGCCAGGGTAAGGTACTGAAGTTGTTCCTATTCAGGGAGCTGGGAGTTTGGCTCCATATAAATGTGCAGATTATAAACTGAGTGAAAGGCAAAAAGATGCTACTGTGATGCTGTTGTGATGCTAGCAGTGATGGTGCTGTTTTGCTGACAGCTAGACATGCATAAGGAGATTGGCAAGGGGGCAGCCAAGTTTTTTGTTTAGACGGGAGGTGATGACCTGGATTAGAGAGGTATACCTCTGATTTAACAGTAGAAAAATTAATGTTGTGTTTACAAGTGAGATTATCCTGGAAGAAGATATAGAAGATTATTTCAGAGACTCTAGGAGAATTATTTGTGGGGTAAGAGTCTAATGTTCAAAGTGAGTGGCTTATGGAGGTACATCAAGCTCAAAGAAAACTTCAGCAGAACAGCAGCAACTATCTTTCTTAACCCTGTGCCCATGGACTGTTTGAGCTAATTCTTTATCCTGTTTTATATTGCAACAGGTACAGACAATCCATATGATGCAAAAGGGAGGGTGTGTTTGTTTTGGAAGGGGCCATGGTAAATTCCACATTTAACATTACAATAGAAAAAAAAAAAAAGTGCTCTGCATGTCACTTTTGCCAAAATATGATTAATGTCTCAGCATATGAACCTTTAGTCCTGATCATCTTCCTGGCCACCTGCTGCCATTTTCATCAGCACTGGGATGCTCACCTGTCTCCGCATTGGGAAGGAAGGGGCTGTTGGCATGTCATATCCAGCAAAGAGGTTATCAGCCAGGGCAAGCAGCTCTCCCATGCGCAGCACCTGATAGCACAGGACACGAATAATCCTTCGTCACAGAAAACCACGATATGTCATCAAAGATCTTATCATCAAGGAGTTGTTTGCTCTTCAGAGCAGAAGTGTGCCATTGTCTTCAAATATTCAAGAGGCGTGTTGGCCACATCCCTTCAGAACAAGTGAAAACAGATGGAAACCTCAACATGGGAAGAGGAATGCGCTCGCCAGAGTGGCTTTTTCTCATACAGACTCACATGTTCAGCATGGTGCATTGGCGGCACTGAAGAGTGGGTGGGCCACGTGGCTGGCTGCCACCACTTCGAGAGCTAGGATTTATTTATTCAGTTTTTTTAGCTCAGGCTGAAGAAGTTTGCATTTCAAGGCCCCAAGGTCAGTGCTACTCTCAATGACACCCTGAAAAGCACAGCGTCTTCTACTCACAGAAAGAACGAGCTCTGCAGAAAATGGTAATGGAGACCTTGAAGATGCTAAGAAACGTGGCTAAGATCCACACTGTACACATCTTAGGGCCTGTTGTGCATATGTATTCCATGACTGTTGTATTATACATGTTGTACAAGAAGTGACTAGCTCAGAAGACTAGCAGGTCCAAAATATCCTGCATGTAAGCAGAGTTAAGGCAAACGGAACTGCAGTATACTCTCGATTACTGGACAGGGGTCTGTCTCACCAGTTAGTGGTACGAAGTCAGGATACAATATAATGGCATTTGTTCCATCAAGCTACGAAGTTTCATCCAGAAATTTCCTGTGTACATAACCAAAATACATAACTGCACTATGGACAAGCACTGTGGACAGAGAAGTGCCCAGCTGCCAGCTGAACCTAGAGAGAGAGTGCCCAAATCCCAGATAGTGCCCAAATCCTGCAGACTTCACCTTAAGTTTGTCATAGAGTTAAAACATCCTGGCAATGCAGGAGACATTGAGGTGTTTTTGCAACTCACGCAAACCTCTAGGTGAGTGGAACACAGGAATGAAATGCAACCATCCTCATCTGGTACATTTTAACCCTGAAAGAGCTTGTGCAAGGCAGTATGGTGCCCAAGGGAGTGCTGACCGAAATGCAGCAGGTTGTGTTGATAAAACTTACTGTAAGTGCATCGATACTGCGGTTAAAAGTTGTGTCTGTTCCTTGTTGTAGGCATAATCAAGGCAACTGCCAGGTAGCTAAATTCACTTCTGATTAACTGGATATCTAAACAGGATGGACTTTTAATCATCTGTGAATCCCTGAGGTTGTCACCATCTCTAACCATCTGAGAACTGACCAACTTCTCAGAGGAGTGCTGCCAGCTGCTCCCCTGCACTCCTGGCAGCGCTAGAGCCAGCACTGAACCAGCTCAGGTATGTTTGCAGGAGCTGTCATTACACATACCCCACGTCTTATTTCCTTGATAGAGTCCTCTATAAATCAGTCAGAAGCGTAATAAAAAAATATTATTACATGGAAAATGTTGTAAAATTCTTGTCTTTAAGACATTTCTTTGGCTCTGTACCTATGTTGGAAGAATAAGCCATGATATCACCTTAGCTTTGGATTCTCAGAGGTGCCTAAGGCAATCAGGCACTCAACACAATTTGATTTTCTTTGGGCACACCTCACATACCTTTGAAAACCCCAAGTGTTGAGCTTTCCAAAGATGTTTCCCCTCCCTGGGGAGCATGACTGTGTTGGGAAAGGCGATGGCTTTACACCTCTTGCTATCTCCCAGCGCAGACTTGCAGCTCTCTTACACTGCTCAGTGTGAGCACACTAAGGTAAGCTGCTTTTTTTAAATTACTCTGCTGGTCTGTACACACTGCTGAAAGTGTATCAGCACTGAGGTTTTCGTGGTAAGCTGGGAGAGGAGTTAACAGCATGCTACTAGCGCTATCTAACCTCAGTTGTTTTATCCCAGCATGGCTGTGGTTTGGTCTTCAAACAAGCTGAAAGATAAGCAAATATCTGATGTGACCCCTCTTGCATCATGTATATTTTATGAAAGCAAACAGCGCTGTGTAATGTTGTGATTCATACCTCACTGCCAAATCCTCAACAGAGTAATCGCTTCACCAAAACAGGTGTTGCAAGTGCTTTTATTCCTCCCCAAAATGAACAACAAATATGAACAACGGAGAGGGAATCCCTCAGAGATTGCTGGGAGCAGAGAGACTCTGCTCTCCCTACAGTCAAAATAGTGCTAGAGGGGCCTGTACTGGTTTTGCTCCAGTTCTCACAGGCAGGTAACCAGGCAAAAGACAGATAAAGGGCACATGGTGGTAGACCAAGAAGTGAGCTTTTCCTGTTCCCTGTTTAACAGGGGCACCCTGTCTTCATTGTCACTAGCGCCCGAGAGTTACATGGCCATAAGTGTTCACTTGGTTTCTTCTTAAAATAATGCATGGGCTACACAAACAGGAGAATCTCATTTCAGTGAAGCATCTCATTGCAAAGGCATCCTGGAAATAGCAGAAAAAGGAAAAAAAACAGCATTCACGTCATTAGTAGAATCACACAAGTCAAAACCCAAAAACAATTGCGCATAGTTCTCAGCTCCCTTGAGACCTGACATTTAAATCTCATCTATATTTCCTGCAAGTCTTACCAGAGCTTCTTAAAAATATGCTTGTCTGCAGCTAATGATGAAGCACCAAATCCAAGCCATACACACAAAGAATCTTAAACCCAACTAGTTGTTAGTATTTACTGTCCTAAATAACTTTCAATAAAGAAATGAGAATCTGAGTAAGAGACACACTGAGCCAAGGTTACTAATACAATTTTTTAAAGCTTGCATTCAGGTCTCAAAACATCTGGAGGAGAACTATAAGGCAGAAATAAAACACCATTTGGTTTTGAGATGGACTTTCAGGATCCTAAGATCCTGAAATGCCACTGAAATCTACTAAACAGGTCATATTTCTCTTTTAAACATCATAGGATTTTAAATTATGTGCAGCTTAAGAAGGAGAAATACACCATTACAGAGCCAGTGCTTTTCCCTTAAAAGCGTATCCTGACTAAATAAAATTTGTAACCCCAAAAGGATTTGCCAAAGAAAGGCTCTTTAAGACTTAAATAATAAAAAAGTTGAGCAATTCTTAAGTCTGCTGTTAAGTCACAAAGTTGGACAGCTTAGAGCAAGTACGGGAGAGTTGTACAATTTAACAAGCACAGTTGTCTAGATAAAAAGGGTAGAGACCGCAGGTTTCCAAACTGCAACCCTATCACCTGCTAGCGTGTGGCTCTGTGTCGCTGTTTCAGTCCCTTGAAAACAATTCCAGACTCCTCTTTTATCTTTCTCTAGTTTATTGCAGCACCACAGTATTAGTCCATCGTCCTGGGAAGCTATCTTATCATTTCCTTTCATTCTGCTGTGAACAAGTCAGTTTACTAGTCAGAGCTCTCTTTCAAGCTGATCCTCTGCAAAACCAGAAACAAGTTACTTTACTGCTCTCTACCAACATGCTCCTCGAGCACTACGCTAGCCCAACCCCATGGGCATCTTTCAGAAATCAGCTGCTATAAACCAGCTCTATTGTGAGGCCAGTGACTGAAAAATATAATGGCATGCTCACATTTTCAGCTGCTTTGGACAAGAGTTTAACACACAAACTATCAGTCTGGGAACGGGAAATCACCTCCTGTGCCAAATTCGTGGCTTATGGGCATATAACACACCTTTTGTGGTTATGGAGCTGGAAGAAAGCGAGCAGCAAAACATACATTGGTGAGGCTACCACCCAGCAGCTTCTGAATAAGGAAACATTGAAAGAAACAGCAATTCCATATGAGAACTAAGATCTTTTCTGCCGGTGTCCAGTCTCTCACAATCAGCCAGGACAGATGCTCAAGGGCAAAGCATAAGACAGAGAACAAGCATGATGATCTTGTTCCAGCCTGCATCCAGACCGTCGGCTCTGCCCTTGTCTCGACTCTTTTGGAAATCATTTCTGCTTTTGGCATCCAGCACATCTTGCAGCAATAAGCTCAATAAACCATCTACGCACTACTGTGAACAGCTTTTCCCTTTTGTTTTTTGCTTTATAATCCCACTAGGCACCCCCCGCTGCTTGTGTTTTGAGAAAGAATATTTAATCTTTCTCTATCTGCCTTCCCCATATTATTCAGGATTTTATGCTCTCCAACCATAACCCTTTCCTATCCCATTCTCTGTTTCCCAAAACTTATAAAAAATGGCATGTTTAAACTTAATTTCAGCAGGGATCGCTTCAGTCTCTGGTCTTCTCTTTACCTTTGCTAGTTTTGCTGTATTCAAGAAGTGATAATGAGAGGTGTGTGTTAAATTGTTTACATTGCATTACATGATGCTGTACTATGCCGTATTATTCCTATCTAAAAGGAGGTATACTCACGGGTTGGAGAGAGGCTGAAAAATGCTGTGCTTGTTCATTCCCTTCCCCTTTCCCAGAGATCTCTAACAGCCTATCTGCCTTTTCGACTGCTGCTGAGTGCTGAACCAGTACTTTTATATACCATGACCCAGCAGTCACAAGGCAACACCAGTATCCTGAAGGCAGTCAGACCCCCAATTTAAATATCCCATTAACTTCAAAGTGTCTCAGCTGAAGAACAAATGCTGAAGAAAGGGCCAAAGCACAGCCTGCACATCTCTTCGCTCCTACTCAAATAGCTCAAGGTAGAAAGCAAGCGGTATTGCTATGTGGCATAGAACTGGATTTAACCCCAAATAATTTGAGCTGCCAGCCAGAACTAGTTGGTATGAATTGGGCAAGAAAGACTCTGATTCATTTATTTAATCTTAAAAGGTCAGAAACAGTGTGCATTTGGCAGATACAAATGCTTTTTGCTCATCCTGGCCATAAATGAATTGTCCTATGAAAGGAGGAAGAACTCCTACCCTCCACTTCTTTTTTGTTCCTGATGGCTTTCTGCAGACCTGCATAGTTCCTGAATGTAGAAACTACACTGCAGGGCACAGACATATATTTTCTGGAAGGTGCGCTAAGATGAGTTAATTCAATCAATAAAGTATTTAAATCTGAGTTCAGCTGTAAGCATTGTGACAGGCAGATGAACATTTCAAAGTGGATTCTAAAATAATTTTTAAATTACACATACTTAATGATACAAGTTATATTTTAGCTATTGAAACATACTAAGAATTGCTAAAGCAAGAAAAAATAAGCTCTAAAATATTATGTACAAATTAGAGCAACTGATTTAAAGAACAAACAACTTCTAGTGACTGCCTCCAATCAAAGAAGTCTTGATCTTGGTTGGAACTTCAATGTGCTTTCAAATATAACAAACTCATTAATTGCAGCCCAGGTTACAGGTTTTATTTAAAAGGCTGTTTAAAAACAGCACATCAGCTGGCACCCGGGGACAGCCACACAGCAAACTCTGACATTATCCCTCACAACAGCAGAATGCTTCTGCTGTGAAAAAGTACATGACATACTCAGAAGTGATCATTCATGTGAAGAACAAGACTACTGTCTGAAAGCCTCGTGATCATACATTCTTCCCTTTCCTATATGCCTCACCCTCACATCTGTATCTTTCTCAGTATGGAGAACCAGTCTGTGCTCTAGCTTGCTTGCTTGCTTGCTTGATTGCTTCCTTCCTTCCTTCCTTCCTTCCCACTCTCACTTTCTCCACTCCTCCCATCTCTGACACACCTTTCAGCACCGTCATGTACATTGCCACAAGGCTATTTCCAAGTCATCATCTAGAGATGGATCCAGACTAATGAATCTTGACTGACTTGAAACACCCCAAAACCTTCAGGTTTTAGACCCAAAGCCTTTACTTGGTTCCAGCACTGCTGCGCCCTTCTATGTCTGAAGGATTCTCTAAGATCTCCACGGGCCTCTGTAGTTGCTCATGCTTTTTCACTGATGATGTGACCCTGCATGTATTGTGCATGAAGTTAGAACTTCAGTGACACAAGACAGAGCTGTTCTGCTGGGCCTGGCACCACAACCTCTTCTTCTGGTGAACATGTCTGGCACTTCTTTGTAAAAGACAGATCATTTCTCACACACATCACTGAGTCCTTTGCTTTATGTGTCCACAGCAGGGAGAAAAATGAAGGTTCTTGGTACACTTCTTCTTCTGCTGATCAGTGACAGAAATAAAGCAAAACTTTCCTGAATACTCACACACGATTTGCAAGAAGACAACGATAACTGCCTCAGGATAATATCCACAAAACTTTTGGGGCTAGAAGACTTTAACAGTTTCTCTTCAACTGTGTTCATGATCTTGTATAGTTTTTGTTAACTAATTGCGCTATTAGGTTAGGAATCTCTGATGTGGCATTAATTTGGGAACTGGGGAAAAGTGACGGCCATCAGAGCCACAACAGATGTGGCTGAATAGCTCAAGTCACAGGCTGCAAAACCATTACTTGTTATTGAATTCTGCCCAATCCTACACACAGGAGAGAGTGAGCTTTCATGGCAGCTGGATGAGACAGAGGAAACACCGAGTGATACACTGCCCTAAGCCACAAGCCATGGAATTAACAAAATCCCATTTCCTACAGCTCTGCAGCCACCGTTCCCAGCAGCCAGTGCTTCAACATGCCAGGGGAATGGCCCTGCTGGGTTTGGAGCAGCCCAGCTCTCTGGGTGCTGGGCTTTGCACTGCAGAGCTGGGAGAGCGAAGTGGCAGCACCCCCGGGGAGCAGGTGGAAGGGTGCGGATAGAGGCAGCGTGGCTGCAGGGTGGCATCCCCACACCCCCCGAGCCACAGCAGTCTTCCTAACAATTTAAGGAGCAGCTGCAACCTCAGCGCCTTCACCCTCCTCTCACAACCTGTGAGCTGGCTTTGCCCACTTGCAGCCCCAAGAGAGGCCCCTATCAGCCCCCAAACACTTAATTTAGCTAATCAGATCTTAGGTTGCAACCACAGAAGCCTTACCTGACCTCACCTGGCCAACAGTCCCACAAGGAACCACAAGGAACCCACAATCCTCTGTGGAAGGAAAGTAACTTCATTCATTTCTGGTGCAAAATAAAACAAACACAGTGCTGCTGGCAAATGAGCTGTCATTTCTCTCCCATGTGTTTATACTATGTTTTTAAGGGTGTGTTGACATGTAAAAGGAAATTGTTTGTATATACATGTGTGTTTGTGTTTATATTGTACTGTGAGCACTGTTTCTCAGGGCATCATCTACATGACTGACAGCATTTTGTTTAACTGTAGCAAACCAAGCCACATAGCGCAGTTTTCTTCCAGCAGATAGCCAGGATTTTAGTGTTTCATTTGTTTCTGGTGATATAACCAAGATGCTACATCTCAGAGTTGCCCACAGATCTTGCTTGTTGCAGACCTCAAAGCCTCTGTTCTGCAGAATCAAGCTTCTAACTTGCACGGAAAAATCCTCCTTTGCTTCTTCCGATTATTATAACGAAAATTTGAGATTAGTACAGCTGGAAACCAGAAGACAAGCAAAACACTACCAAAAATCAGCACTTTTTTTTTTTATGTAATCTTGGCATTTTCAGGCCAGCCCTGTGCAGGGAGAGGCAGACGTCAGGCACGTAAAGGCGCTCCCTGAAGAAGTTTTCAGGAATTTTGCCTCTTCTAGAAAGACTTTTAAGTGGTGCTACTTTTTTCTGGTCCAGCAGCCAGCAGGAAATGGCAGAAGAACCTTGCCTGTCGCACAGACCTTGATAGCAGAGGCGAGCCTGGCATGTCTCCTCGCAGCAAAAAGGGAGAAGTCAGTTAGCCCCACGAGGTGCCAGGGCCCCGAGTGGTTGCCCTCACCAGTCTGGGAGCAGCAGAAAGGAGCCAGGCAGTTCCCTCTCTCTCCCCAACTCCCCAGAGCAGCATCCCATGGAAAGCCATATGCTTATTTGTCTCTTTTTTTGTTTGCTTTATTTGGGGGGTTTTTTGGGGGTTTTTTTTTGTTCTTGTTGAGGACACCGTGGTGCCACCAAGACATTGCTGTGCTTCAGGTGGCTGGGAGAGATCTGGGTTACTTGAGAGCAATTGCTGCCCTCAGGACTTTGCACCTTGGTTGAGGGACCTCTGGCATTGCTCTGGGATTTCAGATGCTTGGGAATGCTAGGCCAGGGCATGAGTCGATTTCCTAGGTGCAAGGCAGTATGTCTGCAGCCAGTTACAACATGCTCACCTCTGGGACAGAGGGACATTTGGCATGCCTGATCTGTGCTACCAGGCAGTTAGCATGCTGTAGAATCAGACGTCACCCACACTGGAGGTAAAAGAACCCCTCAATGGGCATTTCGTTATTATAAAACCAAAGCTAAAATAATTAAAAGATGGGAATCGCTTACATTTCACATGCCATTAGGTTTTAAAATGCTGAGGAGCCCAGCAGTGGCAATTTTAAGCCCTGTTTGAGGTTGTTTGGGCATCTGAGAGTTACTACTCACCAGCAGAATTAGCTCTGCAGACTTGAACCACACAGTTGATGTAACATGCTATCATCTATCCTTTGTCTTAGTGGCCAAAAAGCGCAGGGGCAGAGGTGGCAAGACCAATACAATAAACTTGCACAATGGCATTAGGGGAAAGCTGATTTATGGCAAGGCAGCCTTTGAGGGAGGCATTATTTAGAAAGAAGACATCAGGAGAAATCCGTGTCTAAATACAAATGCAGATGAAATGCAATAGCCACAGTTATCATTTGGAGGATCTGAATCCTGCCAACAAGCAAAACCACAATAAATGGCTAATAAAAACCAATCTCTGTAAAGCATAAAAAAAATGTACATTACCATTATGTTGTGGTTAATTCTCAGACAATACTGCAAAACACGGGTGAAGTGTTACTTCCTGTCATTTAAAGGAAAAGAAACCCAAACACCACGAATTCTTCAGGCTAAGGAATGCAGACATACATCATGTCTGCAAGAATCATAAAAAGATCAAATGTAATATTTTCTTTCAGTGCAGACAACTGCTTTGAGATTTTCCATTCAGACAGCCTTGAAAACCGCCTCCAGCATTTGCCAATTACTACTGACAAATACCATTTGGTAGTGAGTGATGTTTTAAGTGAAATAAAACAGCGAAGAAAACTGAACATGATGAAAGGATTTTTTTTTCTCCCTCTGAAGTGACTGTAAGTTATATATTCACAAGGTAGGGTTTACGCTTCCTGCCAGTGACAAATTCCATGTGATGTCGAGCGCGGAGGTGAAGTTTGTTTGACAGTAATAGGAAAGGAAGACAAAACTCGTTTTCATGTTCTTTTAAGCAGTCAGAGATTTTCTAGCTATAAACAAAGGAGGAGTTGCTGGTACCTCTGTTCCACATCATTCTTCATAATATAAGTGCTCTAATGGAGAGAACGATTCTCTAATATGGAAGTGGTCAGAGTGCAAGGAGGCCATACAGTGGAGCTTTCTGTCAGTGGCACTTGATTTACATACGAGCTGCAACCTGCAACCAGTAACAACCAGCATGCACCATATTTTTTAAATTATTTATCGGTCGTGGAGAGCATTGAGACAGGTAAAAATAGCTCGAGCTGTGTGACTGGAAGAGATGTTTAGAGAACAATTTAAATAACAGACTATTAGTCCTCTTTTGACCTTTTCTCCATTTAAACACAGGATTGTGGTCCATTTAGCTTTACATTTACTACCTAAGACTGTCAAGAGGGTTTGTCTCAGGTCCTTGTATTGTGGTATCTGCTCACCTCACCCAAACCCCCAGGGGTATCCCCATTCCCATCTCTGCCTGCCCTGGCCTCACACAGCATTGCGACCATGTTGCCTATTGCTCCTGCGACACCAAGTTACCAGAAATTTGCCTCTTCCTCCCAAGACAAGTAGTGTCTTTTCCTAACTAGTACAACACTATGTAGCTGCAGCAGCTGTTTTCTGAATTATCCCAGTAATGCTCACATTTTCCCCCCTACTTGACATTGAACAGTTGCATCTTGTTATGGACTTAGATTCAAATCTTGCTTTCATCCTGAACCAGTGGGGAAAGCAGGGGGGAAAACCCAGTGAATGTGGGTACACTGAGAACATTTTTCATGCTGCTTCATTTTGCAGTGGTCTAGGGTTTCTTTGTTTAATAATTCTCTTTTCTTTAGCAAAAACATTTTATTTTTTTAAATTAGGACTGCTTAACCCGTTGTTTTTCCAGTGCGGCTTCTTTTTTCAGGTGGGGTTTATCCTCACCAGCTGATTCTTCCATGAATTTTGCAAAATATGTCAATAAAAATAATCAATGCTGTGATATGAGTTTCCACCCACTTCTGATGTCACAGCTCAAAACTTCAGCAGGGACATTCTTTCTTTTGGACATCAGGAAAGAACTCCTCCCTCAGGCTCCCTGATTATTCTCAGGGGGGCATAAAGCAGGGACTCACTTGCCAACAAGCCCCAAAAAGCATGCACAGGGTGGCTTTATTGTGCATGTGTGGCTTTATTTTAAGGCCCAGGTGGCCAGAACATGTACAGGTGGCATGTACCAGACTGTGTACGGAGGCAGATCAATTGCCAGAGCAACATACACAGGTCTCATCGACTATGAAAAGCCTTTGCTGTGCTGCTCAGTTGCATGGATGCACCTGGTCAGGCACACTCCAGTCACGGCTGCACCAAAGGAGCTCTCAGGTTTCTGGAAGTCCCAGGATAAGGACCAAATTCTGGTTTTTTCCACCTGAACAACACTCCTTTCAGTAAATAATCCAGCATACGGCAGCCTAACCACAGCACGTAGATGTGCCAGCTGCTGTCCCACAGCCTTCCCCAAGTACAAGAGTTCAGGCGACACCCCAGTACTTCCAGTGCAAAGAGTAGGTTGGAAGAGGATTTGTGCTCTCTGATCCTCCTACCAGGCTATACTAACTCACCTGTAATTGCCACTCACTTTGTTCTTTTCTTGGAAAATAAATAAATAAAGCTATAACACACAAAACCCAACTGATTTCTGTCAGCAAGCTGTGGACCATAAGAATGCCTCATGAAGCCCTGAGGCCAGATATCAAAGGTGAGGTTTAACTCTGTTCCAGCAAAGTAGAATTAAATCAGCGTAAAAATTGACGTGGGATCAATGTATTTTTCATAGTTTTTGCTGGAAGTGGCCAGGGACAGAGACAGCATTATGAATCCTGAGATTCAGACCAGACTGATGTGCTATACTCTTCAGGGCTTGTGCCAAGCATAAGCGGTTTTCTACCTGTATCTAAAGAGGGAAGACCCATTCTCATTGGCAGGGCTTCTTTGAAGCTGTACAGGCGCCCATTGTTGCCATTATCTTCAACATAGCTATGCTTAAAGTTGGGTTAAAAATTTTTCTGTTGTGATGTTAGTCTGGATGCATGAGAAAACACCTCTCTGTTTATCTGACAACGATAGCGTCCCCTTCCTCTTTCCCATATTTTCTTATCACATTAGCCAATTTCCATCAAATACAACATAAAAAGAGCAGCCTCAAAGGCCACAGCTACACTACTTTTGTGAATGCTCTGGGCTGTATGCTCACAGGCCAGCTCTCTGCCCATCCACACTTGTCTGAGCCTGGGAGCACACTCAAAGGAGTGATCAAGAGAGCACCCCATTTGTAATACCAGAAGAAATCTGGAGATTGTTTGCTGCTTTGTTTCCACCAATACACTTTCCCTACCACACCAGACAGCTCCATGCTCAAGAGCATCCCAGCCTGGGCAGCTCCCATCCTCCAACTGCTATCCCATACAGCAGGACAACTCCACCAGTGAAAGATGGTGGGATGCACCGCATGTCTTTCCATGAGAGAAAGGCTGACCACACTGCCATACCACAAGCCTGACATGAGAGATTTCCCACCTGGCAAGACAGAAAACTCCATGTTCATTTCCACATTCTCAAACTGCATAGAAATGGCCACCCTGGCCTCCACACCATTTCTGAAAGAGCAGCATGACCACCCAATTATCTACATGAACTTACAGGCAGAGAAAGCCCAAACAGGGATATGTGCTTTTTCTTAGCATACAAAATATCCCCTCTCTGGCAGGACCACTCTGCCCCTCCTGTCCTAGTCCACTCTTCTCCTTCCAGTTCCACAGCCCAGCCTCCACTGTACTCCTAGGAGGCCTTCTGGAGTCTCCCATGACGTACACAGTGTTTTCCCACTCCTGAGCCAGGGACTGACTAGCTCAGCATTAAGTACTTACCAGAAACAGTTCAGACCAGCATGAATCATCTTGGGATGGCATGGTCCCTTCTAATCTCTCTCCAACATGCTGTGCAGGCAAGCCCACCCACACCAAAGCATCTCTGTCGATGCAAAGCTCATCTCATGGGAAAGATACACAAATTCACTGACACTTTCTTGCTGCTAAGAGGGCTGGTTTCTTATGGATAGAGATATGGGCTCTGGATGCTGGCCCAGGCAGGGTAGTACAGACAGGCATGGCACCAGCCTCATGCTGAGAATGTCCCTCTGTCCTCTCCATAGTCCTCATTCTCTGCCAAGGGTCAAAGGAGGAAAAGTGCCATTGCCAGTTCCTTCCAGAGCAGCTCCAGCAGAAGGGAGGTACTAAAATAGCACATCCAGTGCTTGCTGGATGTATCTGCAAGGGATATGGTACTCATCTAACAATTTATCCAGCCTGACTCTGGCATCCTCATGGAGAGGTAAAGCACTGGACAGAGCTGGCCCTCTCAGACTTTGAGCAAGTACAGGTGTATGCAAAGAGGAAAACCACTCTGGCATGAGAAGCGCACTGCAAATACCTGCGTCCTGCCATGTACAGGGTGGCACTAGAGCCCAATCCACTTCAATGCTATCGAGACTGGCACATCACAGTACAGTCCAGCACTGGAGGCAAGGGAAAAGAGCTAGGGGACAGGAGAGAGGGGTTTGGAAGAAAGCAGCTTTGCAGTCTGAAGGACTGGCTCTAAGGACATGCAGTGTAGACACACATTGCCTGTTTCAGAAGCCCCTCAGACAGTAAGCAAGGCAACAAGTACGGATCAAAAGAAAGAAGCAGGCACAAGTCATGGAAACAGGGTGCGAAGAAATCCCCAGCGAAGGAAAGGGTCAAGCATCAGCTTAACAGACACAAGAGAGAGTCCACAAAATTGCCTGACGCAGAGGAAACGTTTTGATCAGGGTTCAATCAGCCACATCAAAGGAAATTATTGAAAGAGATCTGTGCAGAAGATTAATCTGTCCCCTGATCTCTGAAGAAAAAACACACTAGCAGACAGTTCTCCATTGCAGAGGGTTAAGGTAATGTAACCAAGTGATTTGAACCATTAGTTATGTCTCAGGTGATAGTTTCAGGGGAGAACAACATGATTCAACTTGAGAGAGGAGCAACTCCAACCAAGGCAAAATACAGTAAAGCTGAGAAAAGATGAAAGATTACAAAGCTTCACGTTTCACTTGAAACTGGCAGAAAGAAAACTACATTTTCAAATATTTATCTGACAACAAACATGATGTATCACTGAAGACAACACTTTTTGCTATTAAAAACACTGTCAATAGGATGTAAATTACATGTAGACATACTGTAATTTCTTATTACTCTGTAGAACAGTTGCATCATCTAGTGGACAACACCGAGATTGCATTAGTTCTACACAGCTTCGTTTTGGGCTCACCAACTATTATTGCTTTTCCATTCAATATTGCTCGTGCCAGTGCTTTCTAAAGTTTAATTCTGGAATTACAGATATCTGCTAAAATATTCCACAGAATGAATTGGAAATGTATTTTTTCTTTTCACTCCAACCTGCAAGAGATGTCACCTAAGCTTTGCTGTGGACAGGAATAAAATCAAACTCTTCCAATTGAATTCAGTCACTGAGCCGTGGTTTCCTTTCTTTTGTGATGAAGTGATAAACATCATAACCTTCACATTGTTCAAAACCAATTGCCAGTCCAAACTGAGGGGAAAACTCTAAATATTTTAACAACTTTAGTTTGTGTAAAGAAACCCATAAATTTCTTTTTGGACGACTTCCCTCCACCCTTGAGTTCATTATCTTCATCTCTGTAGTCACAGATGCACCCAGTGCAAACAAACACTTGACATCATGCCAAAGTGTGGCATTTTTAAAGGGGTATTCTTTACCTTCTCAGTGGGGAGGGACTACATACTCTGAAAGACATCATTTTTAAAAGCTCTTTCTTTGGGAATGTCATCTTTGAAATGTTTTCATAGCATACCTAAAAGCTCTAATTATCGGGGTATGAGAGTTGATACTCCCTTATCTTGTCCTGAAATGGACAGGTCTAAAGGCACTTAGTAATGATGGATGATCTCCACACATTACAGCTGAAGAACACTGTAAACTAGAAGCCACTCTCTGTACAAGATCAAAGAAAATCCATGTTGTATTTACATACATTGACACAGGAAAGATATTGTCATGAGGTTTCATGTTTATCATTTTTCAGTGACTTCAGACTGCACTAAATCAACTCCCTCCTCTCAAAAAAGAAAAAAAAAAAATCAAACCATGCTATTTCTGTCTCACACTGTTAGCACAAGAAATAAAGCTTTTCTCATTCCCCCTACCCAAACCCAGCATCTTCACCACAGTCACTGAACGCAGTCCTGCTTTAGCTCTTATTGAGTACCACTGCAGGAGCTGGAAGAGAATCTAGCTCACTGCCACGTCCTATACAGGGTTTGCACTGCTGATGGCAAAAAAGCTGGGGTTTACTCCTCCTATTGCTGGGATTTGCAGATAGGATCTGAAAGGAAATCTAGACAAAGAGAGAAATTCAGGATGTCTTTCCACACTAAGATCACAGCTAAATCCCTTCTTAGACTAACAGAGAGCCAGAGCCAAATGTTAACAGCACACCACTAAAGCAAAGCGGTTAGGATGTTTGCAGCTCAAAGGGGCTCTAAAGCAGAGGCCAAAGCATCTTCACTCCTTGAAAACTTGATCGAGTGTTCTGTAAGTCAGCTGGAGAACACTCCCGGTGCAGAAACTTCCTCAAGCACCCTAGCTCTTAGCCTAGCTTAGGATGGCCCATCTTGCGCACAGCTTAAGTTTGATTCAAAAAAGGATTTAAGCTTTTGGGGAGTAGGCACATAAATGCTGACTCGTGACCTGTGTTATGCTGTTTTCTTCCTGTTATAAATCCATTGCTATTGCTGTGTGTCACAAAAGCACTAGTTCTAACTGCAGAGTTTGTATACCAGCAGGATTTTGCCTCTGACATTAAACACACACAGCTCTATTCAGAACACTTGCTACAGAGCTTAAGGTAACGCTGGGGTCTTAATCCCGTGCTTCCACGCAAGGGGCAGGGAAGCAGCTCATACTGCCCACTCTCCTGCACTGCCAGCTCCCCTTTCTACACCCCACCCCCGGGGAGCTACAGAAGTAGAGCCCATATTCAAACCAGCTGGTATAAATGTGTGGTCCATAGTTCAATACTGGAGCAAATAAACTTCTGTTAAACCAGTATCCATCTTCAAGACACATCATAGGGAAGTTGTTCTTAAAATAGCCATCTCCAGAAAAAAAAGAAGAAAAAAAAACCCCAACCAAACATCCTTATCTTCTTTAACTCTGGTACCACCTCATTCTAAAATTATAAAATGTTAAACACATCTGCTCTTAGAGAAAGAAAAGGTTTTATTAAAAGAAAGTAAGAGGTCAACCAGTTCAACTGTGATCATCAAACCTGCAGGACATGCTCACAGCAAGGATCCCTCTAGCCCAGCACCATTTCCCACAGTGCCCACCAACAGAAGAGCAAGCATGGGTGGAGCACACACAATACCAGCCAGCAATACCCTCCTCACCTTCAAGTATTTTGATATCAGGGGACTACATAAGACCAAAGTTGGCTGGCTGGCAACCGCTCCATCTTCCAGGTATATGTGCTCTGCCCCCACATCAACTTCTGTATCCTTGGCAACCTCAGTGGATTTGTTACCAAATCCTGTTGGTTTTGAACCTGACTTCTTCAAGCTTCCTTCAACAGCCCTTGTTTTTTCCCCACTGTGACTGCTCAGTCACCATGCACCCTCTTGATGTCATCCATGACTCCTGTAGACTTTTTTGCAGACCTAAGCAAAATGAATGTGTCATGCTACCAGGGTCAGGGTGTCTGCTGTAGCCAGGTTCAGGGGTACAGAAGGACCCTTACACAGGCTGATGAGAATTCCCCTTGGTGATGGAACTCCCAAATACAGTCACCTCATCCCTGGAGGTACTTCAGAATGGGCCTGACCAGAGCATAAAATATGAAGTCAAGTGACTTCCAGGGGTTAAAACCAGAGTTTAGGCAAATAAGAAAGTAAGTTGGCCCAAAGGATGTGATAGGTGTGCTTCTCGCTCCAGAAAGCACTTTAGTTCCTCTCTCTCTGCTCTCAAATGTAACATAACCACACAGTCAGCGTCTCCACCTGAAGAACACAGAAAACTTGAAAGCACAAAAGAGCCTCAGTGCATTAGGGAAAACAAGACAGGAAAAAAACCCCTTATTTTCTGAATTTCCTAATCCAGGAGAGGTTATGAAGATGGCACCTCAAAACCACAACCTTTTGGGTTTGGAAACTGAGTAACAGTGGTTAACACTTCTCAGTTCCCCCAAAACTAAACAAAAATTTCCTTCTAGGTGAGGAAACATTTCCTGCCCCAAATAGATTAAGGCAGAAAAAAGAGCAGGTAAAACCCCCAGAAACCTCAAATCCAAGCAAGTTTACACAATAATGTTCTTGTTCATATGGTATCAAAGTTTGCAACCGTTCTTGAGCTTGAATACTTAACTATTTTCACTTGCTGCATTTTTCTCCTTGAATGATGTCATTAGCTAGAAGGCCTTTACTGCTGTACACAATTTCATTTATTTCCAAAATAGAAAAGTCTTGTAAAAAATTAAGCAGTAGATTTACAAAAATAAACACTCTTTAAAAACACATCTCTTAAAAATTGCTCAAAAATAGTAATGAAAATATCTATGAAGTGTGATTCCCCACTAAATGGAAAATAATCACACCACGTTCACAATTATACATGAAGTTTAAACAGCTTAAATAAGGGTCCTGCCTCAAAATGCCCTTTGAAGAAGTCCCTCTCTTCTCCAAACAACATGGGGAGCTCAAGCTCCCTACTTAAGTAGAATTAATACTGAAAGGCAGCTCCTCAGACAGGATAGGAACATTTCTCAATGTGATCGCCAGAACTGAATGGAAACAGAAGGAAATGCCTGGGTGGTCTTCCAAACAAGAGAGTTCAAAGTGATACATCCTTTGAGTTCTCATTCCCAGCAGGAGGAGTCAGAACATGAACCACCCAGCCCGGAGGGAGCTTCCAGAGCAGAGGGAAATTCAGGCTTCCTTACACCGAGGAAACTTGGGATGAAACTGTGAAGGGAATGACTGGGAGTTGGTCACAACAGGGCTGCTCTGTTGCTCTATTAATCCAGCAATGAAGAGGCACTACATCAACTGCTAGGTCTTGGGGATACATGCAGATCTCCAGGGAAAAGGAAAGGATCAGCAGAGGGAAAATAGAATTGGCTGTGTCCTCTTCTTCTCTGTCAAGTGCCAGAGCACAAATACATGCTAAAGAATATCTGCTTGACCTCATGATCTGCATTTTAGCCACTGCTCAAATTACCCCAGAAACTGTTTTGCTCACAGCAGCCATGATTTCCAAGAGATGTGACAAAAGCCACCTCTGCTCTCCCCACCCGCCACATTTTAGTTACCCTTTTGTAGTACTGAAGGTCAGCAGTGAGCTAAAGACAACTCAGGGTCCTGTGTGACCCCGTAAAGACAACTAGGCATACTCTGATGACTGTTTACATTATTCTTTGCTGTTCAGGTCCATTAAAACAGTTGAACAAGGCACATTCATGGCAAATGAGCTCCCATCAGCCACAGCCATCACAGTTCCAGGTGGGTCAAGTTGTTGCTGTATTCAACTTGCAAAGAATCTCAGCTGATTTTTGTAGTATCTTCAGATCTTCCAAGCGCAGGGCTTCTACCAAAGCCAGGTGTGCTTTGAGATTCCCCTTGTTCCTCTTCAGCTGGGAAATCTGAGGTTTATACAAATAAAGAAATCACTAAAAAATTCAGACTATTTAATATAGGACACAAACATGAAATTTCTGGAAAGCTCATCTGTGGCAGGGATTCCACAAACTATATCAAAATACAGGGTTTGGTTTTGTTTTTCTTTTTCCATAAGAGAAACTGTAATAATAAAAGAAAACTAGGAAGAAGAAAAAAAGAATCATCATGTGGGTAGGAAACAGATCTAAAACCAGGACAGGAAGAGAAATGTTTACCTGCTATCAGATTCCTAAATCCATACTATCCTTAATATGGTTCTAAAGACCAGATTCACCTCATAACTCTGTGCATGCACATTTCCTTTGCAAAAGCATGGGTTTTAACAGCCCTTTCCATGATAGCTATCCAACTTGACACTTAGCACTATGTGTTTTTGCCAAAACTCAGAAAGGAAGGAGAGGTGTTTTTTCTAAGAGCACAGCCCTCCCTCACAGGAGACTGTCTGACATGGGTAGCTCATCTGACTTTAATGAACACTGCCCTCACTCTCTGGAATAAGGCACTCATAGCAGGTCTGCAACATCTTTATGTGCCCACCTCATACAAGCCTGCATAGCCTTTTAACAGGCAACCTCAAACAACACATTGATACTGAAGGCAGAGAAAGGCTAATACAAAGGCTTATACAAGGTTTACTTGTACAGGCTTTGTAATATGTTTCTTTGCTGCAACCACAAATTCAGCTGAGCAATTCAGTTCTGTCAGCCACCCTGGAAACAAACCCTACACCACCCCAGTGCAGTCAATTCCCTCTGTCATTCAGCTCTCACCCCACAAAATTACAATTGCAGTACATTTATGCTGGGAGAGAAACGAATCTGGGCTACCTTGTTCTTCCAAGACAAATTACCTGGAGAAGGACATGTTGTGTCTCCTCTATTAAAAAATGACATATTTTTGCTGTTATATTCAAAGTCTGTTGTTCGTTTCTGGCTGAAATTAAATCACCAAGCAGTGTTCTCCTCCAGCAAGTACTAGAGCCAAAACAATTGAACAACACACAGTCATTTGCTGTATCCCCCAGCTGAATAAGAAACATACAGTTATGCTAAGAATGACTTCGCTAGCATAAGGCAAGTAAGGTTAGTCTACATGAAAAGGCACAGAGCATTCAGGTATGAGACTGATCAGGCAAGCAATAGAGAAGAGATTTAATGGTCTGGAGCAGCAGTTCCAATCCGTCAACCCTACCCTTTCAGCCAAAACCACACTCTGGTCCTAGACCAATGCTTCAGCAGCACCAGCTAGTAACTCAGAACTTACTAGCTTGGGTTTTGCTAAACTTCACCTCACATGCTGACACATTTCAGGGGTTTGAAACCAGTACAACAGGGATTTATTTTTAGTTCTTATAATCAACTTATTCCACTCAGCAATGAATCTTCAAAGCATAAACAGCTTCAAAGAAGAAAAAACTTTATTTTTAATTTATTTATTATTACAACCAAAGCCCAGGTAACCATTTTCTGTCTGAACCATGCTGTTTGAGGTAAATTTGCCATTTGGAGCAAATGATCAAAACTGCACTGACAGTCACTGGAGATTGATTCAGCAACTTATTTGGCCCTAGCATTTCAGAAGCAGCCTGTGGAACACATGCTTTGAAGAAATCAAGCGAGGACAATAGCATTTAAAAGTCTCATCAAACCAACAGGAAAAAGGTCTGGAGTCTGAACGTTCAAGTAATGTCTGGTTCTCATAAGAAACAAGGGAAAACAATGGGGTGTGCCTACTGTTAAATACAAGAAAGCAAAAGACCAAAGCAGCAAATATGCAATGACTTTACATTATATAGTGTTCTCTGCCTTTTGTCTTTCAGTTCTCACCTAGAGTCAGTGAGAGAGACACAGCAGATCCAAAACAATTGTCCCTGTATCTCACACACAGCCAGCAAAGAGCAAATAAGGAAAACAGTACATGCACATTGCCTAAATACTTTAAAAAAAAAAAAAAAAGCAACTTACAATTCATCTGCTCCAAGACTTAACAACTTGAGAGCTGTAAGGAGTCTCCAAGATGGTCCGTCCCATCCAAAGGTCAGGTTTCTAAAAAGTCAGAAGTGTTAAGGTGCAGGCAGTATAGGTGATCTGTTCCTGTATGATAGCTTTCTTCCTGGCAAGCATCAACAAGGGAAGACTGGGTCTTTGGAACTAGAGAACTCCCTGACTCCCCTTACTCTGCCGCTATCCGCAGCAACGACACACCCAGGACCTTGAAAACCATCTCAACGTTTGATACTGCTGTTAACCACTTCTACATTCTCTCATGAACAGCAAGCAAATAATTTTGTTAATAAATCATATAATTATTTTATGATGGATTACGATGCTTGAAGAAAAAACCTGATTCCCAGAAAAACTGAAATTTCACAGGGAAACAAAAAACTCCCAGTACCTACTCTAAGAAATTGTGATCCTTTAGAATGGAAATTTTGGCATTTCTCTGCGTGTCCAGCGGTGGGAAATATCTGAGGAGAGTATCTGCATAAAAACACATTTTAGATCTTTAGATATTTAAATAAATCAATAAACCACAGTCCTCAATTCTTAAATGACATTTCAACCATATTTTCCAAATAGCTACAGGACAAAGACCAAAAGCTGCTACATTTTTGTGAATTTTAAACATAATCAAAACTGTATCTGCTTTTCAAAAGCTATCGGCAACCTGCGGTGTTGGATCCATATAAGGCAAATCCCAACTCAAACTGAAGTTATGAACCATTCTCAGCAAGTTCAGTTTGTGGGGATCAGGATTTAAATCCTGAAGTCAATGGTACAATCAAAGACATCCAGCTGGAAGCTCCACAGACATGCTGGTAAGAATTGCAATTTTACAAAAGGAGAAGTTACCAAAGAACTCTTTATATTTTAAAACTCCGATCCTTAAATTCTATGCAGTTCGAAGTGGTATCAAACTCTATTCCACTTCCTGGAAATACATACAAATATTTTGATAGTACTAAAAAAAAATAATATCATAACCACCTTAATGAGCATTGTGCATGTTATGCACTATGCACACATATATATATGTGCGTATACATATATATATGAAGTGTGTGAACTTCACTACCCTTTCATTATCCCTTTTTACCCACGTCATGTTGAAGACAGGCAGCATTAACATACTCAAATGCTCTGCTCTCTATGATTGTAGTGATCAATGTCAAGACAATATATAAATCCAACCTGACGAGACATAAACACTGCTGTGAGGGTTATCAGTGGCAACAAATCCATACTCCAGTAGCAGTCGCTGATTATCATGAGGTCCATAGCAGATAAATACTTCTTCATATTTTTTGCACTGTGAATTTGTCCAAATTTCATAGCTTCTTGTCCGTTCATTAAATGCAGCCTTTACCTTTGAGAAGTTAAAAATTAAAGGTTTTTTTCTTAGCAGAAAGACAGGATGAAAAAAGGAATCATACCTTGAATATTAAAACCCATTATCAAAACCCATTGAGTATTAAACACTCCTCTAACTGTGGAACAAAACAGATAGCATTACATATGTCTGAAAAGGCAAACCAATTGGACAATTCCACACCAGGATTGCTCTATAAAAAAGAACCACCATCAAAACTTTAGTCCACAGGATGTGCTGCCCACTGTGCAAACTTATTACAGAGGGAATCTGCAAATAAAGATGGCTTCAGGCAGAGCTGGCCTCTATCACAGCTCTATGCTGGCACATAGTCCCTCATAGAAGGTGGAGCTGCTCTCCACGCTTTCCTAAGACTTCCCAGAAGCTTCAGCCAGAGGTGAAGTAACACAGGGACCACCACGTAACTTGAGATTTGTCATGGGAGCAGAGCCTTTCAGAAGAGCAGAGTAGGGTTCTGTTTAGAAGTGGCTCTTCCCAATAGCTATCCTGGACACAAATCTCACCCAGCCATTGTGGTCTCTCCCTGTACCTTTGCTTTGCTACATAAACTGAAACATTTGAATTATCTTTATTCATCTGCCCTGGCTTCATAACAAGCTCAAGGGCATATATGAACCACGACTACTCAGCCTGACCATGGCCTCAATGGACAACTATAACTACGAACAACTTCCCCCTTACAAGATCTCTCACTGACCTCCAGGAACTCCTAATCATCACATAAAGGCATACTGTATTGAGATAGGGCACTCACAAATAAAGAAATGAAGTGATCTCTTTTTAGTTTCTTACCTGAACATTTGGACTGTGGTTTAGCAAATCTAAATACGGTGCCAATGCATAAACATCTGGCTCAAGAGAAAAACAGTCCCTCTGCGAATGTTTCATGTATATCGTCCTGGTGTTAACAGTGCACCAAGCCCACTCTAGAGCACTGTAGTTAAAAATAGTTCCTGTGTTCTCAGCAAACAAAGGCTGCAGGGAAGAGAAAAAAGCCTTGGAAGACACGTACAAATCACAGACCATCGTTTTCTGCTCCTGAGTCTTCTTTCTTAAGGGTTCAGGAAGAAGGCCCACTACATCATGCTCCAAACAAACAGGACAAGTGTATGTCTTGGGTAAGACATCAAGATACGGCTTCCACTGAGACTTCTCACCAGCATGTTTCTCTGCTATTAAAAATGTGCACAGTGCTATCAAAGGAGATACAGGAGGCTTCCATCTATTAGAAAATAAAAATACCAACACAGCAGATATACAGAGGTGAGATAGGAAATGGATGCAGCAGTGTTTTATCTCTCTTCTAGTTCTTTTTAAATGCTATAAATAGCTTCTATTTTAAACTTCTTTGTAGTTCATCTCCAAGTCCTTTTGATGATTTCAAAGGGGCTATAAAAGCTGGTTTCTAGTAACAACTTCAGGCTCACCTCTTGCATTGTTTTTTTATTGGGGGAGGGTTATGATGCCTAACAAGAACTCCATGTCCAGCATAGGTCTTTGATCTGAACTTTTCAAAAGGCCATGTTCACGTGACTGCTTTGCAACCCCATTTTATCCTCCTCCTCTTACTCACGCATATTCACAGCTTCCCAAGAAACCATTCGTAACTGGCACTTAGGTCCAAGCTGGCTCTAGTGGCAGAGCAAGTTCAAGCCTGTAGCATCCCTCCAACTCTGCCTAGCTAAAGGGGGATGCTCTATATTCAAACCCTACTAGCTGATCACTCCACACGCGTGAAAATCCACAAGAAATACAAGTTAGGCTATGCAGTTTAAAGTCCTACCATCACATAATGTGATTAATCTATTACTGAGCAATCCACAGTAAAGGCCAGCTTGCCCATAAAGTGTCACTTCTCACTTACCTCATAATGTATTCTCCCAGGTAGCTACTAAGGACAGTGCTTGTGGTGAGGAGGCATTTCTCAGGCAATGAAATAAGCAGATCCCCTGCCTTTGAGGGAGGAAAGAAAAAAACCCAACTCCTTAAGCACAATGAATAGTAAAGTTCAAGTGTAAATGACTCATCTACTACCTGACTTGTGAACAGAAACACATTCCTCAGAGAACACTAATGTCAGGAAGCAAACAGATGTGAAGCTAAACTTGATGGAAACTGGTATGGTTGTTGTAAGACAGACAGAGTCCCAAGGAGGAGGACAACTGCAGTCAGAGAACTGTCACCCGCAGAAAGTTAGCCGTTCACAGAAAGCTTGGTGCCTGGCTACTCACTTTTCTTTGTACTGAAATATATTTCAGATGAGATCTCACAAATACCCTAGCCTCTATCAACGTAACAGTATGGGGTAGGCATATTTTAGGTCATGTCTATCTTGACCTTGTTTGACAAGCTGCTGTGTGTACAAATATGCCAATCCTGCAAATTCTGGTATTAGGCTAGAAATTACATTCACAACAGGGACCTGGAATTTTGAGCTGTGCTCAAAATCGTTGTTGCAAAATCATCACATCTCAAAGAACCTGAGGAGCTCTTACATTAGAAGTATTACTAACCTGAAGACCTTTTGTTGTCATCAGTCCTCTTCCTGTATCTGAAGCAGGAACAAAAAGGATACTTAAATACATATATGTATGTAAGATACAGAAGACTGTTGTAAATTGCAATAAAATAACAGGCCAGATAGGGAACGCCCCCAAAAAAACCCCACAACAACATCCTCCATACATTATCTCTTATGAATCATAAAAAACAATTATTGATTTTTTCCAGTTATATAACTTCTTTCTTTGTCCTCTGATTCTCTCTTTACTTTTCAAGACCCTGTGAAAGCCCTTCCCTGTACTCCCTGCAACATTTGCTGTCCAGTTCTAGCAACTGCTCTACTTATTTTTTCCATTTTTTTTCTTTAAAGACATCTTTCATTACTGGCTGCTGGTTTTTGTTTCAGAGTTTTAACTAAATGTTACAGTTTTTATTCACAATATTTCTTCTCTGATTCTTACTACTCTTTAATAATGCAAAAGTTTTTGAAATAGAATCTACTGAAACAGAAAAAATACAAGTATATGTCTTTATTGTAAACAGTAAAAAGTGAAGCCTAGCTCTAAAATTATTTACCTTTCTGTTATCACTAGATCTGCTGAACTTGTATAAAAAAAAGATGAAGAAATGACAAGATTAGGTTCTGATTTTGGAAACACTTAAGAGATGTTACTTTTTTCTTTAAAATTGCGCTAATAACACTTAAAATCTTAGTTTCTACAATGAACTTTACATAGGTGTGTGTGTTTTGTAGCATACCAGAGTATTCTCATACCTGAGCTTTATACAAGGACATTTACCCAGAGTCCTTAAAGGACCAACGGTAACTGGGCTTTTTCCCTGATGTCAGACAGGTGCATGATTCAAAATGAAGGGAGGAATCTAAAATCCTTAGAAGAAGCAAATGTGTAACACCAATAAATAATTAAGAGGTTACCCTGGAACTGTGCTGGCCTTAGATTCCTTTCTTCAAATCCTCTATCTTTCAGCCACTTCTTAAGTTTAATGTATTCCAGTTCATGACTGCAGTTGACTAAAAAAAAAAGGGGTGGGGGGAATAGGAATTAATGCTAGAAAGCAACTCTCTATTGGAAATGAAAGGAAATTGAAAAGTACCTCCATCCATAAAACTCTGCAAGTGTTTTCTTCTTCTCTTTCGACCTGTCCGGCCTCTTCTTTTCTTCATATTAAGAAACAGATTATGCCTTATTTAGGCAACCTGAATTTTTAAAAAATAAATATTTTATGTCCGTTTCAAATACGGCTCTTTTTTTTTTTTTAAATCACAGTAAGAGAAATCAGAGCACTGCCTGTTTTTATGATGCCCCTTTAAAGCTTAGAAAGCGTACCACAGGCAAACGCTCCGGGGTAGGGTGGNGGCACTATCTACGCCCCCTCAAGTTTTATGGCAGGGGTGACTGAAGAGTGTAACGACAAATCCCCGTCTCCCTTCGGCGGCCCTACAGCTGCTCCGGCGCACGATTCCCTCCCGGGCTGAATTCACGACGGAGGAGAGGGCAAAGGTGGTCCTGACGCCCGACACCCCCCACTGCTTTGCAACCACCCATCCGTCAACAGCCTACCTGCCGAGAAGGCCTCGGAGACCGCCCCTCCTGCCACAGCCCGCCACCAGGCCTCGCCCTCCCCTACCCGCCGCAGGAGGCGGAGCTCCCCCGCCGCCATCTTAGGTGCACTCTCTCCGCTCCCCTCCCCATCCCACCTCCGCGGTGCGTGTTTGTGGGTGGCGGCCAGCTCGTCGTCTTCTCATCGCCGCGCAGAGCGGAGGAGTGAGGAGGAAAGGTATATAGTGCTGGAGGTGGGCGAGGGATTGTTGGCTGCCCCTCCGGGCGTGCTCTGCAGCTCCTTGCTTTCAGCCCTTTTGCGGGGCGCCGAAGGGCCGCCTGCCCCTCAGTCACTGGGATCGTCGAGCAGGGAACGTTATGAGGAGTCGGGTTTCTTCGTGGCTTGCGGGTTTACTTTGCGTTCACGTTAGGAGGGAAAAACCGCCCCCTGGGCAGATGGTAGTAAGGAATGTGTGCCGGTGTGCAGAGACGTGGGACTCTGATGGCTAACCGGGACGGTGGCTCCTGGCCCTCGGGAAGTCAGTCAGGTGCTGGGCAGGCTTTTAGGAGCTGATATCCTCACTAGGTATCTGCTTGTAGTTAGCGGCAAGCTAATTTGGTAGAGGCGTGGCAATTCACAGTGAATAAAGCTGGCGTTTTAAACTTGCTTTTATGGGAAAAATACATCTTTAAATGTGCTGTGTCTACGGGGAAAAAAAACCCCAAACAAACAGCAAAGCAGGCTTTGTATCTAGAGCTGACCGGCGTTTTAAACAGAAGAAACATTGTCTCTAGTTATCTGTAGTCCACTGTTTCCCTCTAAAAACGCTAGATTTGGTATTTCTGTCTGGCCCTTGAAGATTAAACCGCTCCTTTCTTTGAGCCTGAGTTTTCCTGCTTTGACTGCATGGGTGCTTGAACTGAACCAGTTGAATATCCTCAAAAGAAAGAAATTATATTTCTGTAAGGGGTGTGTATAGAAGAGCCTACTCCTATCAGCAGTTAATTGAGTACAAGAGATTGGCTGTTGACGTTTTTCCCTTCTTTTTCCTTTTCCCTAAATCACTGGTTAGGCTTGCTTTAAAGTATTAACACCAAATGCATATTTATTTGTGAATGCCTCATGCTATTTTAGTAAGCTACAGTTAAGTGTGCATTTTAATGTTGCTCTGCATAATTCAACGTGACATTCTAACTTGGGCTTTAAAGAAAGAACACTTCGATCCATTTTCATATAGCCATCTCTGTCCATCTGAGTGTGAAATTTTCTTCTTTGCCGTTTGCAGTTACTGCCACTTTGGCATTCCTTCAGAGAGGACGATGTCCACCGTGCCAGTGGCTGTGGTGACCGGATCCAACAAAGGGATCGGATTTGCAATTGTGCGGGCTTTATGCAAACAGTTCCCAGGGGATGTATACTTGACAGCCCGAGACCCTGGCCGTGGCCAGGATGCAGTGGCAAAGCTCCAGGAGGAAGGGTTGCGTGCGCTCTTCCATCAGCTGGATATCGATGATCTGCAGAGCATCAGAGCTCTCCGTGATTTCCTGAAGGAGAAATACGGAGGGCTGAATGTGCTGGTTAACAACGCAGGGATCGCTTTCAAAGGTAGGAAGCGGGCTGTCTAGGATAGTCTTACGTGCCACAAAGCTATTTGAAGAATAGTAGATCACAGAATCATTTTGGTTGGAAAAGACCTTTAAGATCATCAAGTCCAACAAATGCATCGAGGATTTTATCAAACTTCTTGGGTGGGAGTTCTGTGCCAATGGCATACTGCTTGCATGCTGGGCAAGCTGCCTACCTTCTCATGCATGATAAGAGGTCAGTGAAAAACGGCTCTTCCCCTAGCATCTGTTGGGCAAAGATGCCTCCCTAGAGTATCGTATTTGCATCACAGACAAAGCATGAAAATGCTATAGGCACACAGCATGTATGAGCAGAGTTGGGCTTGTTGCCTCAATGCCCATGAGTTTCACCAGGCCTGTGGGAGCCCATCATCTGTGTATCACAAGGTGTGATTTGTTCCTTGGTGATCTGTGTTTTCTCTCTTCTGCAAGCCTTATGCTTTGTGCTGTGCATTACCTGCTCAAGGATTCTAGTTCATAAAAAAGGACTTTTGGCCGTGGGTGATTTTGTAATCTTTATTTATCTTTAACTTTCTCAGGCCATTCAGTTAATTACAGAGCAGTTAGCCTAAACCTAACTGTGCACAGCAAGCATTTAACCCTTTCATTTTCTAGCTTACAGGAAGGCAGGAAAAGTGAGGAAAGCAGAATTTGAGACGTAGCAGAGTGCATTCTCCTTCTAGGTGTTTATAAAAATAAATCCAGAATCATGTTAGCTCCAAATACAGCAAATCCCAAACTACTAGTTAATTTCCCTGCCAGTACAAACTTGTTCTTTGCATATTTTCTGCATGTTTATTTTTAATCTCTTTGCCTACTCTCCAGTTAGGACATGTAACTCTGCAAGCACTGTGTTGTGCTGGCTCATCTGCTCACAGCATGAGGTTAGGAGGCCTGTCAGGTAGTATGGATCAAACCTCACCTGCTGCTGAAACAGAGCTTCTCATGTAGTGGGAGTGCAGCAGTGGCATTCTGGAGTCCAATCATTACGTATTTTGCAAGGTACTTTGCAAGATCACTTGCGTTCAAGATCAGCTTAGTAGGAAGCAGCAATATTATTGAGCTTCAGGATGCACTGAGGGTGAGTACTGTAACCTTGCAGCAACAGTTAAAAGATTGTATCTCGGGCGGCAGGTATTGCTTATAAAGCCTGCAGGTGGTCAGACCAGTACTGAGTTCAGAATCGGGTCGTAGCTCAGCCTACTAGTGACCATGAATTTGAGCAAAACCGAGCAGCAAATACAGCAGCCAAAGTGCAGGGTGTGTTTCCTGTTGCTGATGTTGCAGCAGCTGTAGCCTCCACTGAGAAAAGTATGTGGACAGCTCTTCAAAGTATGTGGAAAAGCTCTTCAAACTGTTGCAGCAAGATTTACTGGAGCTCATGTGTGAGAGATCTTAGGTTTATTGTCATAGAGCCACTGAACAGATAAATAGGTAATGTAGCATGACTGTAGTTCCTGTTTCTCCCTTTACTACATAACAGATGCGTATATTCTTTGTCATTCATTGCTTCCAGATGTTCAGCATAGACTTTCTTCAAGCTGACAAATTACTATGAGTCATCAGGAGGTCACACAATTAAGAGATGTGCTAGGGGAGCCAGTTGTAACTGGTTTTGCATGAGTATCTGGCACAGAAGCTAGAGGGTTTAAAGAAGAACTCTGTAAGAGCCCTGCTCTTACCTGTGTAAGAGCTTGCTGTGATGCTTACATCATATGTTGGCTTTAATTCCTGCTTCCCAGATTGGTGTTTCTACCCAAGCTTGCTTCGTGCCTCGCCAGGTTTCTGATAGTATCCCAGAATTTATGCTTTCCTTTCTTTATTGTACTCTGTGTTACTGCTGTCTGTCAAAGATTAGATTTGCCATTGAACCTATTGTTCAGGTTTTAATCTGTGCTACAGATAGTCCAGCAAAAACTGTTCATGTGTGAAATGATTATGTACCCATGGGTTGCCTTCTGCATGAGCTTCTGTGGGAACAGGTGTTCTAGTAATGCTTGCTTAAATCAAGGGAGTGTGTATCTATCAGCTGTTACAAGTAATGTATCTTGCTAGACAAATGAGTAGGTTTTGGAGTGTAAGGAAGCTTCTCTGGTGCAAGGTGGATGTCAAAGCAGGAGTTTGGAGTTTCTTGAAAGTATAAAAATTTGTTAAAGCTCTGTTTTGCAATAAAAGCACAGCTACATTAAATATTAAAAGAGCTGTTACTGCTCCTCTTTTGAGATTACAAAGGTCTGAGCTGTGGGGACAAGTGAAGACCTGACTAACCGATGTAGGTGGCCTTATTGCTGCAGAGATAGCATTTCTCCTCTTTTGCTACAGGCTCTGTTAACTCTTACTTCCCCCTCAAGGTGGAGGATGCTTAGCATATGGCTTATTGCTGAGCCAAACCATCATCTGATGGCACATCCTACCCCACTTCTGGTGGTGGCAAGCTGTCAATTGTGTCTGATGTAATCATAACCTTTGCAGTGCAGTTTCATGGTCTGATTATGCCTACTTAAGTCAGTTCCCTTTCCTAATTGCTAATTGCCACTCTTTTGCTTGTGTTAGCACAGATCTGTCAGTTCAGGGGTGATTTTTTTGACACAAGCATGTATCACTTTGATTTTGTTTGGGTTGGGTTTTTTTTTCAGACTGCACCAAATCTTATCCCTGTGCTCTTTGCAGAAGCTTTTTCAGTGCTTGTTGCAATTTGGCACTGCTCTGACTTCAAGTTCTGGCCAAGAACCCAAGCTATGACAACATAAGAGTCAGAAGCAGTTGTCCACTGTGGTGTTGGATGTTACTACTGGTGTGGCATTCTAACTTTTGCATCTTCAGGATCTTCTTCTTCCTCCCCTGCTATGTCAGGGTGCTGGCAAAGTGCTGTGCTGTGCATTTAAGAGGAGAGGGCACCTCAAAGTTAACTTGCATGTGGTCGCGGCAGCCCAGACTCTGAGCACTGGGTGTGAGTAAGTACAGGCAGGTTGGGCAGCACACCCTGTGAGAGCAGTCTTTTCTTGTCTCTTCCATATTAAAGGCAAAAAGACATATGGCTGACAAGTGACTGCAGAGTGATGCCACCAGCTCTTCTGGGTCAAGGCTAAAACCTTCAGCTAAGAAGGGGTGAAAACATAATTGGCTTATAATTAACATTGCAGAGCTGGTTCTTTTCATTAATAAGAATGTGTGTCTTAGTGATATTGCATTTTTTTCCTTATTTATACATAATTAATCATATACCTTTTTCCTAATTAAAAAAAAAGTAGTAAGATAAAATCTGGGGGTTTGGTAACTTCCTTTCAAATAGTAGCACAATTCTGATTCTTCTTTTTTTTTTTTTCCCCTTCCCTTGCTACCATCTCTTCCAAAAAGTTCATGACACAACTCCATTTGCAGTCCAAGCAGAGGTTACTCTGAAGACAAACTTTTTTGGAACCAGGAATGTTTGCACAGAATTGTTGCCAATTGTGAAGCCTTATGGTAAGTGTAACATAAGTAGAGAAATAGTTTTAGGTGAATTTTTGTTCTCATTAAATGGGAAAATCCTTTCCTGTCTCAGGAGCACGCTGCCCTGTAGTACATAACATGCACTTTGCTCTAGAGTAGGTAAGGGAACATATGGCCTTTCTGCTTTCAAGCCAGTCACATTCTTCTTACGGATTGAAGTGGAATTCTTACAGCACCTTCAAGATGTGAAGAACTTACCCATATTCTGTCTATGGTATCTGCCCTACATACTTTGTTACTGCTTCAGAAAAGACCAGTTGATGATACAACTAGGATATAAAGTACAACCTCAAGCTCAACTGAAACACTGGTTTTATGTGACTGTGCTTTTCTGGGAGAAGAGCTCCTTGAGAGTAACCCTGCTGAGAAGGACCTGGGGATTCTGGTGGATGAGAAACTAACATGAGCCAGCAGTGTGCTCTTGCAGCTCAGAAGGCCAATGGTATCCTGGGCTCCATCAGAAGAGGGGTGGCCAGCAGGGACAGGGAGGTGATTGTCCCTCTCTACTCTGCCCTCGTGAGGCCCCACCTGGAGTACTGTGTCCAGATCTGGGGCCCCCAGTACAAGAAAGATGTGGAACTGTTGGAGAGGGTTCAGAGGAGGCCACGAAGATGATTAGAGGGCTGGAGCACCTGCCCTACAAAAAGAGGCTGAGGGAGCTGGGCTTGTTCAGCCTGGAGAAGAGGCTGCAGGGGGACCTCATTGCAGTCTGCCAGTCCCTGAAGGGAGCAGAGAAACAGGAGGGGAATCTGCTTGTTCAAGGGCAGAGGCTGGCAGGACAAGGGGGATGGAGTGAAGCTGGAGGAGGGAAGGGTTAGATGAGATATTAGGAGAAAGTTTTTTTTACAGAGAGAGTGGTGAGGTGCTGGAACAGGCTGCCCAGAGAGGTGGTGGATGCCCCGTCCCTGGAGGTGTTCAAGGCCAGGTTGGATGGGGCCCTGGGCAACCTTGTGTAGATGCAGGCCTGAGTTTGGTGGCCCTGCCTGTGGCGGGGGCGGGGGGTTGGAACTCTATGATCCTTGGGGTCCCTTCCAATCCATGCCATTCTGTGATTCTTGCTACTGCTGATCTCAGTTGGCTGTTGGTCCACCTCTATCTAGATCACAGCCTTTGCTGTATGTGCACATGTCCAGTGACATAGTTAAATATATATTTGAAGGTGTACATTAAGTTACTGTGATTTGGTGATGTTAAGAGGTACTGGAAGAAAACTACAAAAATGGTAAATGTATTGGGGTCAGAGAGATGTATCAATAGTAAAGCAGTGTTGGCAACATGCAAATAATCTCTACTTGTTGGATGACTGTCCTCTACTGAATGTTCCTGTTCCTAAAACCTGGCATGCTGAAAGTGCCCTGTAATGCTACAGACATACCACAGATGATTTGAAAGGAGGGTATTTGGATCTAATGCCATGCCAGATCTAAGTGGTGGTGGTTTGTTTGGGTTTTTCTAAGTACGAGTCGTCTTAAGACTTGTGATCACTAGATGTTTTCATGAGTATTTGGATGAGTGCTTGCTGCTCAATGGATTCACTGGGAAAGAGAAATGCAGTCTCTACTAATGTTTAAATACATCTAGTTTTTTAAGAGAAAAGAACTCAAGCTAATGAGAGAGAAGTTGGGAACTGTTAATTCCGAGGGAGAAAGGAGAGGACAGAGTCACTTAATTTGGGGAGACTGGTAGGGGGGAGAGTAAACTTGCAATTTAGTCCCTTTTGTATTAAGGGTGACAGATGAATGTGTTAAGTCATTAACAGAAAGGATTAACTTCTATGACTTTTAAGATCTAAATCATGATGTTCCTTCCCTAGTTCATTGCCTGAATGGCTGTGAACCAGCAAGAAAGAGGGAAACTAATATAATTTGGGGGAAGGTGAGTTACTGATTCAGCTGACTCATTCTTGTGTACTGAAGATCTCTGAGATAAATAGCATACTGCAGTTCTGTGTTCTGGGATTTGTGAATCTTCAGGAATTTTGTAAACAAGCTCATGGACTTGCTGTGTTAAGAACTAGACTGCTTTTGTTGAATACTGTATTATTCTGACTTCTGAGGCACATTCTGGTGGCACTTTACTGAAGCTGCTGCAGAAGTGAGAATGTTTTCCACCAGAACCTCCAGTATATTTGAAGTCTGGCTTCCATTACTGAGAGAACCACTTACTACTGTGAATATGTCTGCAGATTGTAACAAGCTGTTTCCTGGAAGCATACCTGAAGTTTAATAGAGAGCTGTTGCAGGTTCACACCTTAAATTACCCTTTGTAATGGAATTCACTAGAAACAGTTCGAGTTAACTGTGATCTTCTAGAAGCTCTGCAAAATAGCGCCCCCCCCCCCCAGCCCCAAAGTATTTTACAGGTGTTCAACTTGGTAATAAATACATAACTGTAGAGCAAGCCCACTTCATTACCTGGGCTTGTTTAGTGTGTGTAATCAGCCTGTCTTCTCTCTCTATCAGGTAGAGTGGTGAATGTCTCTAGCATGGTAAGTAGCTCAGCTCTGGGAGGCTGCAGCCGAGAACTACAGCAAAAGTTTCGCAGCGACACAATCACTGAAGATGAGTTAGTGGAACTCATGACCAAATTTGTGGAAGACACCAAGAAAAGTGTGCATGAGAAAGAGGGTTGGCCAAATACTGCCTATGGGGTATCCAAAATCGGTGTCACAGTCTTGTCCAGGATTCAAGCACGGATGTTAAATGAGAAGAGAAAAGGTGACCACATTCTTCTCAATGCCTGCTGTCCTGGATGGGTGAGAACAGACATGGCAGGTCCTAAAGCTACTAAATCACCAGATGAGGGTGCTGAGACCCCAGTTTATTTGGCCCTCCTGCCTTCTGATGCTGATGGTCCTCATGGCCAGTTTCTTAGTAACAAAACTGTTCGAGCCTGGTGATCTTATGTATGTGGGCCCATGCGAGCTGTAATGTGACTATGGGTTAGCCTATGCCCTGGTAGGGGGCATTTACCCAGAGCAGTCCCATCCTGTCCACAGCAGCAGCAGGGTCCTTTCTCATTACAGTGACACAGTTACCATACTCCTCTGGGATTAAGTCTACACAAGGTACCCTTCCCAGCTGCCTCCATTAGCCTGCTCACAGCGTTGACCGCCTAGCCTGAAATCTGATTTGTAGGTGTTCCAGCCCAGATGACACAGGCTAATTTAGTGGTGTCCTAATGCAGAGGTGCCTGACCTAGTTTACCTAAATTTATACTCTTAATTAAATCATTGCCATCCCTTTTCCCACTCCCCCTGAGACACATCTCTGACATGGAGTTGGGATGAGGAAGCAGGTGCCTTACACTTTCTCAGCATGCTAGATCTCTTTCTAGGGACCATAGTTGCTTTTTAAGGTTGTACAGGGTTTCTTAAAAGAAGGAGGGGGTGATTCTGAGATCTACAGCCTGACTAGTTTTGGGGGGAGGTTAATAAGACCATAACGGAATCACTGTAGCGATTCCTTATTATCAATACAGGATGGAGTTAGGTGAAAATAAAAATAGCAGTGACATAACTGATTATTGTAAAACTTTAATCAGCTGGTTTAATGTGTATGTCAATATATGATTACTTACAGATCTGTATTCATCCCTCTGGCTTATTCTCATAATAAAAATGTGTAATGTTTGAAAATACACTAATTTTCTGCAGTTAAGTTTGTAGCTGGAGTGTATGTTGTTTGTACTTTATAAAGATAAAATACAGACCTGATACAGCAAACTGTTCCTCAGCGCTTCCAGTTTTTGCTGCACACCTATAAGTTTTCTTAGCCCAGGATTTTAATAAGTGCTCTCTGTGTAATAGAGAAAAGGAACCACCATGACATGACAGTGTCATTGCAGGAAGCAGTTCTGTGGAGAACACCAATCTTTCTTTCCTATTTTAAATGTTGATTATGTTTCAAATGCTTAATCTGGAAAGGTTGGTGCAGCACTTTGAGCTGTGTGGTAGCAGAGGCAGCCCCAGTAGGGATAGGTCATCTGGCACAGCTACCAGCTGTGGGGCAGGAGTGAGGTGCAGTTTGGTCACCCCCAGGCTATAACCCTGCAACTCCTGCCAGCCAGAGTTAAAACTGTGGTGGGGGCTCCAGGGCCCTGCCCCAGCTTTCCTGCAGGGTAAGGTGCTCACAGGGCTGCTCAGTGGGAGGGGCTGGAAACAATTGCTTGTAAACCTGTCGTTAGTAATGACAAATCAGTAACGTGCATGGTAATTCTTAATTGGGAGTCAGCAAGACAATACCGAAGTGGCTGAGCTGACAGTTCTTGGCTCCCAATGAGAGTTTGTGTTCAGGGAAGTCTGGGGTCAGAAGATGTTGGATATAAATAACATGTGTGGGTTTAGTAATTGCTTATCAGCACAGAACAAAGGTGTGATTATTAGTTGGTCTTTGAAGGATACAGCACCTACTGTTCCTATGTAGATGGAAGTGTTGCCAAATGAATCATGCCCCAGAGCTCATGGAGGAGCAGGGTGAGTGCTGCCCCAGAAGTTCTCATGATAACCTATTCTCCTTGAAGAAAAGAAGTCTGAGGCCTTAGTTTAAGGGCAAGGGAGCGGTTACGAAAACCCTGTATGAAGTTTTTAACGGATTTGATAGATGACCTGCCAAGGGCCTGCAGTATGATAGCTCCAAAAGCCATCCAGCTAATAGAGTAATGTGACTACCATTCTGATGTGCAACAGAAAGAACCCTGGTTTCTATATGCTCCTCTAGTTGCATTAATGCTGCCTCACCAAAATGAAACACAGCTGTTCTGAGTGAGTTATAGTTTGTGTACAAGTTGTAGGGGTGTAATCCGGCAGTGGGGAGTCATACCTCATTCTTCACATTCAAAATGCTGCTTGAGTCATTACATTTCAAAAGCTGTGTGCCTTTCTGATTGGCGCATACAAGCTCTCCAAACAAACCCTGACCAAACTTTCATAGGGTTTGTGTGAAGACCAGACCCTAAGTCTTAGGCAAGTCTACCTAAGACTTAATAGCAGCCTGGCAGTAACCATCGTTAAATGCAAATTAGTTTCTTAGTATCCCCCATCCTCTATAAAGCTCCTTCTTAAGTCTAACTTGAGATCTGGGATTTTTTTTACATTCAAGTCAAGCAACTTGCAAGTTGTTAAGTTTTGCAAAGGATGTCTTTCAAATTCTTGCATTAAGCCCTTCCACAGTGCTTGTTCTTGGTTAAACTTACTCTGTTTCAGGGTAAGGAAGCAAGGTGGAAGATGGTGGCCAAGTATTCATCTTCAGGAATGTCATTTCTCATGGTGAAATTGATGAGAATACCAACAGTTTCTCTTGATACAAAGGAAGAAAAGCAGAAGACACATCTTCTGACAACCTTTGCAGCTGTGGCACGGTACTCAAGGAAGGAGAACCAGCTGTGTGGATGGATGCAGCCACAACTGCACAGGTGGGGATAAGGGGCAGAGCACACTGGCTGCTCACAGGCCCATCCGGACTCAGGAAGGAGCTTAGACAGGAGAAGCACATCCCCCTGTGACAGCTGCAGGAGGACCATGTTCTGGGAACAGTGCTGGCACCTCGTGGGGCAGGCTGCCGGGGGAGGCTGTTCCTGAGAGCAGAATTAGAGGACAGGCTGGACAGCGTGTGTGGCAGGCTGGATCTTTGGGCAGGGCTTCCACCGTGCAAACACGATTATTTTATTTTCCCTTAAGCTGCCTCACGGCTTTTCTCCCACGTCCATTGTGTCTGAAGTGTTTTGTTGCTTTCAGATTCTGGCACGCTCACTGAGTGGCTATTGTGTAAAATTTAAGGGTTAGGAGAGGGATGAAATCATAACGATCTGTTCTACTGTATAAAAGTTTTATGTGCGGATTGCTGTTTTTTCTTTACTTCGTAATTTATTAGCCAGAGGAAATGTCTGGCAACGCAGTAGTTGTAGTGACACGGGACAATGAAGAAACTTGATTCCCAGTTGTGAGAGCCCAGTGGAGGCAGTTTCCTGGGGATTCGGCAGCTTGCTCTCTGGGGCATCAAGCTGTACCTGCTGCCTCATCAGCTGGGACAAACGGTGTGGGAGTGCAGGGCCTCTCGGACTTCCTGAAGGAGAAGCTGCAGGCACCCCAGTTCGCTGGCTAACAATGCAGCCACTGTTTTCAAAGCTATTTGTCAGAGCTCTGCATTGGAAAGCAACAGATCTAAAGGTCTAGGGACAATCAGTAAGGAGACTGCTCTGAGCCTTTTTAACGGGGATTACAAGCAGGTGATTTCTATGCATGCCCCCTGCAATGCCAATAAATACAGTGCGGGCCTGACCTTTGTCTCCGTTATGGTTCCAATGCAGAGTAGTGCACTGCACTTGGTTTTCAGAGCTGCATCACAAACCTGCCTAGAGAGTTTGAGGTCAGTTTACCTAAAAAAATGAAGAGAATATACCTAGTTTAACATCCTGTCTCAAATTTTCCATTCAAGTGTTTTCTTATATAAATACTGAAGATGACAAGAACCGTTGAGAACTCATTTTATTGAGCCCATTTAATTGAACTCATTTTAATTGAACCCATCTCCCATAGTAGTAGATCCAACCCGTGGGCAGTGTCCTGACTGAATGCTGTGGTGTTCCTCTCAGTCTAAAGATGCGCCAAGACAATTTAGATTATATATGCCACCCAGTACTACTTAGAACACTGAAATGCAAAGTATAACTCCAGTATGACCCAGATTTATGTCAACATCATGTGGAAATTAACATGAATGTTTGTTAGATTGAAATGCAGCCTGGCTGTCTCCTGAGGTGATTACATCGGTATATCTACCACTTGATCCAATCCCAAGGGCCAGCATTTAAACGTGAGCAGTGTTGCCATGGTGCGTACAACAAACTGAGGCGAGGCTGAGAGCTGGGTCTGTTCAGCCTGGAGAAGACTGAGAGAGCATCTCATCAACGCTTACAGACATCTAACTGGTGGGTGTCAAGAGCATGGGGCCAGACTCTTTTCAGCAGTGCCCAGTGACAGGACAAGGGATGATGGGCACAAATTGGAATACAACAAGTTCCATCTCAACATAAGGAAAAATTTCTTCACTGTGAGAGTGACCAAGCTCTGGGACAGGCTGCCCAGAGAGGTGGTGGAGTCTCCTCCTCTTGTTAGAAATGCCAAAGGTCCTAAGAAAGGACTCGCAGTGGACGTACTAGTGAAGCAGTAACTTATTATACGTTTTTCCAAGAGCAGGTGTCCTAGTGAAGTAGGCACACCTGTGGTCAGAGTTTGCAGCATTTTTATACTATATTCCCATCCAAAATCCCTCCCCTGTTTATCTATGGATTAGGTTTTTCCAAGGTTTACAGGCAGGTTCCTGGACTTACTAAGTTATCTTACATAGCCCTTAACTGTTGCATATCTTTTTTGTTTGGGCCCATTGAAGCCAAATGGGCTTGCTCACTGGTTAGGCAGCTGAATAATGGGGCTTGATTGGATCTCAGGGCATGTTGTTTGTTGAAGGAATTCAAGGCTCAACCCAGGTTTCAGTTCATTGAATTATGCAGCAGTGCCCTGATTAATCTCATTTTATAGGACAATTCAAGTCTGAGCTATCTACACAACCCCTCATAGGTTGTCTCTGCTGAAATGGGCTAAACATTGCCAAAACCTGTTTGTGGAATTCTTGAGCCAGACAATTCCTTACATTCCACCCCATGACCTGAGTCACAATTCAACTACTTACATGTTTTCACTGTCCTATGTATGGGTGTAAGTTTCATCTACGTATTTTAGCAGAGCTATTCCTCAGTTTCTAATTGAACCCTTATTTGAGAGATAGATTTTACCATAATTCTTTTAACACAACCAACAGGAAAACTTCCTTAACAGTGTTCCCCCTTATGTGCTATCTGTTGCATATCCAGATTGACAAACGTCCTTTATCTTCCTACTCCTAAATTCCCAACAAAGGATTTCTGATTAGGGAGCCTGAGTCCTCCACTTCCCAAGTCAGCATATAAAAAATACAACAACCCATTCCAGTTTGCAAAAGCAACATTCCCCAGCATTTTCCACATCCTGGAGGTATTCAATCACCCGCCACCCCCCCCCGCCATGTGATCCTGCGCAACCTGCTTTGTGTGATTCTGCTTTAGTGGGGGGGGGAAGGGGGTGAATCTCCAGAGGTCCCTTCCAACCCCCACACTCTGTGATTCTGTAAAGTTGATTTATACTCTTTCCTGAAGAGAAGTTTTGAATAGTTAGTGTGATAGGCATACTTGGAATTAGCATAACCTCTGATACAAAAAAAAAATAGGACTCAGAGATATTTCCCAAATGATTTGCCAGCCAGCAGGTTTGTAAGCACAAGAGCAGAAGAAACGGATTGGTCTGGAGGCTGGTTGTTTATGATGCATGTTCTGAGCAGAACTTCCCAGCAGACTGAACACTCACGCAGCTTCTCTCAGGAGATGCTCTGGTACCTGCCAGAAGCTGGCATGACACGGTGGGAGCACAGGAGGATCTCTCTCCTCCACCTGACTGCCTCTTTCTTTGAAATTCCAGAAGACTACTGTCTTGTGGTAGAAATGGGTCAAAATTTAGGTGGATATCGGAATTAAATTAATATAGCAAGGCACCCACATACAACTGGTGCAAGCAAACAATGGAAATGTGTGAGAAAAAGAACTTCTAAAAAGGCAGCAAACCCTGAGAAACTTAATTTTAAAATACCCTAGGTAACATGCTGCATTTTAGGACATAAATGTCATCCATTATGGACATCATAAAAAATACAAGTCAGGCATGTACTCAGAAGCACTGACCTTCATTTCGAAGAGCTAACTGCGCTACCTTTGGAAGTTACTAAAACCTAAAACTTTGAAATTAAAACTTAAATTGATGGCATTGTAGTTTAGCCAGATAAAGATGTCTTGATGCCCAAGGTACTGATTATGTCTACGGCCATGTAATACCTGTGGAAAAATGTTGTATTCAAATGACTGGGTCAGTTTATTGTACTAGGAGGAAGCCCCGTCTGAATTTTGGACCCTGACTACACCCATGCTCTAATACCACCTCACTTCTGAAGAATCAGAGAATCATAGCGGTTGGAAGGGACCTCGAGAGATCATCAGGTCCAAACCCCCCTGCCAAAGCAGGCACAATCAATCCCCTTCTAAAATTAGGACAGATCTGTGCTAAAGCTGTAAATCACCACAAAACGTTTTAACATTTTGCCACACAAATTTCCAATGCATTTTACAGGTTTGAGGTCACCCAGCCTTTCAGGCGTCCACGCTGACCTTGGTGCTGAGGGCAGATGCAATGTGCCACATGGGCTGCGTGACAGCTTGTGAAGAAGTTACAGTAATGAAACCTAGCTAGGAAGGGGAAAGGCAGGTGGTCTCAAGGAGAAAAAAAAAAAAAGTATATGAATGGAAAACTTCCTGGTGATCATTGCTGAGAGAGCATCCATCACCACCCTAAAACCACAGCTCCTACTCTCTCATCTTGAATAACCAAACTGGCTCTTTTCCCTTGACATTTCCAGCTACTTGACCAGGTTGTGTTCTGCCTGGATGTTATAAATTACTGGGTCCCAAACAGGATTTTAACCAAATTAAACAATTTATTAAATTAATAAAAGCAAGCAAACGGTGCTGGGGTGCACAATCAGCACCGGGTGAGCTGGGAGTCTCCGCTCCACCAAGATGCACCCCAAACAGTTCCAGTCCCTGGCTTATATATCTTCCAGGGATAACACAGCCCACTGGCTTAAACTGACAGACTGGAGTGCTGCCAGGCGACCCCCACAAGACATAACAACCATATACAAAGGTGAGCTTTAGCTTTTGTCTTGCTAACGATCAGGCAGCTGGTTCTGCAGACTCTTCAGGTGCCTTCCTCTTCTTTTTCCCTTCTTCTTTATTACCTCCTTTTCAGAGGCAAGTTGTTTCTCCTGAGGTATCACAATGCACACAATGTGCTACACTATGGTCCTTTAGGCAAAGCTTTGCACATCCTTTATATAGTTTGTTGCTGCTTCAACATACTTCATTCCGTACATGCAAAATCTCAAACTGTCCCTCCTAGGCCTATGACCATACAAGGGTATATCATTATGCACCCCCAACATTATTCCATATTAACATGAATCAGATGGACATACATCACACTGGACGTTTAAAAAAAAAAAAAAATATCCAAAAACCTTAGTCTAAATAATCAGTTTCCTCAGTATATAAATCCTTGTCTGGGCCGATGGTGAGATCCTATGCTCTACTCCCGACGGGCGTTTTGCCGGTCTCCCTTTTTGCTGTAAGCGTGCTAGAACTGCGGCACACGGGCCTCGTCCCCAGCCCTGACCGAGGAGCGGGGCCTGCGGGACCGAACCCCAGCCTGCCGTCCTGTCCGCGGGACAACCGAGTCCCCGACGAGAGCTGCGGCTACAGAATTTGCCCCAGAGCGCTTCGTGCTCTATTAATAATCAGCTGGGGCGGCCACAAACCTGTTAAAACGCGCCCCTTTCACTGGCCTCACCGTAACGGCCAGACGCGCCGACGCGTCCCTCGCCCGCAGGATTTCGGCGACAAGCGAGGTTACGGTTCCCTGCAGCCGCCGCCTTATTTACAAACCGGCCGAGGCTGATATACCAAGCAGAGACAGCGGCCCGGGTGCGAGCTGCCAGCAGGCCGCTAGACCCCGCTTCCCCCNGCGCCCCCGCTCCCCCCGCAGCCCGCCCCAGCCGAGCCGAGCCGAGCTGAGCTGGGCTGCCTACGGAGCCCGACAGGCGGCGGGGCAGCCTGGGCCTGTATCCCGCGCCGCCAGGGAGCGCTCGGTGCCCGGCCCCGGCCTCCGGGGTGTACCATTTCTCCGCGGGGAGGATCGGGGCGGTGTTGTAGATGAGCCTCTCCGGTAGCGCTTACCGGACTCCGGCAGTCTTCCCTCGCGTCTTGGCAGCGGGTAAAGACGAGGGCGGCCGCCACTGAGCGAGGATGTTCGGAGTTCTCCTGCACCGGTATACGAGCTCTTTTCTCACCCGCGCTGTGTTCAGTGGTATCGCCCCAGCTACCCACTGCGGCGCGGCCCTCGCGGAGCGGGAGGGGTTTGGGCTTTTCGCTCCCTCCTGTTGCCATAGGGACTGCGGGGTGTCGCCCCACCCTCCCGCGCCGGGCTGGGACACGTCGCCGTCGCCGCCGTACCAGGAGCTCTGCGGGGCCCTTCCCAGGTACTGGGGTGGCGGGAGGGGAATGCCGCCCCGCCCGAGCTCGGCGGGCGGGCGGGCGTGTGTGTGCATCTGGGGAGGGGCGGAGGGGGGAAAGGCGCGCGGGCATCGGGGGTTGATCCACCCGGGGGCTGCTGCGCGCTGGAGACTGCTGGTGGCGCGGCCGAGGAGGCACTGTGGCTCGCTGCCGGCGGGGGAGCCCGCCCTGTCATCGCCGCTGCATCAGCCGGCGCGGCCTCGTCGGTCCTCACCTGTCAGGTGAGGCTGAAGGGCAGTTGCGGGGGAGCCTCGCCGCGGGGCTGCCCGTCCAGCTGGGGGGTCCGGAGGGGCCCCCATCCCGTCCCCGCGGGGCTGACCCTGAGAGGAGACCCGCTGCCGCCGCGGCCGGGCCTGACGCGGGCCTGGNCGTCGGCGGGGCGCGGGGTGCCCGCGCAGGCCCCGCCGCCCGGGGAAGCAGCGCCTGATCCCTCGTGGCAAAGCGCCCGCCCGGCTCTTGGCGCCGCGCTGAAAGCGCACGTCTCTGGTGGCTGAGGAACTCGGTGGCCCGGGGTTGGGAATGGGAAGACGCGCCTGAAGGTGACTGGCAGGTGGCTTTTCGTTTGGTCGGGGGCGGGCGGGGTAGCGCGGTTGGCCTTCCTGCCTTTATAATAAAGGACAATTGCGATCTGTTGGCAGTATTTAGATTATTGGATTTTTTTCAAACTCACTGACATCTGGTACTGTAGGTGTGAGAACATCAACGCACACGCTAAATCACTGAGCACATCGCGGCTTTTCTGGGTGGGAATGCGCTGGTCGCCTGTCTTTTCACAGACCAGCCTAAAGAAAGTGCCCCAAGGTCTAAGACAAATTTTTTTCCCCACTGAAGTTTTACTAGTTTTATGGGGCTTTTTTCCTTCAGTAGTACGTTCTATTTTCCCCTCAGAACCTAATCATATTTTACGTAAATAGGCCAAGTTTTAATGCTGTGAGCATGCCTTTTATCACAGAATATTTAGAACGACTTTAAGTGCTGTCGGTAAGTTGATTGATTCCTGTTCTCTAAGTGGATTCAGGCGGGTATATTGCATTTACAAATGCAGAAACTTGATGTGTTATGTCAGCAGAACAGCTGCCTGATTCTAAACGATCTGGACAAATCTCTTATTTATGAAAGTGTCAGAACTTGGCAGAGAGCTGCTAGGGTACGTCCCAGCTCGTGCATTGTTCAAGAGACTGTGAATGCCATCCAGTAGCCAAATGATTAAGTTACTTAGGTGAGATGAGGGAATATATCTTACCCTGCTTGTTTTCTGGGCAGCATCTGTATCAGATTGCTCACAGTTTTTGCTGACAGTATATTGTAAGTCTGCCGCTTTGTTAGTTTTTATTTGTAGGGTTGACGTTGGTTTTAAATCCTTGTTGGAGCAAGGACAGCAGTATCCCAGATGAATGTTCTACCCTGCAAGGCAGCAGGGTTTTTTACTCTTATCTGCTGTAAGAAGCACTGCATACACCCTGGTCAAAACAGATAATTAAACTTTTACTGTAGCAAAACAAAGCCAACCAACCAAACATGGCCCTGATGACATTGTGTGAGAATACCTTTTTTTTTTTTTCACAGAGGTGGATCTAGGTTGGATGTTAGGGAGTGGTTGGATCAGCAATGGCTGAATCCTACTATCAGGGAATGCAAAAAGTGGCTTAAACCTGCTTTTAAAATCCTTTCTCTTTTGAGAGTTCCTCCAGCAATTTTCTGAGAGTTTGCTACCAGAATCGTCATGTATTTATTGTTGTTTATTAAAGTTAATGGACAATACACAGTTGTACTATTGATTTCTTTTTTTATATAATGCTGTGAGAGATGAGCTACTTTAAAAGAATATAAAAGACTACTTAGATTTATTTTTGTGTCCTATCGGTAGGAAAATGAAAGCAGCTGTCCTTAAGAAACAGTATTAAATGTTTTGTTGCAGGACTGTGCTTTCTTTTCCATATCAGTGATATAGTACAGATTGACCTAAACTTGGCATTCCTAAACCTGAGCATCACTCTAAAAGAATATTTTGATATTAGCTAATGGGAGAACTAGTGCCATGACTAGAATACGAGCAAAGGTCTGATTTCTCAGTATGGAAAACCCAGTCGTGCCTGTTTCCCATTGTATTGAAACAGGTGCATGTTGCTTTTTAAAATCTAAACATGTTGCAAAACATCAGCAAAATTGGGTCTGAACAACTTATTTTCCCCCTGTACTTTCCTCTTGTGCTTGAGACTCTGATGATGATAAGTTGAGATGCAGAGTTCTGAGGGTTTCCTCTGCTTGGGGCTTAGAGGCCCTTTAATGGGATTCCTCTGGAAAGTTGGAATTCTGATATATGAAATGTTTGACATTCCACAGCTACAGGTGACCTTTCAAAACACTGCACAGGTGATAAGTTATGAGAACTATTTCCTCCTCCCTGACTCCTTGACTGTTTATAATGAGTCTTTATATTCCTTTCCTTTGTTGTTGTGTCCGAGATCCGCATGCATGGAAGGAAAAAAACCCATGTCTCATAAATAGGAAAATGTGATTGCAAAACTTCTAAAACAGGCAGTGGGGAGTTGGAGTCATGCTTGTTAAATTATTTTTAACTTTGTGTTGAAACTTGATCAGATGACCTGTTTATTGTGATCCGTCAACGCTTCCACGCATCCATTGTTACCTTACAGTACTTTAGGTTTGCCAGAACTTAAATGCGGGTTGTCTTTTTGTAACCGTGTGCATGTTTTAGTTTACCAGGAAGTTCCACCTTGCTATGAGAACCAAAGATGGATCCAGAAGAGCAGGAGTTAATTGGTGATTACAGATACAGAAATTATTCTTCAGCGATTGAGAAAGCTCTGAGAAACTTTGAATCATCAAGTGAATGGGCGGACCTTATATCTTCTCTTGGCAAACTCAATAAGGTACAGCATCACAGGAGTATTTTTTTCATTTGTTTATTATTTTTGTATTGTTACTGGCTTTTTTGTTAAATACTTAAGTTACAGAATTGAGAATACACCTGAGAAAAATAGTAGTTCATAAAGGAGGGGTAATGAAAGCAGCAAAGACAGTGTCTTTCATGTAATGTGAGAAGTTCTGGTAAAACCAACAGAGGTTTCCTTCAGGTGTTATTTCCTTTATACAGCTAAGTTAATTTTGGGTTTGCATTCACGAAATTCTGAGGATGCTGGTTACTCACTTTGGAGCAGCTAAAAAAGTCTTTTTGTAGAACAGAAGGTCACACATTTTAGGATATATTCTGAGTCAAAATTTGCATTTGAGGATAAAATTTACTCGATCACGTATTTGGGGAATAATTGATTTGCTGCTGTGGTGGTGTCTTTCGTATGACAATGGAAAATATGGTTCAGCACAGGAAGAAAGAAAAAGACTTTTACAGGAAAACACCTAGGAAGTCTTCTGCCGAAGAAATGATGTGTGTGGTGTTTGTGTCCCACTTGGTCTCTTTTAAAATAAAGCTCTTCTGGAGTGTACGTGGGACAAGAGAAGTTACAGTCATTAAGGAAACAAGTGTGGGAGGAGACAACTCCTGCAAAATTCATAAGGAAACATCTGTTGTGACCAGATAGATGCCTCACATGCCTTGGTGTTTTTGCTAAGCCTTAATGCTACAGAAGAGAATACGTAGAATATCTCAGGTTGGAAGGGACCCATAAGGATCATCGAGTCCAACTCCCTGCTCTTCACAAGACTACCTAAAATTGAACCATATGACTAAGAGCATCATCCAGACACTCCTTGAACTCTGACAGGCTTGATGCTGTGACCACCTTCCTGAGGAACCTGTTCCAGTGACCCTCTGGAACCCTTCACTACCCGCTCAGTGAAGAACCTTTTCCTAATGTCCAGTCTGAACTTCCCCTGATGCAGCTTCATTCATTTCTTCGTGTCCTGTCACTGGTCATCAGAGATGGATCAGCGCCACCACCTCTCCTGCCCCCCTTTAGGAACTGTAGACTTCGATGAGGTCATCCCTCAGCCTTCTGTTCTACAAGCTGAACAAACCAAGTGCTCTCAGCAGTTCCTCACACATCTTGCCCTTGAGACTTTTCACTATCTTGGTCTCCCTCCTTTGCACACACTCAACTATTTTGATACCCTTCTTATATTGAGGGGCCCAAAACTGCATACGGTGCTTGGGAGGGGCTGCACCACTGTAGTGCAGACTGGGACAATCACTTCCCTGGACCAGCTAGCTCTGCATTGCTTGGTGCACCCCAGGACATCATTGGCCCTTTTGGCTGCCAGGGGACACCATTGACTCGTGTTCAGCTTATCGTCAACCCAAAGCCCTGGATCTTTTTCCATGGGGCTGCTCTGCAGCCTCTCGTCTCCCATTTTGTATGTATAACTAGGATTACCCTGTCTCAGGTGGGGAATCTGGCACTTGCTCTTGTTAAATTTCATATGGTTGGCAATTGGCCAGCTCTCTGGTCTATCCAGATCTCCCTGTAAGGCCTCTGTACCCTCACGGGAGTCCGCAGCTCCTCCTAGTTCACTGTTATCAGCTAACTTACTTAATGTATGTTCTATTTCTGCATCCAGATAATTTATAAAAATACTAAGGAGCACTGGCCCTAAAATTGGGGGAAGGGGGGGAACCCCACTGCTGACTGGCCACCAGGCTGATGTAGCCCCATTTACTATAACCCTTTGAGCCCAACCCATCAGCCAGTTGCTCACCTGACATATTATGATCTTGTCTAGCTGTGTGCTGCACAGTTTATCTAGAAGGTTACCGTGAGAGACATATCAAAAGCTTTGCTAAATTAAAAAAAACCCCACATCTGCTGGCTTCCCTTGGTCAATGAGATGCGTGACCCTGTCAGAAAAGGAAATTAAGTTGGTTACACAGGCCTCTTCCCTCATGAATGTGTGTAATAATGTATATATATTTATATACATAAAGCACCTATCACTGTATTGATAAACATTCTTTGGAACCACTCTGATGGCAGAGGTAAGAACTGGCTGGCTCTGGCTGATGACTGCATTGTCTCTCAAGTGTTTTTTCAATAATCCCAAAATAACCTGCTCCATAATTTTACCAGGCACCAAGGTGAGACTGACAGGTCTGTAATTACCAGGGTCTTCCTTCTTACCCGTCTTGAAAACTGGGACAACATTTGTCAAATGGAGTTTTTAAGGGCAGATGTGTTCTTTCCTCCTTCAAGGAGAGAAGCTGGATGTTGCTCTGGGAAAAGGAGTTACATGTTTCTGCCTTCACTGTTTCATCCTGATTCCTGTTGAATCAATAAGGAAAGCTAGAGACTTTCAGAATGCTTCTTTCAAAGGGGAAAATAAGAAATAATTAGGGTGAGAGATTTCTTACCTGTGGTGAGACTTAGGCTTTGATGTTTTATCTTGACCTACATGAGCATAATGAACTGATTGACACCTAACTGAAACTTATTCACACATACAATTGCTGAAATGTGTAGCAGCAGAATAGAAACTAAGGAAAAGGGGCTTTTAGCTGTTACATCAGTCCATCTGCTGTGGTATTTTGTGGATGTAATCGTTTTAGGAGCTTAAGAATTGGTACAGCAAATCATCCCCAGTGTTCATCTGCTTCTGTCTGTTATATGAAAATAAGGATGATGGGGGGAGGGGGAGGGGCGGGCAGGGGAATGTGAGGCCTACAGGAAGGTTGTCAAATAAGATGTCAGTAGTCATTTTCTTAATCCCTGTGATTACTTGGTCTCTTATAAACTCAACCACAATATTTATGTTTTCGGATGTAAGTGTTGAAGGAAGGAGAGGTGTTTCTAACAGAAGAGCCTAATTTGTTCTATAGTCAATCTGAGGGAGAGGATGGGTAGGAGGGAGGAGATCAACAGTATCCCAGTGATAAAAGTGTTTTTAAATACTGCATGTGGTTATATTCAGGAACCTGAGTGTCACTCACTAGTGTGCAGCAATGCTTATTCTTAAGCAAATGTGGAAATGCTGAGAAGGGGAGAAACAAAAGGCGTTAAGGTGATGAGTTTTGGAAGTGCTATTCATGCTTCTAGAGTACCATGGGAGATCTCTCTTAAGCATATGTTTCTTGAGGATCTTTATAGCTTTAATCGTAGGTGTTCTTGCTTACATAGGGATGATCTTTTCTGAGGCTTTCTCTCCTATAGTCAGGCTTCAGCAATAGTTTGCACTACTGATTCTCATAAATTAACACATGCACGCAGAGGCTCTATAGATGCTCAGTGGCATTATCCTTTCAATGCAAGGTCTGAAGGAAGCAACGAGCTTCCTACTTAAAAAGGGAAAAAGAATGGAGGGAATTGGTCCAGATCCATTTGCCCTTGACTGAAACAAGTGACTTGGGCTCTTGCTGCTGTTATTCCTGGTGAAAAGAGACAGATTTGCTACTCCTTTTTATTACTACTTAGGTACCAAGGTTAGACTGAAGGCTGCTGTTCAGTTTTTCTGTTCCTTCTATGGTTCTAACTCATTACAGTGACTTGAAGAACCAGGGAAGCAACAGAGAAAACAGTTTACTGTAATCTGAATGGATAGCCTAACTGGTCAGTTTGTAGATCACAGAATGGGTTGTGTTGGAAGGGATCTCAAAGCCCATCTAGCTCCAACACCCCTGCCATGGACAGGGACACCCTCCACTGGCTCCAGGTTGCCCAAAGCCCCATCCAACCTGGCCTTGAACAACTGCCAGGGAGGGGGCAGCCACAGCTTCTCTGGGCAGCCTGTGCCAGGGCCTCACTGGCCTCACAGGGAAGACTTTCTTCCTGATATCTAATTTGAATCCACCATCCTTCAGCTTAAGGCCATTACCCCGTGACCTATCACTAGACTCCCCAATAAAGAGTCCCTCTCCATCTTTCCTGTAGGCCACCTTTAGTTTCTGGAAGGCTGAGATGTAGAAAGACTATTTTTTTCTCACTTAAGGGAAACAAGCGTTATCTAACTCCAGATGATTTCAGTGTGGACAGCTTCACCTTGAATCACTTTTAGGCAAAGAGGGGAGTAAAGGGTTTTATTTGTTGTTCTTGTTGTGACTCATCACTTGCTATTTAAAGTAGGTCAGGTGAACGTGGTCCTAAAATTGTGCTTTATAGGGAGCCTGAGATGAGGTACTGCAGTTTGGCCCATGTGTTTTAGCTGAGCTAGGCTTCTGTGCTTAAGAAAGATGAATCTCCTGCAGTGTTCTGAACAGAACTGCAGGTACAAAGTGTGAGCTTGTGTGAAGGATGGAGAGAAACTGTGTTTTCTGACAAAAGCGAGAGTTGGCAGAATTTGGTAACTTATGCTACACCTCAAGTTTTTACGGGGAAGAATTTTGAGGTTTTAATTTGAATAGAGTGGGTGTTGTGCATCATCATGCTAAAGGAGAAACAGTGGAAAGTAATGCTTATAAAAACTTAGAGAAGACTGTGAATGGACAGATGCAAACAGGTGGATAAAACAGGCAGTGCGCATGGCTGTTAATGCTTTAAAGGGGGGCTCAGCTTTGCCTTGAAACATACACATACTCCACTTGTAAATATCTTTCTGTGCTTTCCTTCTGTTAAAGCTCTAGTTACTATAAGCCAGTCATTTAGTAGCTGCAGCCTAGGCTGCTCCATGCCTGAAGAAATAGGATTATTCCCTTCTCAGTACTGTTCTTGGATACAGCTTTGAACCCTGTTTTCTCTGTTCTTGCAAATCTGCCTATGTTCACTGTTTGGAAAGCACTGTTTTGTGACGGTGGTTTACAGATGTTCAGTACAGATTGCTGCATTCAGAATACAGTAATCCTTCTCAATTGTCTTAGGGCTAAAATGTGATTCTGCTATTGCAGATTCTGCCAGCTTGTTCCAATGTTGTAGGAGGATACAACTTTGCAAAATCACTTTGATAGAAAAAAGTGCTGGAGGGGGGATGGGTGTTGTCTTCCTAAACCTAAAAATAGGTGATGCTTCAGCACATGTGGGCTTGTCAGTGAAATGAGGGCTTTTAACATCATTTTGATGTATAAATGTATAAACAGGTAGGTATATTGTATAAAATACATATAAGAGTATTAATCTAATCGGGAACTTCAGGCAACTAAGAGGCTAAAAGTAATACAAATTTAGGAAAATCAAAGCTGCATAGTTTGCATTAGGGATTTTAATCCAAATTATTTTCTGGAAATTTAAATTCTGGATGCCAGTGAGCGGTAGATTTAGTGACACAGTTTGCAAAATGAAGAACTGAGCTATAGTGAATATTAGATACCCAGCCTGCCTTTGCAAAGAAACTATGACAGGAGGTTTTCAAAAAAGTCTCTCAAATGTACTGATTCACAAAAAAGCACCAAATCTCACTAGGTTTTTGGCAAGTGAATATTTAAATTCCCCTGTTTGTTCATTTAATCCATATATATTAAAAGCAACAACAACAAAAACCCAAACAACTATAACAACCAACTTACAAAAAGCCCCAAAGGCAACCTCCATCTGTTTGACAAGAATAATGGACAGGATTTTGCCATGCTTATTGGCATAACTACCTCTGTCAACAACTTGTCAGCAGGTTCCGGATACCAGTGGTATGGAACTTGCACAGCAGCTTTAATAGTGGTCCTTGCCACTGAGCCTGGCAGGCATGCCAGTGTCCCTTTCCTGAGCAAGATGTTCATTTGTAGTTACTGTTCACCATGAAAAAAAAATAAGCTTTGAAAAATCAGTTGTTCTAGAGGAATTTACTTTATGCTTACAGCATGGTTGACTTGCTCAGTAACAATAACATTGCTTGCTCTAAAAAAGCACTTTCAAACTGCTTTTTATCCTTGCACGTAACACAGGTATGTAAATGCACAGGTTATAAATTCTGGCAAGCTAATTTTTAGTCTTTAGTCTGCAGTTTCCAAGTATGTTACTTTTACTTTCTGCAGGCTTTTCTTGCTTCAGAAACTTGAAGGTGAATATGATCTCAGCCAAAAACTTGATATGTTTGCAGGGGAAGAGGAAGGAGCACAAAACTGATTTCAGCTGCACAACTACTGCTTGCTTCAGTAGTAATACTTAATGACGTCTTTTCTAGAGGGGAGAGAAGAGGAGGACTCTTCTGAAATAGGGGTTTAATGAGCACAGCCATTAATTACACCACTTGCTTCATATGCGAACTCTTACTGCCACAGCTTGGTAACAACTGTTGGCCGAATTACAAACGCAACCACCACTCGCCTGCTGTTGAAGGCAAGCCTTGTATCTTTCAGAAGGGAAGCTTTGCCTCCTAATTGCGTTATGGCACGCGATGCACAAATGAGATGCGCAGGACTGGGGATATTTTACCCATCTGCCCCTGCCCTTCTTTTAATGTTACTCCAACTTCTAGTTTACACTTCCTTCACAAACGTATTTGAACTTCATGGTGCCGTTTTTATTTTGTTGCTTATGTGGAAAATGAATCACTGGAAAATGGAATCACAGGCTCTCCTTCTCCACCTCCCAACCCCTCTTGTCTAAAACAAGAATTAGAATATCTCCTAGTTGAACATAATCTTATAAATTGATGTACATGCTGCCGCCTTCTGAAATTCTAGTTATGTAAATAAAAAAAAAATACTTGGTTTGCTTGGGGTTTTTATGCCTAGGCAAATTGATCTAACCGGTCTAGTGGTACTATAAAGCAGTGCAGCAGGATGACTTAAAGCAGTAACTGTGGAAACACAAATAATTCCTCTGTGTATGCGTGTCTGGGTTTGATTTATGGCAAGTGTATACACTACTGCAAAGAATACATAGTCTCACCTTTCTACCCTTTATAGCCCACATTGAAAGAAACTCTGAGCATGCTTATGCATTAGAACATGTTTAGTGTGTACAATGTATTCTCTGGTCAGTCATAAAGAAAAAGAATCGGTAAAAAGTTGTAAACTGGCTGTGCACACAGACACAAATCATTCATTTGCATGGGTCATTTTTTTCCCGACTTACTGATTAAAGTCTTTGTTTTAAAAGCCAGTGGTAGGTCAAACACTTCCTGGTTTTCTGGGATTGTTGATTTCTCGCTGATCTGTGAAAAAACAAGTCCTGTAATGATATATGTGATATATTAAGCATGCGGTGCTTGCTGGCAGTTCCAATGACATCTAACACTTCTGCCACTATAACTGCTTATGTGGAAAGCAATTTGAGACAAGGAGGAAAAGTAAATCATGGATGGGCTTGAGCCGAAACGTGACTAAAGACTGTCAAATTAAGCTCACAAAAATCAAAAGAGTGGGTGAGTAACAGATGTCAAAACCTGTGAGCAGAGTTGTCCATCTGTGGTTGTGGGTCTTGGATTCTGGACGTGGAAACAATGGTTTAGTATGAGATCTTCATCTACATACAGTGCCAATGACACTGGGTGCGCTACCGCAACATTTAACTACCTGTAACAGCTGAAATTCTAATGGCATTTCAACAGCCCTGGGTCTCACAGGCAACTGATGGTTTTTTTTCTTTTTTCTTTCTTTCCAGTTGCAGGAGCTCAGGATGCTTAAAAATCAAGCTGCTTAGCTTTGCCTATCGGATCACAGTATTTCCAAAAGCTAACTAGTTTCTGTATATTATGTCACTCTTATTTCAATGAACAGTATTAGATTTGTCTGCTAATGAATGCCTTTCAACCCTTTTAAAATCCCCTGAGCCCTGCAGTTCCGGGAAAGCTGTTAAGAAGCTGAACCTTCTGCAAAGTAGCAGCCAGCCCACCTCTCTGCTGGTGTGGCTCTTGGTGCAACCACAACCGTCTAATACATTGCAGTGTGGTTTAAAGTCCCTTGCATCTGCTGGAAGATCAGAGACAACTGTTAACCATGATCATCCACTCTTGAGAAGAATTGGTTCTTGTGTCTAAGTATGTGTTTTTTCAACCCAAGTCATAAAATAAAGATTACATGCTTTTGAGAAGGAAGTTTCATTTCCAAATTATTCTGAAGTGATGGGCAGGAACTCTCCTTAGCTTATGTATGAGTATCATCATAAATGTCTTAAAATCTTGTTTCCTGTACAGAGATGTCTTCGTATTCTTTAGGTGAAGTGATATAGTTAGTACATATACATGAATTCAGTCTTTTTCTAGGGTACTGTTTTAGCTTTGCGTGGCTGAACTCTGGTGGAAGGAGGGAGGTTGCAGGGGTGCTGCTTCTGCAAGCAGCAGCCAGAAGCTCTTTGCAGGCTCGACAGAGGAAACACCAGCTGACTCAAGGCTGGAGTCGCCACTGATCAATGCTGAGCCCATCAGTGATGGTCACAGCGCCTGTGGGAATCACATTTGGGAGAAAAAAACTGCAAGCAGCTGCTTTTTGCCACCAGAGAAGAGAGTGAGAAGATGTAAGAGACTGTGCAGGCACCAAGGGCAGGGAAGGCGGGGGAGGCGCCCCAGGTGCTGGAGAGAAAGCACCTGCAGCCCGTGGAGAAACCCATGGTGGAGCGGGTGTCCCCCTGCAGCCCATGGAAAAGGCCGAGACCCCACCTGCGGCCTGTGGAGAGGCCCCACGCTGGAGCAGGTAGAGACATGCAGAAGATGCTGTGACCCATGTTGGAGCAAGCCCCTGCCAGCACTTGCAGGCTGTGGAGAGAGACAGAGACACAGAGATGAGTGAGAGAGAGACTCATGCTGGAACAGGATTTCTTGGGGTAGGGAGGGCTTGTGACTCCATGGAGGACCAGGCTGGAGCAGTCTGGGCCTGAGAGACTGAGAGACATTCTATGATTTATGACTGCACCCCATCGCAGTGACCCACCCTGGGGCAGCTGGTGAAGAGCTGAAGCCCTGTGGGAAAGGACTCACGTTGGAGACGTTCATGGAGGACTGTCTCCTGTCAGTGGGACCCCACAGTGCAGCAGGGGAAGGGTGTGAGGAATGTCTACCCCCCTCCCAGCCAAGAAGGAAAACAGCTGGTGAGGAACTGACCAAAACCCCCATTCCCCCAGTCCCTGGCCCTCCCCATGCCACAATATGGGGGGAAGAAGGGAGCAAAATCATGACTAAAGTGAAGCCTGCTGAGAAGGGAGGCATGGGAGGAGGTGCTTTAAGATCTGGTCACACTTCTCATTACCCAACTCTGGTGTCACTGGGTGTGCAGTGCAGGGTAATAAATTAGAGTTTTCTTTCCTTTATTCTGTGTTGAGTCTGTTTTGCCCATGATGCTAATTGTGGAATGATCTCTCCCTGTCCTCATCTCGACTCCTAAGCCTCTCAATATATATTTTCTCCCTTGTCCAGCTGAAAAGGGGAGTGATAGAGCAACTTTGGTGGGCATCTGGCCTCCAGCCAGGATCAGACCACCACAGTTAGTCTAATGTGCTGGAATCTGGATATATGAAAGTTTCAGAGTTACCTAGGAGAAATACTCAAGACTGAATTATCCTTGCACAGGCACTATTCAACTCCGAATATGCCTGGAGTATATTTCCCTCTTCAGATAAAATGTTTTGCTTAGCTATCCCTGATGTTTGGTTGAAGGAGAGTTCTTATTTGGTGGTGGAGATCTACTTCCCACTCTTACAAAATGAAATAGGCCAAACAAGATATTTTTGTGAAAAGGCATTATTTATGTAATGGATAAGATTGTGTAAAAAACAGGGAATATTTTCATTTTCTACCTAGTTGATATTTAAATTTTAACTGATTGAATATTAACATGGTATTTGTTCAGTCTTAAGTTTAAGAGGAAATACATGTACCACTGACATATTTTTTGTAATTACCTTCTTTTATATATACAAAGGGTGTGGGCAAACTTGGTGCCAACCAATATAAACAGAATGTTTCAAAGTCCAGCTTTCCAGTAGCCTTCAAAGTTGCTGCAAGTATTAAGGTCTTTAATCTTTAATATTTTTAAAATATTGCACGCATAATATACAAGTAAATCTCTCAAACGTAAAAGACACAAGAGAGAACTCCACAAATACAACCTGGTGAAATACTGATGTATTCTTGGGTTGTAGTTTTTAGTACCTATTAAAATATCAGTCAAATGGTCATTGTGGGCGATGGAAGGAAGGAAATTAATTGGCTCTAAATGGCATCTGTACTGTTTGTGATTCAGAATGGTGTGACGTTTCTATTTACTGTTGTTACGGACTCGTGGACTTTTTCTTGAGTAAATTTTATTTACTCAAGTAAGGAAGCTCCTTACTGACAGCTGGTGTCTCAATTTAGGCAGGGCAGCAAATGAGAGAAATATTGCAGTAGTAGTCTCATAGATTGTAGCTTCTCATGCCACCAGCTGTAAAGTCTTAAACAATAGGTTGCATACACTGCTGGAAGAAAATGAGTTTAATATCTTCCTCTAACTGCTGATGAGACTATTCAGTGTCGCCTGAACTGTTTTGTTTCTGAGCAAGGAAGGGTTAGTTCATTTGTCTGCTGCTTTTTCAAAACCTTTTTTCAGTCAGGAGAGAAGAGCCTCAAGTTTAAAACAATTACATAGGATAAGACGATGACTTAACCTTTGAGAGAGTCAAGAACTTGCCTAATCCTTGAAATATCCCCTATGTCAACCAGCAGTGAAACATTTGTTTGCCTTAGCAGGCAGTGATCATAGGCTAAAGTGTCATTTGCTTGCCTTTTCTTAGTTGTCTCTGAATTGAAGAGACAATTCAGAAATGCATGCTATAATGCATGCCTGGTTCGAGGAAAAGAGAAATCTTTCCAAAGAAAGCTGCTAGAATTTGGGTTTTTTATAGACACCTGAGCTGTCTTCAATACATAGTTAACTATCTCCTGTCCTGGAGATCTTTTACTTCTACATCAGTGCAGCAGGTTTGGTTAATAAAGCTTACTGAATGTAGCCATGCAGCATTATAAATAACTTTTAAGATTTTTATTGGCCCACTTAATCAGACTTGCTTTGGTTGGAAGGTTTTTTGTTTACATTTCAGCTATATGTTTAATAAAAGTTACAAGGAAACATAGTTACTGTATTCTTACTTTATTCCCTGTCCTTAAAAGCTGATAGGCTCTTCTTGTCACTTTCCTACTTTCCTTGGAGATAGGATTAGGGTACCCTGTCCCTGTCCTGTCCTTTGACTTACTTTTCCAGCCTCTGAGCAAAGTAAGACCAGATTTTTCTAGATTGTTCGTGACTGATTCCATATGAAAAGCACAAGGGCAGAATTCTGTCATTGCAGTGTAACAAAATGCACTCATAAGAGAAAGCTCTTGCATGCATTTAGTTCTTCTCCATATGCTAGTAGGAAACTTTTGACATGCTGTCATCATTTACATCATCTTTTACATTACAGCTGTTTATTCTCATCTCTTTTCTTCCACAGGCTCTTCAGAGTAACCTGAAATATTCTCTATTGCCAAGAAGGCTGATCATCAGTAAACGATTGTCTCAGTGTTTGCATCCAGCACTACCTAGTGGAGTGCATTTAAAGGCACTAGAAACCTATGAAATAATCTTTAAAATTATTGGGACAAAATGGCTTGCAAAGGATTTATTCTTGTACAGGTAAACTTTTCTTTGAAGGCATACGCATTTCACAGTCTATTTTAATTAACTAATTTTTTTCTTATCTCTTTTCCCTCTTATTTTTTCTCTTTTTTATTTTTTTAAAGCTCTGGTTTGTTTCCTCTACTGGCAAATGCAGCCATGTCAGTAAGGCCTGTTCTCCTTGGTTTGTATGAGAAATACTTTCTTCCTCTCCAAAAGTCCCTCCTGCCTGGTCTTCAAGCCTTTGTAATTGGACTGCTGCCTGGGTTGGAAGAAGGATCAGAAATTTATGACAGGTGAGAACTAATGTTAATTTAAAAGCAATATATAGTGTTTTGCTTTCCTTGGAAATTCTCAAGAAATTTCTGTCAGCTGTCTATGTAGAAGGCTTGATAAAAAAGCTTCTAAGAGTGGAAGAAGGGGTGAGTCCCTGAAAGATGCAGTGAATACTGCTAAAGCAGAAGACCCCTTTCCCCTTCTATTTTCATCTCAGGAGTAAGAGAAAAGAGGAAAAGAAGGGTTAAAAATAGATGTGCTGAGTGAAAGGAATAAAAACTATTTATTCAAGCTCCTCTGAACTCCTTAATAATTATCCTGACTCCTCTGTCAGTAAATTCTATTTAAATGCTGTAACACCAGAGTGAAGCTCAATTCTTTTCAGTCTTTCTATCCCAGATACTTACCCTCGGGTTCTGAAAACATGAGCAAAAGGCAACTCTTGTAGAATCTGTTGTGGAAAAAAATATCTCTCTTACTCTTGGGTGCCCCTGGCAGTAATAATAATGGCATCCAGCACAATAAAGTCAGGGTCAGGAACTGTGCTGAGAAGAGCAACTCAGCACCCACTTACATAGTGGTTTTACTTCAGTTTCACAACTGTTTTGTAAGATCTTATAAGAACTCAACCACTGTAGGTTTCATCCAAATGTTTCGTTGCTTAAGGAGTCAATAGACACTTCGTTGGCAATGTACTTCCTTCTGTACTACCAGTCTGGATGTGTTGGCTGTTCTCTCCACCCTTTTTGAATCTTACATAGCTATGTGTACACTTCAAACAAAAAAAAAAAGACATGGAGATATACTAGGCTGCATAGATTACAGCTGATAAGCAGAATGCTTCTAATGCCTCTTTTTAAGAACAAGTATTAAACTGAAGGCTTGGTTCAGTTGCTGGAGTGGCTAAGAGTAGATTGCATGCGTTCCCAACTTGGTGAGTAGCATTCAGTTGCCAATTCAAGAATGTCAGATCTATGTACAAGTACATACCCATTGCCCATCTGCTGTAGAAACATGAATTTTAGCATGATTTTTTTGTCAGGCAGGCTTACAGATGGTGGTATGTAGTTTTCTTTCCTACAGCACTAGTTACTGGGGACTTGGAGGAGAAAGGCAATTCCTTCAAACTAAATTTCCTATCATCTGAAGCCTTTTTAGGGAGACTGAACTTCATTTGAAACTGACAATGTGAAGTAGTGAGTTAATGGGAACTGCAGATTAACTTCTAAGTTCCAAGTACTGGTTTACTTTTTTCCTTATTCTTGATGGCATTGTTTTCCTCTTGCTTTGAACAAACAGGATCACAGAGAGGAACTGACTGTGTATTTCACTGTGAAAGATTCATACTAAAATTAATTTAATGTTACTTTGTGAAATATAAAAGTTATATGAGAGTCTTTTTTTTAGTTTACTCATTGTAATGGAGAAAGATAGACCAAGATAGCTTGTCAGAAGATGTGTTGGATTGATTTTAAATTCAGCTTCATGACAGACACTTTAGTGAATGTTTTGAGAACATTCAACATTGAGGACTAACACTAAGACATCTTCTGCTGTTCCTGACAGCAGCAGAAGTACTAGCTGAAGTCATGCTTCAGCCTAGATGCTATTTCCTTATTAAGCACACTTATATGTGTGAGTTTGCACACACACACACACACACACACACACAAAGTGGAAAAGTAAAAATAGCTTGAGGGCTACTTTATAAAGAAATAGAAAAGTATATCAGATCGGGGTGGGGGCAGGGTGGGGGACTGTTCCCTCTTCTGTGCTGGACTTCTTCCTCTTTTCTCATTTCATCATTCCTCACATGAGGTTTTAAATCATACATTATAGTAAAATACTGGAGTACTGACAGAGTTGCAAAAGCAGAGAATGTACCTTCAGCCATGTGGCCTCCGATGTGATTGCCTTCCCTTTCAGTGTGGTGGTCCTGTGTGCAGGAGCTGCAGCAGGTGATTTTATCTCATGTCTTGCCTTTGTTCAGGGACTCAGGAATTGAGCCCGTTGCTTTGTAAGTACAGATGCATAGGATGTCTTTTGATTCCTGACCTGAACAAAATAGGCTTTCAGGGTCTAGCATCAGCTTAAATTATTTCCAATTCAGCATTGCACACCTCTCACCATAAAATTTTTGCCATCAGAGCTACTCCAGCAATTTGGTCAAAGCTTAATATTTGCAGACAGTTATCAGAGGGTGCACAGAAACTTTGTTTCAGTGAGTGTGTGCAGTGAGAAAGGAATGAGTGTTTTTTGATTGGTTTTGTACAATCAGATGCTGGCCATCTTCCCATGGAAAGGGCAATACTGACAATACAAAGATGAGGAAATGAAATAAATTCTGTCAACTACAATACTGGCTCTGTGCATAATTGCCTTTTTATGGCATAAAACTGAACTAATAAAAATCTTTTTTTCTCATGTCAAATATCGTTCCATACAGAACAGATGCTCTGCTTGTGAAGCTCTCCTTACTGATGGGCCAAGAAGTGTTCTACGGAGCACTCTGGGGCAGTGTCCTGGTCAGCCCATCCATCAGGCTGCCTGCTTCTCTTTTTGTTGTCAGTCATATCAACAGAGAGCTGCCTGGAAAACAGCAGAAATACATGCTTGGCACTGATTACAAGCTCACAGTAAGTTTATTACACTCCTTGTAGAACAGTCTCACCTACCATAATGCCAGCATACCAGCAGATTGTGCCTTTTCTATATTAGAGTGACACACTCTTAAACATATTTTGGAGAGAGTGAGAGAGGCTGATGGAATTGCTTAATACAGTTATTTCATGGGGGCATTTTACCTGAAGTATGGCAGAGAATCTCCCTGATTTGGTTAGCCTGCAGAATGCACACCTTCTGAAGCTTCTGCAGTTTTTGGTGACTGGTACTACATAAAGCCTTAAAAGACTGACTCTGTTTCAAATCAGAAGATTAACCTGGCATCTTTTTTCTATTTGTTCTGACTTTGCATTTGAAGCTGAAGATTGGCTTTTCTGTAATACAGTGTATGCAATGATTAATGTGGATTTCTCAAAGTGTTTCCAGTCCTGGAAGACAATTCTGAAATCTGGTGTCTTTGTATTTTTTTCAGTAAAATGGAAATCTTCAGTAGGTAGTAATTTACGTTAAACTTGAGTAATGGAATAACTGTAATCCTAGTCAGAGCACTTTAATATCTGCATTTTGTGAGGCTTCACAATCTGTCTGGTAGCCGTTGGTGTCACTCTAACACTCTGTATTATTACAAAACCAAGTATTTCATAAGTATTAACGATTCTTTTAACAGTATTCTGCAAAACTTTAACTCGTTTTGGGGATAGGAGCTAAATGGCAGAGTAATTATCCTCTTATTAAAAATGCTATTGTTCACATGTAACCAAGCTTGCTTTCTTTCCTTCTCGTGATTATTAACAGTGATTGTAGTTTAAATGTAACCGTAAAGTAGAACACCATTGTGCTTTCTTTTCCTTTTACAGATAAAGTCTTTGTGTGTATCAGTATTGGATTCAAATGTCCTTGTGCAAAGAAACACTCTAGAAGTGATTCTCTTCTTCTTCCCATTTTATACAGCTTTGGTAAGTGGACTATTTTGGAGCTGTCACATGCGCAGTTTGCGCGGGAAGGCGTCTTGGGTGAAACCAATCCAACTCCTACCTCTGTTATTGCCAAATGCCTGAACTTTATACCTTCAAAATCAATGAACAGATTTTGCGTTTTCCTGTTCCCCACACCCATCAAATTTAATAGTAGAGGAGGCTCCGCTGCTTGCCAGACTCCTTACAGCTTCAGATGAAGGTGTGCTTTCACGGTGCATATTGTGTGATACTTAGAATGTGCTCAAAGTAGTCAGGCCTGAGAAACTGCATGTAGAAAAAATATCGAGCTCCTTTTCCACATAGGATTTCAGCATTTGGAATTGTCTGCTCTAAACTAAGATACTTCTGTTAAAAGACTAGGAAAGAAAATATTTCTTGAAACAAGAGCTGTTCCCCATCATTTCCTAACTCACCTCGTAGTATAGTCAGTATTTTGAAAGTAACAAGTAATTATAAAGCATAACATTGGGAAGTCTGTAGCATTTGTAGCATAACTGAGGTTGTTATACCATAAGTATGATGGTGATCACATTTATGTCAGATTCCCTTTCTTGAGCCTTATAGTATACAAAATATTTTATTGTTGATGGTTTGTTGCATTTTTTTTCCCCAAAACGTAAATCCATTACCAATTTAACTGCTTTCAGTGTTCATAAGCAGCTAAAGTATCTGTGTTTTTCATCCTAGGACTGCAACGAAAGCACTGTTCTATTGCAAAGGGCTGATTTAGTCTATATTCTGTCAGCAGCTACACAGACATTGTTGAGGAGAGACATGTCACTCAACAGAAGATTATACGCGTGGTTGCTAGGTACTGCACAACATACAGTGATAATCAATATTCTGAATACCTAAGGGGAAACCAGAATCAGTGCTTCAAAATGTAATGCAGTTTTTCAGCAGTTGAGGAATGTTGATAAAGTGTTTAGCAGCTGTTTATTAAATAGCTGTTTAATAAAATTGAGCATTCATTTGTCAAACAGGTCTCTTCAGAGGTGAATTCATTTCACTGTCATGAATCACAGGGTATCTGATCTGATTAGTTATTTCTGGTCCCATCCACAAGTCATTCTAAAGTGGTTCAGTGAACCGAAAGGAGTGTGGTGTTGTTATAACGTTGCTCTTCTGGAAGTAATAGTCTATTAATTCCCATGTGGGCTTAATTGTCAAGGAGAGGCTATGAGGGAGCTATAGCTTCTCCCCATCTACCTCCTTTTAACAGCGTAAGATGAAGCTAAATGTGACAGTGCAAGAGCTGCAGCCACATAGTTGCATGAAGGCTGCCATTCCTGACCCCATGTCTGAATTTGGACTTGGTTTTGATGTTTTAGTATAGCACATCTGGATGCCTCAGACTGATATGTGGGACATCCTTGGGCAGTACCTGAGCTAGTTGCAAGCAAAGTGTTGAAACGACAAAGGTTAAAAATGCCCTGTAATGTCAATATTTGTATAAATGACGTGAGTAGTGCTCTGCACTGTAGTGTTTCTCTGTACTCCTGATGCCTCTGTTTATCTTGTAGGCTCTGATATTAAAGGTGGCACTTTTGCTCCAGACTCAACAACTTCTGAAGACCATGCTATTTATTTCTTTGGAAAATACTCTAAAGATCTTTTGGTTGAGGTTGGTGTTCGTTGTATACAGACGTATTTATGATCCTTTTAAATGTTAGTGCAAACTGTGTCTGGAGTTGTTTGCTGTGGTACTTGGTTTGTCCTTCGCTTTCTTTCTCTAAAGGAAACATCCTTTTGGTGGTTCTATTTTCATCTATCTAAATGCCTGCTGGGCTGTACTTATGCCAATATTGTATGTGCTTAAGATACAAATGGAATCTAATGAAAGCAAAGGGTAGCATCTTTGATGAACTACCTGAATTATTTAAAAACTCTTCTCTGAGTAAGATCAGTTCTCGAGTACAGATGATGATAAGGTAGCATTGATTTGCCTACCCTGTATGGAAAATTGAAGTTCAATCGTAGTCAGGACTAAAAAAAAAATAATCAAATAAAATGGCTATCTCTTTTCTACATACAACATGTTGATGTTTTCTTTTGACTAGAGTTTGATTGAAATTTTACATCAGAAATTCCCAGAGTCTGACACAGAGGAACAGAATCAAGCTTATTTGAAGCCCTTCCGCATCCTGATCAGTCTCCTTGACAAACCTGAAATAGGTAATGTTGCTTGTCCCATCTGTCATGGCTGCTGACAACTGTCACAGCTTGGTGTTCTTTGTCTTGAGTCCTGCTGCCAAAGGCAACACCCTGCACAATTCTTCCCAATGCTGAGTTTGAGCATGTGGTGTATTGGTCTGCAGGGGGATGTGTTCCTTGCCTTGGACCTGGTTCAGAACAGTGCTCTGGAGTAAGCTTCCTCTCCAGGTTCTCTCTGGCTCTTCTGCAGGCCAGAAGATGTGTAGCATGGATGTATCCTGGGGGTGGGGGCCAGTTAAAAAGAACCACTTCTGTCCCAGTCTCCATTTTCAGCTCAATTCATTCCTTGGAGCTTATAAAGAAATACTGTAGGGAGGTGTTTGGGGTTATTTTATTTCTGTCTTATAAAGCAACTTCTGTCAGGAAAACCACCAGTGCTGGGCTTGCCTGGGTGTGTTTGCAGTGCTTGACTGTGCTTGCAGGGCTTCTTAAAGGCTTTCACCAGACTCTCACGACTGTCAGCGTTGCTTTTGCAGACACTGCAGTCCCACCAGCATCTAGCCTGTGGTGGCACTGCTGCCAAAATGGGCAGCTCCACTTAACCTGCAAGTGCTCCAGCGGGAACTTACCTCTTATGGGTGTGGGGAGGTAGGGGTGCCTCTGTCAGTGGTGCTGCCGGCTTGTGCTGGCCTGGTGCTGCTGTGTTAGCTATAGTCTGAGGCTTCATGACTGAGCTGTGAAGAATTTCCTCCTCTTCCCTGACTGTCACATGTCATGCACACAACAGAACAGACCTTGCCAGCATCAGAAGGGTGAAGCTCTGCCAGCCCTTGTTTTAAAGGGCAAGTTCTCCTTTCTGTATCAAAAAATTAAGCTAAAATAACTTGTCATATTTTTAGGATTTAACAGGGTTCTGTAAGAACCATGGACAGATGAGTCTTTTAAATGATATTCTGTTAATCTAACAGCTATGAGAAGCCTGTGGATGGGTTCACTGCTACTTGTTAGAAGCTAATAGAATCTTCATGACTGACAGTATCCCAAAGTGGTGTTCTAGTTATTTTTCAGGGTGGGGCAGTGATGTTATCATTGACCAAGCCTGTAGACTTAGAATAAAACTCATGTGCTGCGATGAAGCAGTTGATTTTGCAGGCTCTTGTATTCTGATTAGCTTATCGACTTTCACGGATCAGGAAAATCCTTTTAAGAACATTTCCTGTTGAGGAATTATCAAAGCACTGCCAAGGCAAATGAGGATTCTGTATTGCTTTTCTAACAAAAGAATGCTTCTTTAGTAGAAGCAGTTGTTGGTCTGTTTATAATTGGTGCTGAAGTGGTCCTTCCACTGCTTTTAGCTGCTTTTAAGCTGGTTTTTGTTAAAAAAATATATTTTATTAAAGACTCTTATATAATGCATTTTCATTTCCTGACAAAAATTCTGAAGAAGAGACAGTTGACTAAGGTTCTTACATTAACAATTTCTTGATTGATCTAATTTAGAAAGTAGATGACAGATACTACCCTATTGTATGTTTTATTTGGCTGACAATCAGTGTTAATCTGAACTACAGTATGGGTTATTTAGCTGAACTGCATTATTCAATTTAGTATTTCTGTTCCTGTCAGCTCACAAAATACAGCTTCTTGAGCCTTAATCTAATATGGCTTTCACTTCCTGTGAAATGGATTTAGCAGTGGAAGTTGTGGGGGTTTTTTAAAGGTAGCAAACTGAAACATAACAAGATTCTTTGGCCTTTTCCATTACTCTCAATCACTAACTTTTTTTTGTTATTTTCCTTTTTAGAAGCACTCACTGGAATGCTTTATACACTACTTTTTTAGTGGTTCTGTGTTTAGGGGACACAGTAATATTTGTGCCCCTCCCCTATAGACAGTTTCAGATAAAATAGTGCTGACCCTCGAAAACTGGGTGCAGCTGTCCGCACACACCTAAGACAATACTCTTCTTAAAACTGTTTATAAATATGCTTTTTTAGTATGTATTTAAGCATTTCAACTTTACAGTTTGCTGATTTTTCCAACTTCTGTCCCTCAAAATTTAATCAGGGCTACTATGTTAAGTGTGTGTTAGGAAATCTGCTTGTTTTCCTTATGAATACAGGCATGGTGATTATTTTTGGCACATGAACTGCAGGTTTATGGTCGTGACTATGTCCACTAATAAATGGTTGCAGTGTAGGTGCCTTATGGATATGACACAAGTGTAATGTAGAACCACTGCCATGGCTTTCCAAGTATAACTAAAATGTTCCTAAAATGAACAAGTGGTATTAACTAGAATTTAAAAAAAACCCAAAACATCCTACATATTTTATTTTAACTAGAAAATCTGTTATTTCAAGGGGCCACATAACCATTTTGTTCCTACTTGGGTGCTCATGTTTTCTTAGTCTTGGTACCCCTGTCCATACAGGTTCGTAACTGAGCTGCCTAGCAAACACTTTGGTGCAATGACTGGATTCTTTTTTCCTTCAATTGTAGGGCCACAGGTTGTTGGAGATCTGTTCCTTGAAGTTACCAGAGCCTTTTATTCCTACTGCAAAGATGCACTTGGTTCTGATCTCAAACTTAGCTACAATCAAAGTGGCAACATACTTGCAAGGTATACTACAGGTCTTCAACTATGAAATGGAACCGCATCATTTATATTAAGCTAGCTTATTAAAATCTAACCAAGTTAAGGAAGGTTAGATTTGTAACAACGTGACCTTCTCTATAGAAGATGAGATTTTTCTATTACTTCTCTTCTTCCCCACACGCGCTTGATTTCTCTTTGATTAGCAGAGAAGTAAAGTACAGTGTGTATGACAGGTGGAGATTAAATCCAGCTTTATTGGCCAAGAATCAGTGTGGTGTCAGAACTCTTAGCCTTTCAGTTTTCAAAGTTGGAGGCTCCATTTCTTTTATCTGGGAGAAAGATATTCAAACTCCAGCTATTCCAGAATGATTTAATCATAGAATCATAGAATGGCATGGGTTAGAAGGGACCCCAAGGATCATAGAGCTCCAGCCCCCCTGCCACAGGCAGGGCCACCAACCTCCAGGCCTGGATCTACACAAGGTTGCCCAGGGCCCCATCCAACCTGGCCTTGAACACCTCCAGGGACGGGGCATCCACTCTGGGCAGCCTGTTCCAGCACCTCACCACTCTTTCTGTAAAAACCTTCCCCCTAATATCTAATCTAAACCTTCCTTCCTTTAGTTTTAGTCCATTCCCCCTTGTCCTGCCATTATCTACCCTTTTAAAATCCCCTCCTGCTTATAAGCTCCCTTCAGGTACTGGAAGGCTGCAATGAGGTCCCCCTGCAGCCTTCTCTTCTCCAGGCTGAACAAGCCCAGCTCCTTCAGCCTCTCTTCGCAGGGGAGGTGCTCCAGCCCTCTAATCATCTTCGTGGCCTCCTCTGAACCCTCTCCAACAGTTCCACATCTTTCTTGTATTGGGGACCCCAGATCTGGACACAGGACTCCAGGTGGGGCCTCACGAGGGCAGAGTAGAGAGGGACAATCACCTCCCTGTCCCTGCTGGCCACCCCTCCTCTAATGGAGCCCAGGATACCACTGGTCCTTGACTTAAAACAGTCAATGTCTTCTAGCTTGTAAAGAAAGGCCAGAAAAGGTTTTGGAACACATCAGCTAGTATTGTGATGATGTGCATGCTCTCAGAATCTTCACTGACATCTGTTTCTTTTTTTCTTTCCCTTTTCCCACAGTGCAATCAAAGAGAACAAAAACGCTTCAGAAATTGTGAAAACAGTCAATTTGTTGATCACATCTTTAAGCACGGATTTTCTGTGGGATTACATGACCAAATGTTTCGAAGATTGTTTCAGGTGTTTAATTTGTCAAACAATAGTGCTGCTCTTAAAAATACCGCTTAAGAGCTATCTGTGTAAGATAATAAAATTTACTGGAGCATTTCAATCCTGTAAGGGACATATTACATGTTAGAATCCAACTGATATGTAAGCTGCATCCTAAAATAATTCAGTAATGCAAACAGGTAAACAATTAGATGGAAACTAGGAAACTGAGAACAAAAGACATCTCTTTCAGAATGACAGCTGAAGAAGGAAAAGGTTTGTGAGGGGAGGTGGGGAGGTCTTCCTTGGAAGAACAAGTGTTTTCTGAATGAAAAATAAGTTTTTTATCTTTTTCCAAATATAAGAGAGAAGATTATACTTTAAGTAGTAAGATTGTGTGTAGAGATTCAGGTTGAAAGTTAGAAGCACTTTAGCATCCCACATGCTACACTTTAGGTGGTTTTGACAGAATGTTTTACCCTGCTGTATTAGAAGTCTCATTTTACTTTGCTTCAGAAAGCTGTTCAGTATTTTATGCTGGTTTTGATAAAGCTTTTTTATTGTAACAAGAATTTTGACAGGAGAAAAGCTTACAAAATAACGTTTCTCTCAATCCAGAAATAAATCCACACAGATAAGATATCCTCTTGAAAATATCAGCACTCCTCCTACAATCTCAGAGCTCTGTACGCTATTGGTGTTTCTTCTTGACGTGATTCCTTTGGTAAGGCAACCTGAAGTTAACTGATTCAAAGATTTAAGAAACTTAAAATCAAATAATTCATGCTGTAATTACCTAAAATTAAAACAGGTAAATTGACGTATGTGTGCATATGCATACTTCGTCCTATAAAGTAGCTTTATGTGCTGATTTATGTATGGTAACCTGTGCTATTGAGTAGCAAAATTAAAATTGTTCACATTTTAAAATATTCTATCAAAGGAATGAAAAGATGTACCTTTTACTTCTTGGGTAAATAATTTCCTGACACTTTTTGGTCTCTTAGTAGCTGGCTGGATATTGTAAGATTTTTAGGGTATGATTCATCGAACCACAGAATCGTTTAGGTTGGAGAAGACCCTTTAAGATCCTTAAGTCCAACTGTTGATCTAGCACTGCCAAGTGCAATTCAGTGTTACCATGTAGAATGAAGAAAGAATAGCCCTGAAGCAAGTTTGTACAGTTTAACCATTTGTGAACTGACTTTATCAATCATTGATCAATGTTGCTAGATGGCTGAGTAATATTATGTGATAACTGTTCTAAACAATGCTTATTTATTTTAGGAACTCTACTCTGAAGTGCAAACTCAGTATCTTCCACAGATGCTCAGTTACATGGTGCAGTCTCTCCTGGAAAATATGGACGTGTTAAGTTTACCAGAACTCACTCATGCCTTAAAGACCTGTTTTAAGGTGCTTAGCAAAGTGCAAATGCCCCCTTCCTACTTGGACATTGAGACAGGAAGTGGAAATGGGGTAAGTGTTTTTCAGCTACTCATACATGTTTAAAGTGGTTGGTGACATTAAACCTAGGCGATAACTACTGCAATAAAGATTTTTTTTAAAACTTTTCTTCTTTGGCCTGTTCCAGAGCTACCCAGTGCCTTATTAGTCTTACTGGTTATTCAGTTCTGACTTGTTTGAATTATTTGTGCCAGTGAATGAGTATAGTCATTTCTGAAATTTGGGCTTTAATCCTACCTCGTGAGAAGACTGTGGTCTTAATGCTTTTGAAAAGGCAGTCAGGATCATGCAGTTGCTAAAGATTCAAGTTGTCAAATGAAGCCCAGCGTTAGGTGTGCAAGGCTTTCCATTAATATTTTAGCTTCACACAATGTGCTATTATTTCTGTGCAAGAGACCATGATAAGGAATGAGAAATAGGTGGCATAAAGCAGTCACACAAGCACAGCCTGACAAAGTTTTGCACTAGAACAAGGACAAGCACTTGACTAAAAATAATGCAACATAAATAATACCGTTGTAGTGGTGAATTGATCTTAAGGAAATGTTTTCATGTGGTAAGTATTTACAGCTCCAGATCGGTTGGTGTTTGATGAGTCAAAGTGTGAGGACCGTACAAACATCTGTTAGGTTTTAAATGCAGTGGAATTGATCTGTCTACAAATAACTGTCTCATTAAAAAGTAAACTGTATCTGAAAATTGCAAATACAAGGGTTTTGTTTTTTCCCTGTCATTGCTGTTCCCCAGCACCTGCCACAGTTCTACATAGTTCACAATTATTTATGCAGTGCCACTCTAACCATATTGACATTTCTGTTTTAGAGCCCAGTGAAAAAGGAGAATGTGGACATAACCTTGGAGACGAAGTCTGTGCTGCAGGAAGAGGATGAGACTCCATTCCCTCCGCTGAAGTCAGAAGACAGTGGCATTGGTCTAAGTGCTTCCTCCCCAGAGCTCTCTCAGCACTTGGGGGTGCCAACTGTGACCCTTGAGAGAGATGATGTCTGGAAGAAAGGGGGGAGCATTCAGAAGACTTTGTATTGCATCCAAGAGCTGGTTGCCAAGTTCTCCAGTAAATATATTTTTGGGGTGCAATTTCAAGAAACAAGTAACGAAACCATCTCAGCATTGAATCTGGGTGGAAAAGAGAAAAAAGAGAATGGCTACAGATTACCTGAAAGTGCTAGCAAGAAGAAGACCCCATGGGATGCAAAGCAAATCACTGTACCTCAGTTTAAACAAATGCTTTCAGACTTGTTCTCAGTTCGAGGGTCGCCATTCAAGAACAAGGGTTCTAATCCTCTTCCTTCTGACCGCAACTCTGGTAATAAAAAGGAAAAGGAGGAAGAAGAGTGGGACTTAGAACAGGTGATACTTGTCTTGGGACCCCTTAGAGGTGACTGCAAGGAAGCTTTTGCTGCAGCTTGTCACCTTTTGTTGGATTGTACCACGTTCCCAGTCTATCTTTCAGAGGAGGAGATGGAGCAGTTGTATCTCTCTCTGTTTCAGGTTCCTGGTAAGAAAAGATTCCTTTACTGGGCAGCTTGAGCATTTGAGGGTGCAGATAGCAGTGTGAGCTTAGCTATTTGCAAGACAAGTGACCAGGCCAGTAGTAATACCTTTTGACAGGGCTGAAGGCAAGCTGCATGTGAGTTAAAGATGTACCCACATCAGCATGTGTTTCGTGTCTTGGCTGAAGGACAATTTTTACCAATTTTTTTAAATTCACAGTCTTTTGAAAGTTTTCACTGGAAAACTTGTACTTGAAAGAGTGAAAAGACCTTCTAACCTGGAGAGCCTTGTGTCATGGTTCAGGGTTTTCAGGAAATCCGTGTCCGTACCCACCCATGTCATGTATGTGTGGGTGTTTTACAAGAAGATGGGTGTAGGTGGAAAACTGGAGCTCTAAACCAGTACAGAAGTAAAACCAGCTCTTTCCTTAACCCTCAGAAGTCAAAGGAGTCTGATGTAATCTTAACATATAAAAATAATCTTGTATAATTGGAGGGTCTGTTTGTTTCCAAGTTCAAATTCATTAGCGTTAGCAGGAGCTGTTACTGGCTGCAGGCTAATTGACAAGACAGGTTTGTAGTGAATGGAGAGGTAGGAAGCTTGGAAAATTCAGTTCCCTTCATTACCTCACCACAAATTTCTGCTGTCTACCTCAGCAAAGTGATGATATGCCCATCATCTACATGGGTGAGCTGGCTGCTTGACATGGAAACTTTCTCATGTTTGCAGTACCTTCCATGTGGCCAGCAATGTGGCTGAACTTAGAAGGCTTGCTTTCATAATACTGCTTGTTTGGGATATCATCCTAGGATTATAGAATTTATTTTCAAAATTCTTTTCAGCTTCACACCCTGGAGAGTACAGTAAGGTTTCAAGCCAAAAGGAGACAACCTTTGATAATGAAGGTCTTAGCTGAATGTGATACAGGAGTTGCCTGATGTGGAGAAGGAAGAGTGGTCATTTTGTTGTGGTAGTGAAGCAGTTAAAACATTTGGGTTTGAAGCCAGAGTTGTGCACTCATACTTTAAGACTATCTCCATTCAAGCCTTAATAAAACTTTATCTGATTATTCACTCAGGAGAGGCAAACATGGCTTGATTTGATTTTAACCACATCAGTTCCTTGTATGCGTCATGGTTTCTGAAATGATAGGCCTCATGCTACCCCAAAGAGCATCCTTGGATCAGCAGACCCCTGGGTTTGTTTTTGACAGCGGTAGCTGGAAAAGAGCAGCTGTAAAAAATAGTTGTGAACAAACAAAAAGTGGAAAGTGGAAATGCTCTGGCTATGGTGTTACTGAGGTCCTGCGAGAGCTTCCTGCTGGGAGAAAGAGGGACAAGAATATAACTTGCTTTGAAGCAAGTCACTTCTGAAGCAAGGCACTTGATGATAGCATGACAGTTGGAAGCAGGCAGTCATTTTTGTCTCATAGACCTGTGGGCTTGATTGAAGAATTCTTGAAAATATGTCCATAACCTTGAGATTATTCAAAGACTTTTTTCTCACTTGTCTTCCGAGGAGGTTGTGATGCCAGCTTCCCTCTGTGGCTGAAGTCCCTAATGACAATATGCTGTTGTGTGAATGACTGCTATGTTCAGAATGTGTCCATCTTCACGCTGCTGGAGGTGATCAACCATTCCCAGTCGCTGGCACTTGTGATAGAGGACAGAACGAAGCGGTACAAAGTGTCCGGCCACAACCCCTTCTTTGGAAAGCTGCAGATGGTTACTCTTCCTCCCATTGCTCCTGGAGTTCTGAAGGTCATCTCAGAGAAAACAGATTTCTACCAGGTGCCAACTTATTTTTTCTCTTTTCTACTGCCCAAGTACACTCTTAAGGATGGGGTAGGAAAGCAGATCTTGTCTGCATGGATATTTGGGGGCAACATGTTTGTGTTACAACGACACGTGACCGTTTTTTGCTTCCACAAGCATTTGAAAGCAATGACATTCTTTGTTGTGTGCTTCCCAACAGGATGTTCAAAAGTGGAAGGTTATTTTCAAATTGCCAGTTGGTTTTGTGCCCAAATTCTCGAGGGGGTTGGTATAGTTGATTTCTGACTTGAAGGGTTTGGTTTCATTGACTTGAAAGCTACGCTTCAGAGAATTCTGATACTGCCGTAAGTTTTCAGATAGGAGAAAAATGTTGGTGGGTGAATAATGAAATAATGGAAATAATGAAATAATGAATAATGAAATAATGAAAACATTCTGCCCTTCTTGTTTTGAATATATATATTTCAAATATGCTTTCCTTCTCCTGACCATTTATTGATAGTAGTGTTAGTATGAGGGTTGGTTCCAAGATCTTTTTCTTAATCATTGTTTCTAATTGCTGTACCTGACACACATGCAATCTGTTATGTTTTGACCCAGAAAATAAACAGAAGCAGAATAACTTCTGGCTCAAGTACATGTGAATTACCTGCACTACTAGGGTAGGAAGGTTGCATTCCTTTAGGTCTGAGTGTATGACCTCAATTCTTGCTCTTTGCTAAACCAAGATGATTTGGAAATCCCTTTTGGTAACAGAGGGTGTTTATGCAATGGAAAGCTTTTAATTCAGGGAAGAAATGGCTAGTAATAGTAATACTAGTTGTTGATATTTTTCCCTAGAGAGTAGCCTGTGTGCTCTGGAATCAGCTGAATAAAGAGACACGGGAGCACCATATCGCCTGTGTGGAACTGTTCTACAGGCTGCACTGCTTGGCACCATCAGCAAACATCTGTGAAGACATTATCTGCCATGCACTTTTGGATCGTGATAAAGTAAGTCCTGTATTCACTGAAGCCCCTTCATCACTGTAGAGTTGTTCCAGTGCTTCCCAGACTCCTTCCAGTTCCCTTCCACCCCACGTTTTTGCTCCCGTGGTCCCTCTGTCTTCCAAGAGTCTGACAGGTGCTGTCCACACCTTTACAGTTCCCTGGGATTTATTTGTGGTGGGACTACAGCTGAACTTTATCCCTGTATACGGCCTCTGTCAGTCAGTGCTGAAACTTTTTTAGTTTCAGCTCAAATCACAATCACGTAGTATCTAAAATCTTGTAGTATTTGTCAGTACTTCCAACAGACCCAGCTCCACCAATGACTAAAATAATTTTACTTTGTGTTGGTTTTGTAAACTCCATATTCCAACAGCAGACTTTATTACTTTGTGAGTGTATGTCAACATAATGTTGACCCTGTGTCCACCTTAGCATTTAGTTCTCATAATAAGTTGCATTTTAAGTGATCTAGTTATTAATTATTTTACTTGCCTAGTTTAATGACAGAACAAACAGTTCTTTAATAACTTACAGTATAATTGTCAGAAGTGCCTTGCACAAGAAGACTTAAACCAGCCACCTGTATTGTTTTTATACCTTTGTTCTTGCAATTTTGAAACTTAAAAGTTTGGAAATCTTTTAAAAGCTTTCAAACAAAATTAACACTAGTAAACACTACCTAATATAACAGTGTACCTGTACAATACCTAATATATCATTTGTCATCTAACTTTTCAACCTCCCTAATGCCAGAGTAAGACTGAAATGTTTATACACAGGGATCCTGAAATACATCTTTTGGTGTACTGGCACGTCTGGTTTTTGCTCCCACAAACATGGTGGCTGTTAAGTTCTGGTTGTGTGTTCCTGGATACGCAGCACTTTGGTTTAGTCCTCTCAAATTACCTGAGAAGGTTAGCAGTCATCTGCATAGTAACTGTTGTTCTGCTAGAAGTTTAAAAATCACTACAACTTTACTTGGTGATAAATGCTGCAAAAAAATCTGTATCTTTCTTGTTTCCTTGCAAAGGGGACAAGGCTGGAAGCACTGTTCAGATTCTCTGTCATGTGGCATCTGACCAGAGAGATCCAAGGCAGCAGAGTGACTACTCACAATCGGTCCTTTGATAGGTATTTTCCATTTCCACTGGCTTAGACTTACATTTATATATTTAACTATATCATGCTTTGTTCTGTTCTTTTTCTTTTTTTCCTGAGGTGTGAAAAAATTCTCTGTAGAGAAAACAAAAAATGAGCAAAAGGAAGATTTTCACCTTTCTTGCCCGATTACCTTTGCAAAGCACTCTGTGTGCATGGTGCACTTTCTTCTGTGAAGGAAGTTTCTGTAAAAATAGAAAGAGCTTCATACATGAAGAGTAGCTTGCAGATAAGTTTCTGCATAGCAGACATTTTGTTTATCTTGGAGTAGTTTACTTTTTTTTTTCCCAAACAAAAAAAGAACCAGCTACTTGTGTAAAAAAAAAAAATTAGTTTTACTTCATATTTTGCAAGATCATAACCTTTGTGTAAAATGAGGCAAAAGCATTAAGAGTTTTTCTAAATAAATATGTGAAAGAACTTTAAACTATGCTGCTCTTCTAGAGTGTGAGTATATGTATGGCCTTGCTTCCACAAATGCATGCCTACTTAACCTCAGCTCAGGAAAATGTGCATGATCAAGCTGTCCTTAGCAGACACGAGCCACTGGCTGGTGCTCACTTGAACATGCACTGTGTCTGTTCCCTGCCACTACTTTGTTGTTTGCATTAACTTTTTCAGGGATTTCAACTGTGCTTCTCCGTTCTGATTTCTCCACTCAGGTCTCTGTTTGTGGTACTGGACAGTCTCAATTGTTCAGATGGCGCAATTGGTGCTGCAGCACAGGGCTGGCTGATCCGTGCTCTTTCACTTAATGATGTTGCACGGATTCTTGAACCAGTCCTGCTGCTGCTGCTTCATCCAAAGACACAGCGCACGTCCATCCACTACATCAAACAGAAAAATTCAGCAGGTAAAACTGTTCTTGGACTGAAACTGTAAGTGCTAACGTAGCATTGCATACTCCTGAACACCTACTGAAGGTGCCTCGGAAGTGCCGTGGCATCCTAGTACTCTGAGTTGTCTTGTCTCAGTTCCATAGATTCCTCCCCATCCAAGTACTTCTAGTGATGCCTAAAAGAGAGTTCAGGAGTAAGTCATGCTAGCAGAAGGCCTAATGATCATTTCTATTATGGTGGCTGCACCTACACTGTTGGTTTGGATTGCTCCCTGCTTTGCTCCAGGATCCTGTCCCACACTTCTCATTGCCATTCCCAGATGATCCACGCTGCATGTGTGTTCACTGCTCACAGGATCCATTCTCGAGCAAAACTAGGTCTGCAACCAAATGAAATCTGGGAGCAGGTTGGTGACTATGTCAGTCCAGGAACTGTTCCAGTAGGCAGGATGGACAGGAAAATCTCACTCTCTCCACCCAGTCTTCCCCCAGCACACCATGCACCTTCACACCAGGTTTCTTTATTCAGAATATTTTTTGTTAATGACTTGTTCAATATCATGTTAAAATAATGAGACAGGTTGTGAAGAATTTCTTCTGTTTAGGGCACACCACACACACACACACACACACACACACACACACACACACACACAAACAGAAAAAAACCTGCCTAACTCTACTAACTTCTGAAAACAAAAATGTCTTTGTCCAAAAAAGATCCATCATGATTCAAGAGGAGAGCTGAGTCCTTGTGTCATATGTCTTGAAATGTCCCAGAGCCAAGATGTAGAAGCAAAGAGGGTAGTTTAGAGTTGAAGATGACCTCTAGCCACCCAAATTTAGAAAGGCGGTGAGGCATCTTTGCCTAGATGGGCTAATTTTGACAGCTGGAAGATAACCATTTTAAGACCTGTAGTGAGAACCATTGTGACCCATGCACGATCTGTGTCAAATGTAGAATAGGCGAGTGTGACAAATACCTGCAGGGAGCAGCTGAGGAAGACTGAAACAGGAATAGAGCCTGGGTTTGCTCCAACAATGGAGTCCTGCAAAGGCTGGCAGGCCATTCAGGTTTGGGACTCCTGGGAGTGTGAGATGATGCACCAGATGTGAGACACTGCACCATTTGGCCCAAGTAGTCAAGGTTGTTTCTTGGAGCAGAGCAGAAAGACAGTGGAGAAGTGTCCTGCTAGTTTTGTGTAGAGAAACTTCCGTGTCACCTGTCTGTCTCATTACTGTTAACCTAACTGGTGGCTTGCATAATTGTTTTTCTGTCTTGATTGGCACATAGTTAGATGGTAGACATTTGTAGCATCCAAAGGGACATGTTAATTAGATGCTATACACAGAGCTAATATCTTCCTTCCTTTTTCCACAGCATGTAATCAAGGAAAACATTAGCTCATAAATTAAAAAGAAGTCCACAGAATCCCTCTGTTCCTTTCCTTCTCATTTCTCTCCTGACTTCAACAAACATTTTATGCTCAGGAAGCGTTAAAAAAGTTGTCACATCTAGGGAGTCACAGCATAAGAGAAACACCATGCGCTTTATGTTTTGTCCCTGTTCTCTTGAGCTGCCGTAGGTTAGGACTGCTCTACCACGCTAAAGAAAAAGATACTTCTTGCCTTAACTCCACTTGGTTTTTTAGCTCCACTTGTTACAATTATTAGTTCGCTAGACCAGAGTAGTTTTTTAACCTTTTTCCCCTCATACAATGATTTATTCAATGTAAAGCATGTTGTGTGAAATAGACAATTCTATGCTCTTTTTTGAAGAAAAACATACTTTTTTTCAGAAGATATACATGATTGGCTTTGCAAGAAGAAGGCCTCTTTGAAAGAGTCTGGCATCTCTGAGAGCAATTTTGATGAAAACCTTCCATTCAGCCAGTTTACTACCGTAGATAGAGAAGCAATTTGGGCAGAAGTGGAAAAAGATCCAGAGAACCTGGAGTTAAAAACGGAACAGTCTGAGAACAATGGCTCTTGTCATCCAGTAACTGAAGCAGATGGTGACCAAGATAATAGTGAGCACACAGAATCAGCAGACACCAGCACAGGCCACGACAGTGAAAATACATCCTCTTTTTCTCCTTCTCTGGAGCTGCAAGAAATGAGCAACGAGGACAATGACAGTGGTGCAACTGATGGCAAAGAAACCACAAACCATGTGGGTTCTCTCCACACCTTCCTTCCCGAAAGCTCGAAATCCAGTGTCGCGCTAAACCTGGTGCGTGCTGACTCCGAGAGGACCCAAGCATCAGAGTCTCTGTCAAGCGATGAAGAGGTGGACTTGGAGCTCCAGGAAATTACCCATTCTAGGTTGCTCAAGCAGCAAAAGGAAAAACAGGAGATGATTGAGGCGCTGTTCAAACACATGCTGTTGTATTTGCAGCCTTACGATTCTAAGAGGGTACTGTATGCTTTTTCTGTTCTGGAGGCAGTGCTTAAAACAAACCCTAAAGAATTTATTGAAGCTGTCGCTAGTACAAGTATGGATACCAGCTCCACAGCACATTTGAATCTTATATACAATCTCTTAGCTCGCCATCAGGAAGCTCTTGTAGGGCAGAGTTTTTATGGCAAGCTTCAGACTCAGTCCCCAACCATGTGTCCCCATTCTCTTCTAATAGAATTGCTCACTTACCTCTGTCTCAGTTTTCTGCGCTCGTATTATCCATGCTACTTGAAGGTCACCCAGAGAGATGTGCTTGGCAACAGAGATGTTCAGGTGAAAAGTGTGGAAGTCCTGATTAGAATGATGACCCAGCTAGCTACCATGGCAAAGTCCGCAGAGAATAAGAACGTGGAGTTCATACGCAGTTTGCTGGGAAGATGCAAAATTCAGGAGTTTGTCCTTCTTTCTTTGTCTGCATCTATGTATACGAGTCAGAAACGGTATGAACTGCTCATGGCAGATGGGGTTAATAATATTGCTGAAGCAGAACTCTTTGAAGAGAGCCTAATCAATTTTGGGCATGATCAAATATGGAGCGAACACCCACTCCAGATTGAGTTGCTGAAGCTCCTGCAGGTATTGATTGTCTTGGAGCACCACCTTGGGCAGACTCATGAGGAGCAAGAGGATCAGCCAGACCTCTCTAAGGAGTGGCAGCAGGCTCTTAATTTCCAGCAGGCTATTGGTGCAATGCAGTATGTCTATCCACACCCAATAACTTCACAGGGATTATTTGTCTCTGCTGTGGTTAGAGGTTTGCAACCAGAGTATGGCTATGGGATGCATCCCACTTGGGTAGGGTTAGTCACATGTTCCCTGCCCTATTTTGGGAAGTCTTTGGGCTGGACTGTGGCACCATTTATTGTACAGATCTGTAAAAACCTGGATGAGCTTGTCAAACAGTACGAAAATGAAGCTGTGAAGACATCTGCAAAAACATCTGCAAGGTAAGAGTCTGTGGTGTGGTGGGCTTTGTTATGCTGAAAAGTTCCCTTACGACAGAGTAGTGCAGAGTAACTTACTGGTTTAGTATTGTAGCTCCCAGGGGTTAATCCTCCAACCCCACTGCACAAGCAGCCATCTGTCCCCTGAGCCCAGGGAAGGTGGAGGCAGTATTGTTGCAGCAGGGCTCACCACAGTCAGAAGAAGAGAGAAAAAGGGACCAGCAGCAGAAATGAACAGAAGCCGTGATACTTCCTGTCCCACTCTGCCTGCCACCGCAGTGAAAAAGCAGCTCCTGGTTTTCGCAAGACTGAGGATTTTGGAGAACTAATTGAGGAGAGACACCTTGGAGAAGAAAAGTACAGGGAGCCTGTTCAGAACAGGCAGTAAGTGAAAGGAATAGGGAAAAATAATTGAATGCTAAGGATTTATGGTCAGGGGACAAATAATACTCAAAAAGGTCTAGGCAAGGAAATGGGGTTGTCCAAGCATAATTTCTGATTTTTAGTCAAGAAAATACCACTTGGCCCATTAACTTCTTTTTTTTCCCTTCCTCTCTTCCAAAGCTTTACTTCTAAAAGAGAAAACGTTACGCCTGATTACCCACTAACCCTTTTGGAAGGTCTGACAACCATTGGTCACTTCTGCCTTCTGGATCACCCTAATCAGACTAAAAAGGTAAGCGCTTAATGCCGGTCACTCGCTTGATGCCTTGGCACCAGTTTGTCATTCAGAGGTGAATAGAAGTAGTGAAGCAGCACTGGTACAAGAAGATAACTTTAAAGAAGCCTCATAGCACACCAAAAGCAGTGAAATAAGTAAATGTGTAAGGGAGGGGGTCTGAACTTGTCTTTTTTGTTTGAAACTTTATTAACAAAGTGAATATTAAGCAGGAGATGTTCATAATAGTCTTGGTCACACAAATATTAGTCCTGTATAACTTGTCTACAGTTCCTCTGTCATTACAAAAGTCTTCTATTTTCTTTTGAGTTCATAACATGCTGATACATTCTCTACAGTTTTTATTCCTATAACTTTCTCAGAAGAGGATATTATCCTAATAATTTCCAAGACAAATCAGTCATCTCTATGACAAAATAGTGAACAGCAAATTCAGTAGACTCTAATAGCAGCAGTATATTTCAGAAATAGAATGGTTGTATTATTTTTAAAGTGGTTATTATAGAAGTTGACTATAATTATAATTATAGAATAAGAGCAGTCACTCTGTGGTACATAATATAGTGTATTGCAATATTAATATTTCTGGTTTTTTTCTAGTCATCATATTTAACTGAACCTGCAAACCTGAGAAACGCTAGGAATGCTATTTTGGAAGAATTGCCTCGCATTATTAATACCATGTCTCTTCTCTGGAGTGTTATAAAGAGGGAAGACTCTCAGAAAAGACCAACAGACTTCTTTGGAACAACTAAAGGCTCTTCTTCCGTCTACTTTAAAGCAACCAAAGTAGGAATTAATTTAAACTGCTGTGTACCTCACTGTCCCAGTCATCCCCTCCCTCACCAGTGCATTTAACAGAGTTCATAGGAATAGTTTTGGTTCGGGCCACGTGAATTATACTGGACCATAAAGAAATTTTGAAGAACTGTCATGGGTTACAGACTTAGGCATTATCAACCTCCACATATAGATTTTTCCCCGTTCTTTTTGCCCATCTGCACCCTCACCTGATCTGTTTAAGGTTTTGCTTTTTCTGTGAGCTTCTGTTAGTAGCTGCTGTAGAGCCAAGCACCTCTGAATGGTCTGCACCTTCCACAGACAGTAGATAGGTACCTGAAGGAATAAAAATCCTAGACTTTTCCCTTCTTCTGTGGATATTGGTAAATGATACTAGTGAAAAGATGTCAGAGAATAGAGAATGTAACACAATAAGTTATTTTGATATTTTGCAATCTCTTTTGCAACACATGCGCCTTCCATCTATAAGAAGGCCATGCTAACTCCTAAATAAATTATCAAAACTAGTCTGACTGCCAAGTATATAAAAAGATTCTTTTGTAGTTGTGTATTTTCTGAACTTCTTCAGAAAAGGAAGAATGTTTTACAAACTGTGGGATAGCCTTTCCCTTACGAAGTTTAGCATTAACTGTTTGGGATTTTTCCCCTCTATAGACATTAAGAACTAAAATACTGGACTTCATGAATCCATTGACTGCACAACTTGGAATCCAGTTGATGTCAGCAATTGCAGCAGTGTGGAATAGCAAGAAACCCCATAGGAGTCAAAGTAAAATCAAGGTAAAGCTAAAGAAAGTCACCGTTAGTTTTCTAGTCTTAATGCAGATGTTACTTTTATATGATCAGTTCTAAACTCTGGGCTTGTTTATAGATTCTTCAGGCTTTTTTACATTTGACGGTGGCAAGCCACTGAAAAATCAGGAACACTCTTATTTATACATAATTTCAAAAAGCATCAGGGCTAAAATTAAACCTAAATAAGTAATCAAACAAAAAGGCCAGTGTGGCAGCCTGTTTGATAGTAATACCATTTTTTAATTGAATACTGGATTGTAATCTTAGGATTGCAATTTTCCAATGATATTTTAAAGACCTTGAATCAGTTCCATTTCCAGAGAAAGGTTAGAGTTGCAGTATTCTCTGGCACTAAACATTTATTCAGAGTAGAACATCTTTTCTGCCTAATTAAGTTGATTTCGTGAAGGTGTTGGGAGAGGATCTGTATGTGGCAAATTGCTGCATGCTTGATTTAACTTGTCTAATTTAAGTTTTGTATAAATATCCATATTTGAGTAATCACATAAAAAACCTGGGTTTTCAACTTTATATCTTGCCTGGTACAATGATCTGAGGGTTGTGTCTCTTGTTTTGTTTTGCCAGATTCTTCCAGTGGCTAGTGCATCTCAGCTTATTCTTGTGGACTTAGTATGTGCACTTAACACACTGAAAATTGACACTATATTACATCTGGTCAAAGAGGTAGTGAAGAAACCATCACAAATCAAGGGCGAAGAGGTAACCATGAAGATAATTCCGTTTTCTGAATAGATCCCTTCTGAATCTATTCAATGTGTCATGTAAATATTGTTAGAGAGGAAGTTTGGGTTGGTGGTGGTTTTTTTTTTTAATGTGTGGTCCTCTTTTGCTGCTGAGTAAGTTGGGTTTTCCAGAACATGGGTTTCTGTGGTCTGATCCATCAATGTAAGTAGGTTCTTCAGAATATTCTGCTAGAGAATTTTCTGGTAATGAAAAGGTTTGAGGTTCTCCAGTACTGAAGATGCTGACAGTATTCGTAAAGCTGCTGCAAATACACAACTCAGTGACTAATTTCTAAGGGTTAAAAATACTTCCAATTCAATCTTCCAGTTGACTTTCAAGGAAGACAGCTTTGTTGCTATGAATGCTGTTGCAAGAGCTTCTACAGCTCTGAATAAACTGTAGCAGACACTCTGAAGTATCATGACTGTTCCTGAGTTAGGGTCCTCTATTAAGCTCTGAATTCCCTCATACTGCTGTGTGGATAGTTTAGTTATAGTTGGCCACCTGTTGGGAGTACAAGCAGCTTCTAAGAAGGGTCTGTTAACCATTGAGCATTCAAGAGCTTGGACCTTCCTTTTTTTTCTGATGGCAAATAATTGCAGTTTTGCTTTTATTTTTCAGAAATCTTCTCTTGTAGATATTCCGGTGCTGCAGTTCAGTTATGCTTTCATTCAAAGGTAAATCAGTCATTATAAAAGAGAATTTTCTGTTTGACTCTGGTTAGGATAACAGCCAGCATCACTATTTCTGCTTTGCTTTGATCTTCATGCCACAATGTCACAGAAAACCTTTTTGTAGGAAATGGTTATTACCAAGTGACAGGTAGACACAAAATAACTGGGCTATCACACTTTGTTCCATTGATCTGTTGATAATGCCAGTCTGAAAACCTCATTTCATTCTGATAGAGCATTATACTTCAGTCACCTCATTGGCAACATACTTCTATAGTTTCTCATCATCTTTCTCCTTACCTGTTCTGTGTCACCAGATGAATGGATAAAGAGCTTCTAAATTCAGTGAAACTGCTATGGCTGCAGTCTGGGCTGGACAAGTAGTGGGTCAGGCAGTTGGTTGGAAGTACTCTTTTCATCAAAACTCCTCTTCACATACTTGGCTTTTCTTATACAGTAGCCTTGGGATGTATCAGGCTGTACAATACACTGTATGCACTGAGCTATGGAGATACAGTAAGCTGGCATGCAGTGGAGCAGGTAGCTAAACTTTATCCCTCTTCTTCCCCCTGAAGACCCAGCCCTCTTGCGGTGCTGGCTGGCATACTGCATGTGCTGATAGCCTTTGCTTGTGCTGCTGGGTATTTGTACTGTCTTGTTGGATTGGTCAGGAAGGGGCAGGATCAAATAGCAAGGATCTTCATGGAAGCATTTAGGTCACCAAGTTACCCGTGTATGTTGGAGTTCTTTGCTTTTTTCTGAACTCTAACTTCAGGCTTGGGTGTGTTTTGGTTTTGTTTCTTTGGCAGACTGCCTGTTTCAGCCTTGCAGGAGAACTTCCAGTCCTTATTAGGACTTCTCAAAGAGTCTGTGCAGTTGAACTTGGCTCCTCCTGGACACTTTCTCCTTCTCAGGTACTGTGTAAGAGAGAAGGAAGGGTTACAGATGCACTGAGTAGACCTGTCCAGTTCCTAACTCACGGTGAACTGATTTTTCCCACAGTACTCTGAACGACTTTGTGACTAGGACACCTACTCTAGAAAACAAGAAAGACCAAAAAGACTTGCAGGTACAGTGTGTACATATATACTTTTTAGTTCATAAATCTGGCGCTGTACATCTAAGTAAAAGTGGAGATGGCCTGATCTGCACTTTGCATCTGAATTCACCTGTGCTTTTTAGAGTGTGTGAGTGGGCATCCACACATTTGCATAGAATCACAGAATGGTTTGGGTTGGATGGGACCTTAAAGATCATCAAGTTCCAACCCCCTGCCATGGGCAGGGACACCTCTCACTAGACCAGGCTGCTCAAGGCCCCATCTATCCTGGCGTTGAACACTCTGCCAGGGCGGGGGCAGCCACAGATTCCCTGGGTGATTTTATCATTTTTCTCAGAATTTAAATCACAACACAAGTGTGATGTCCATGAGTTCATGTCATGGACAATCTCAAAACTATCTAGGAAAATTAGTAGCATAATTATCCTGGAAGCTTATAGCTGTGTTTGGCTACATAAATGACTCTCAGCTCACCTTTTAGGTAAAGAAGGGGTTGAGTAGAGCAGGATTCTCTTCCTGTACTGATTGTGATTTCACCAGCACAGTTTAATCACTACCTGAGTGGGTGCCATTTGGGTGGGTACCAACCTACTTGGCATGTTTGAGGTGAGACAGTGTTATGGTTATAGTACTCTACTTGGCATGTTTGAGGTGAGACAGTGTTATGGTTATAGTACTTTTGTATGCCAGCAGGGAAACTGAGTCTCCACTCTGCTTCAGCAAAGACTTGCCAGCAAACTAACAATGATGACAAAAAGACAGTTTGGGCATCTTACCATTTTATAGCCTCTTCACAAGTGACTTCTGCTTTGCTTTGGATACTTGGGGTTTGGTTTTGTAAGAGTGACCAGCTTTTCATTTCACTGGGAATTAAATATGCAGAAGTGTGACTATGCACATAGTTTGATGCTATGTCTTGCTTGCCTCTAATAGAAAGACCTAAATATGAACAGATGGATAAAATAAAACCCTGCCTTATTTAATGTTCTCCAAATTTTATATTTATAATCCTTCTATAGGAATATAAAGCAGCAGGCATTGCTATACCATTTCTGAAGGGCTGAACAGTTCAGATCACGTCTTTCATGACTGGCAGATAATGTGTAAAGTGTGATGGGACTGATGCCAGGTTGATGCTATGTTAATGGCTTGCATGGACAATGATGACTAAAACCTCCTAAGCTAATTTAAAGCTTTTCCTGCTTCTCATTTTCTTGCCTGTTCTTATTTGAAGGGAGCAGTAATTATTATCTTGAGAGCACAGATAGTTAAATCAGAGAAGTATTTCTGTTTCTAAGAGATAAAAGTGCTTACTTTTGATCCTCCTGGCATGTTTCATATAAAAAGGACATTGCTGGATTGGCTAAGTGGTGATAGCTTTCATGTGATGCCACGTTGTCTGGTTACATTACAGGAGGTGACCCAAAAAATCTTGGAGGCTGTAGGGACTGTTGCTGGTTCTTCTCTGGAACAGACTAGCTGGCTGAGCCGGAACTTGGAAGTGAAAGCTCAGCCTCAGATTTTACCAGATGACTTCAACATTGAAGATGTGAATGGTAATGTGGTTTTGTCTGACTTTCTGCTGCTTTCTGTCTTCTGCTTAAGTCAGTAAAGAGCACAAGGTGTTTGGTAGCGTGTAGTTTGCATGGAACAGGAGTAATACAGATGGAGAGTAAAGACCCCAAAATGCATTATCCTCCAGTGCCAGTGTCAGGCCAGGCAGGTGTAGCAACTGTCTGCAGGTTGTGTACAGAGGAAAGCTTCCTGCAGGTGTGTGCAGTACATGGGACAGAACAGCACAGGCCACGAGGTATGGCATTGTGGCAGCATGCCCAGAAGCACTTTGGTGTAGTACCAAAATGTAAATAACATTCTGTGTGGGAAGAAAATTCGGAAGCAGCAAAACTTAAACATGTCTGAAGGGAAAACTAAATTATTTTGCCTCTTTTAGATACATCAGTGATCCCATCTTCAATGGTTTCTGCCTCTGCTCCTTCAATATACAGTGTCCAAGCTCTTTCTCTGCTTGCAGAAGTAAGTGGGAACCAGTTTTGTAGTTGCTACTCTTACCTGTGGGGTGGTTGTTTATCAATGTTATTAAGCAGAAAACCTAAAACATTAGGGTTTCCTGGTAGATTAAACGGCATCTTACTGATCTTTATTGACACGTGCCATGTGCACACACGTTCTAGCCTGAAATATGGCATGCTTTCCCCTTTTGTCAGAAATACCAATTGGAGGTTTAAAGAGACATTCTTTTCATTTTTAAGGTTCTTGCTTCTCTTCTGGACATGGTTTACCGGAGCGATGAGAAGGAGAAAGCTGTGCCATTGATTTCACGTTTGCTTTATTATGTGTTTCCTTACCTACGCAACCACAGGTGACTTCTCTCTCTGCACATTTGATTTTTCTTAAGTCTTATTTTTCTGACCACACTGCAAGGCCTTTGCTTTTTCTTCCATTGTCCTCTCCCCTGTTTCCATTCTAATACGGCAGGAGCTGTACTTCTCCCAGACACTGACACCTGTTGTTGTCTGAGCTTTGTGACAACTGTTTCTGTTCAGCCATAGGTGTTCCTCTCATGTCAATTTTGGGCCTTTACTTAAAACTCCCCTTTTCTGTGTGTGTCAGGAAACAGAGAGAGGCTGTGGGATGGGGCAGCAGAGGCTGGGCAGGTCACAGCACCCATCACGAAGCAGGAAGAGTGCAGTATCTCCCTATACTCCGCTTAGTTTTTCAGCCAAAAGCATAGGTGAGGGAGAGCTGGATGCTGCCCTCTGTCAGAATAGCATTACCCTTTTCCCACAGGGACAGCAGGAGGGAGTTTCCTTTCCATCTTCTGGAAACTTAGCAGCTGGTCTCGGTTCCTCAGCCTTCCTCACGCCTCTCTCCCCACCTTTCTCCCAGTGGTATTCACAGAAAGCAAAACCTCTTTTTTCTTTGCAGTTCTCTGCCAAGTAGCAGGAAGCAACCTTCCCCTTCTCTCCCCTGCTTGCCCCAGTTGAATTTTTGTGAGTTGTAGCTACTCTTGCAGCTTGTTATTAAGTTTCCCTTCCTCCTGGCTGCTCCCTTTTGGCTACTATGTTTCTCTGAGCAAACTGAGGTGTGGGAGAGCATTGGCCACAGCTCCTGGGTTGGGCTGGGGCGTGGAGGTTGTCTAAGTGTTACTTCTATTAGTGGAAAAAACACCAGCCAGTGTAAAGAGCACAGAAGTATAAAAGGTCAGGGAAGAAAGATACGATATCTCTAAGTGATGATAGGTGGTGAAAAGTGAGCATTACAGCCAGGAAGCCACAGGGTGCAGCAGGGTTTGAAGATATTTCCATGCTCCCTCTCAAGAGGGATGGATTAAAAATGATGCAGGGAAATTTTGGGAAGCTATTACTTTCTATTTGTTATAGTAGTGCTTTTTCCATTGTATCTATTACAGTGTTTTCTACCCACTTCACCCCTAACCAAGTCAGTCAGATTCTTGACGTATGGAGTATATGGGGAATATACCACCGTGCACATGCATCCAGTGCCCTCACTATTTGCAGCAGATCCCAGGTACAGTCACCACTGAAACTGTCCCTGGGCATGCTGGCATCATGCTGCCGTGCTGGGCCTGCTGCGAGCCAGTGGCTGCAAGCCAAATGCTTGTTCCATCTCTGTGCCATGTGTGGAAAAGGCACAGTAAAAATTGGCTTGGACACTACTGCTGCCAGGGGTGTCCTTGTGAACTGGGATAAAGGATGACTTCTGCAGTGCAAATGGAGGTCTGAACACCAGGAGTCAGCCAGCTTTCTTTTCTTTCTTTGCAATGAAGATACTGTCATGCCCTTTAATCTGAGACATGGTTCAAAAGACGTGGACATCAGGGTCCTGATGAAGTTGCTGAGATGCCTACAGATGTCCTTTGATGGTTCTCTAGTGTCAGCCTGGCAAGGCCAGCAGTCCTTGTGATCTGTGTAGCCATGACCGTAACAAGATGGCCACTGGTTAAGAATGTAGAGCCCATCAGGCTCATAGACGGGCTGTATGATTTTCACGTCACTCATACATGCTGCTCAGCAGTTGGACTATAACCTCCAAGACCATCTTCATGCCACTGTCGCCCCCAGATTGGCAGGAGTTCAGTTGCAGGGCTCCAAAAAAAGGCAGTAGCCTCCCCACAACCCCACCCTGAAAACACAGGGGCTGCTGAAGCCTCCCGTGAAGGTGTGGTGCCAGCCCACTACAGAAGACCTTGACAGCGTAACTTTTGGTGGAGAAGGGATGTTCCTGCCAGTCTGAGCACCACCTCCCCAACCTGAAACATCTGTTCAGCCATGGGCAAAGCAGTTCCTGTAGAAAGGACTTGTAGCAGGACACTGTTTGGATGTGTCCTCAGTGAAACTGAGGTGCCAGAGGGCAAGCATTAGTTTGCACAGGGTCTCTTCGCCTTGAGCCCAGCAGTCCTCCCCTGCTGTGCCTCGCAGAGCCTGGTGTCCGTATTTGGAGAGGGATGGTGCATAGGGCAGCACATGGAGAAAAAGGCTTGTGTGTGACATTTTTGTACAGGTGATGAAGACATGGGAACTGACACATTAGTGTTATCTGGGTGGCAGACAAAAGAGGTCTGCTGACAAGGGTGCAAAGCTTATTGGAAAGTTTGGAGCCACGCCTGTAGCAGAGACAGGCAGTACTGTGCCGTGGTACGTCTAGTCTGAAAATACCTCCCCAAACCAGGTGCACTGGCAATGTGAGGAGCTTCCCCACAAGCTATGTTGATCTGTTGATCTCCTGTTGCAAACTATGAGCTAATGTAGACATAGCCTGTTACTGAGAGAATTTGGTTAGAAGTTCTGGGGGACCCCAGCGTTTATTTTCTGGTTACATAAACTTAACTTTTATTTGTTTGTTTATTTATCTATCACTATTGTTCTCTTTCCCCCAGTGCCTACAACATTCCCAGTTTTCGTGCTGGCGCTCAGCTGCTCAGCTCATTGAGTGGATATGCCTATACCAAGCGAGCCTGGAAGAAAGAAGTTCTCGAGCTGTACATGGATCCAGCTTTTTTCCAGATGGACACTTCATGCACCCAGTAAGACGTGACATCACAGCAATCCAAGATTCTATTCTGAGTTTGCAAAGAAAGGCTTTAGAGGAGAATGGCTAATACTGGAAATAGAATTCCTTTTAGTACTTTGTTACAGCGTGTAATGATATTAAAAAATGGGTCTTGGCCACTACTAAGTGCATTATAAGCCCTTAAGTTTTCATTATAATGTGTAAGAATAAACTCAGCTTGTGCTGATCGTCCCCTTAGTGATTAGGGAGCTCCATACAGTAGAGCTGTGGGATGAGTATGTGTTAAACCAAAGAGGCTGCACACTGAAGACCCTTTGGAAACTGTTTCCGTGTGTGAAACATTTGACAAAAATCTTTTCTGAGGTGAAGTGATACCGAAGTTTTCTCTGGTTATCTAATTCCTTCTGTATCTTATTCAGTTGGAGATCCATTATTGATCATCTTCTAACACACGAGAAAACTATGTTTAAAGATTTGATGAGTAAGTATCAGCTACTGAAAACTTATTTCTACATTCATTTGAAATCTTATTAGCATTTGAGCTATTGGGTGCATTTTTAATACACGAATGTATCAACAAAATGCAGACAATGCTACACCTGCATAATTGCCTTTATTGCCAACTTCATTCACAGCTAAAAGCTGTGCTAAGTTACTTCTGTATTTCAGTCATGTCGGAAACACCCTGTAAGTATTTCTGTTCTAGGAATGCTCATGTTGGACTCCTGCAGTCACCTCTTGCTGTGATTTGAAGTTGCTGAATTGTGACCTTTTCCTCCCTGTTAGAAAGCAGGGTGACTTTGGCTAACTCTGCAGGTGTGTACACTGGCTGGCATCGAGCTGTAGGAATGTGGTGCACCAGTGGAGCAAACCTGGGAGCAATATGCTTTGACCTCTACTTCAGGCTTGAGGAGAGCATAGAAGAAAGTGGGGAAAGGGGTGGGATAGAACCCCTTAAATTTGCACAGAGCTTTGTGAGAAAAAGCAGCTTTAGTCTCTTTTTTCAGGTCTTTGAAAATAAATATTTGAAGGGTTACAGCGCAAGACTAATTCATAACACACTTTTTTAAAATTTAAATATACTTTTAAACTTGCATCTTTTTTTTTTCTCTCAGTAAGCCTTAAAGCTCTGGGCTTACTCATCTGTGGCTAAGAGGGGAAGATCCATGCACACAGGGGCAAAGAAGAGGTTGAAGGTAGCGGACAGCCTCACTGGAGCTGCAGTGCTTGTTTCATATAATTTTCCAGCTAGTGTAAGCAGATTTGGATCAAGACCAATTTATTACTCCAATTACTAGACCTAAAGAGAGTTTTTCTCTTTAAAAAGGTTTCAGTGCATAGGACTTATTTTCAGCCAGAAACGCAAGAAGTCTTTATATGGTAGATAATTCTTACCTCTGTTACAGATATGCCAAGCAGCTCCTTAAAACTGTACCCAAGTTTTGAGCAAAAAGCAATGTTGTTGAAGCGGCAAGCTTTTGCTGTCTTTAGTGGAGAGATTGATCAGTATCATCTCTATCTCCCCTTAATACAAGGTAAGATTGGTAATTTCACCTGTGTTTTGTTTTGGTTTTTTTTTTTTTACTGTAACATATCTGTAAATTGCATTAGAGGAATGTCATCCATTTTCTGACACATACTTGCATTTTTTAAAAGTTCTTAACGAAATTGATGATGCTGTGCCTCTCTGAATTCTTACAAATAAATAATCTCCTTAAGAGGGAGGCAGGAATCTGGGACCCAAAGCCTTTGGTCTTGAAATGTAACTGGAAACATGATTATTTTGTGGCAATCTTCCAGCCATTCTTGGGTTGTTGTTCTCCTTAAATGTCAGTTCTGACAAAATTTTCTCCAGTACAAAACACCATGTCTTCTGACTTTTTCTGATTAATAATTTTGTTAATAGAGTGCAAGGAACTCAATCCAAAACTGACAATAAAGTGCAAATTTTGCTTGTACCTTCTACACTTTTTACTTCCCAAACCAAGGCATGTTCAGGAAAATACTAGTCTTTTTTGTTTGTTTGTTCTGTTTATCTCAGAACGACTGACTGAAAACCTCCGTGTTGGGCAGACTTCACTAGTTGCTGCCCAGATGTTTCTCTTCTTCAGAGTCCTCCTGTTAAGGATTTCTCCTCAGCATCTAACCTCACTGTGGCCAATTATGGTAACCGAATTGGTAAGGAATAAGTAGTAATCTAAAACTAATTACTGTATGTTTTTTCCCATTTCACATTTTTCTTCCTCCCAAATACACCCCGTTTGAAAAAGGAAATGTTTCACAGTTTTACATTAGTCTGATAATTTGGTAAAAGAATTGCCATTGTCATTAGGAAATAATTTTCTGATTAATTTTATTGTTGTTGCTAATGCAATCTCTTGCATGATGTGGTAAACCATACGAGGAAACTAAGAGTCCCTAAAGTTCCTTCTACTATGTGAAGCATCTCTTTTTTCTGTGGTTGAGGGGTATGAACGGTTCAGTATCCCCACAAATAATTTCTTTTTTTAAAGATTCAGACATTTCTGCAGCTGGAAGAAGATCTAACTGAGGAAGATGAACCATCAAAGTAAGGATTATCATTTGTTGCATAGAGGACTTGTGAAAAGTGGCAACGATTGTGCTTGTTCTGTATCTGCGCATTGTCATTCATTTAATTAGTTCTCTGGGATAGGGAGGAGACAGTGGGAATTTTTGTTATTGCACTTGTGTATTTCTTGTACTGATGCATCATAGTTGAGGATTATTTTTCAGCAGCTAAACTAGTGATGTGTTCAGAAAACGTATGTACCGCTTATCAGTTGCATGCAAAAATAGATGCTAAGTCAGCATGTGAATATTTTAACCTTGACATTTTTTCTGAATGCTTTAGATTGCTTTTTCTTCTAACAGCCTTTTGCATTAATCACAGTGCTCATACAGAATAAAAATAGTTTCCATGGTGCACAGGTACAAGTGCTCATCTATGTAAATGCGTCTATTTCCCTTCTGCTACATTAAAAACATTTAGTGGATTTATGTTTTAATGGTACATTTCTTAATTGTAACTCACACAGGAGCAACAGCAAAATTAGCAAACAGAAAGCCTCTGGTGATGGCAGTGGATCTGACATACAGCAGAATGAGCTGTCCTTGTACTTATCAGCTTGTAAGTTTTTGGACACCGCACTTTCATTTCCACCCGACAGGATGCAGCTGTTTCAAATGTAAGTCCTCCAATTACTTACCTCTTCTGCAGGTTGTTATCATTCTTATCCTTTAAAGTAATTCCACATATATTTTCTTCTAGACTTAATTTTTCCACCTGTTCTCTTAACAAGTGCAGATGTTGATGCTCAGACAAATGTAATTTGGGGTATTTGGGAAAACAATTCAATCTTGACAGTGTAGGAGGATTTCACCATCTTAATTAGGAGGTTCTCTAACTGGGAAAAATTGAGAGAAGAGGGGGATGGAGACTGTTCTTTGTTGTTCCTTTGCACACACTTGGGAACACTTTTGGAATCAGTTGCATGTAAATATTGACACTATAGTAACATCCTTGTCCATTAACTTTGGATCTGGTAACAGCATAAAAATATAGTTATAACTGCTCTTTCTGTAAAGAAACCAGTGCTCTACCAAAGTCGGTATGATCCAAACAAGGATTTTTAATATTTTTTTTTCTGCCTCTCTTCTTACTAAGTAATCCATTTGTTTCAGGTACAAATGGGCATTTGTCCCAGAGGTGGACACAGAGTCATCTACTGTGACCTCTCATCTGGTAGAAAATCATCAGGAATGCAGACCACATATTGTAAGAATTATGGATCTGCTGAAGGTGAAATACAGGGTAAGGAAAGAATGCTTCACTTGAATCTTTCCCTTTTTTCTTTTTTTTTTTTTTTAATCCATTAACATACTTTTCCAAACAAGTGACAACATTTTAAGTTAGGCAAAAGGCTTTTAGATATTCTAATAAAATTCATGAGGCTTTTAAAATGATCTGCCTGCTTTCACGTATATATCTTGAACATGTCGTATTCCCTTCAAGTGTGAGGGAACAAAGGCAGTTTTCCTATTGTTCCCTTAAATCTGCCTAGAATTTGAAAATCTGCCCACAGTGAAAACAATTTGTCTCAGGCAGGACTGGTATCTATAAAAAAGTTTACCGTGATAGTGTTTAAATTACCATTAAGGTTTAATATTAATTCTTCCAGAAAAGGAATCAGGGGCATTAGAGATATCTCTGTGAGAAGTACTGTATTCTGTAGTTGTTTGATTCTGATGGCTAGTCCAGATTTGCAGTCTGCTGGACTTGTGACACTTCTGTTTACCAGAACCTCAAATCCAAATACAGAAACACATCGGTATACAATCTACACGATTTACATTGTGATACAGTTGTCAACTGTGGGTCTCTTAGGACGCAAACAAGCGTGCGGTACAGGGTTCAGACAAGCTGTGACAACGCTGTGTCTTAACGCAAAACCTTTAGTAAATCTCATTTTGTTTATACTTACAGGAAACAAACACCACCGAGGGAATTTCCAAGAAGCACAAGTTTCCTCTGCTGAACTTGCGCTCTGTATCGAGCATCACCCAGCTTATGCCCTTCTTCAAGACGCTGTGTTGCGCCTTCACAGCAAGCAGGAGCCAGCTCCAGAATTCAGGTGCTCCTGCGCCTCTCACTGTGGACTACGCTGGCAGTAATGGCACAAAGACCTTGCAGCAGCTTGAAGAGAGTGTTGAATGTGACTTCCTGGAAAACATGGAAAGCTAAGCCACCCGTTGGACACTTGGCTCGTGGTGAAAACAATAACAAAAAAAAAGGGAAAACTTTGCTGCAATTCTTCTTTTTTTCCCCAGCTTGGAAAATACATTTTGGGTGTTCTTCCTGCTGTTGTGGAGCGCTCTTCGATAATCCAGGCTTCTGACCTGGTGTTATAAAGCAGGATTCTTCAGTTCCTGGGGAGGGGGCAGGGGGAAAGAAAGTACAGTTTAGTGGTAATTTTATCATAGTTACTGTATTCTTTTACTTGTTTTCAATGTGAAGGATTAAAGAGATTTTGTAAATAAAGGAAGAATATTTTTGACTGGGTGAAAGTAGCAACTGTGGCGTTTATCCAGTAACTTCTCAATTAAGTGTTTTAAACTGCTTTTGGGACGGCGTTTGGAAAGTAACTAAGAAAAGCTAGTATTGCATGTCAGTGTACAGTCAGTTTGCAGATAAGCCATTTCCTGAGGTTAAAGCCCGCTTCTGCTTCCCTTTTCTTTAACTTGTCCTAAAACTTAACCAACTTGTAAACAAATCACCTAAATTTCAGACAGATGTATTTTATAAGTCCTACCATTGTGCAAATAACTGCGGGCTTACAATGTTTGTAATTTCAACTCTGTACTATAATAGCATTCTTCAGGGTTCGCGATTCCTAAATAAAAGACAAACCTATGCAGTAACGTTTTGTAATATACATTACTTGAGTGGTTCTTACTGTAATCAATTGACTAAAAATATTCTAATTAATTTTTTTTAAATTAAAAAACTTTGTTCTTTTGGTGACAAAGGTCACTTTGCAACTTCTGAAATGCAACTGAAAGAAGGTAACTCTGTAAAGCTCGACATTGCTGTCTACCAACAGCCTGACTGAAACGAATTATTTTTTTGAAGAGCACTTTTTATATAAAAGAATGTATTTGGCTGGTCCTAGTTGTTGAAAGAGGTGGGGAGACCATCATAGTGCCACGACTACACTCATGTTCAAGGTGCAGCCTTATTTTGGAACTACCACTGCCGAGGCTCTGGGAAAGAGTCATTAGTTCTACCATCAAACAGCACAGCCACACATCTGAAGGACACTTCTGGCGGCCCATAGATAAGCACCATTGTAGCAACACATACAAGAAAAGGCACAGTAAATTGTTTTTTAAATGAGAGGGTGGGCTCCATTGCATTTTCATGTTTAGTGAACTGTATGACTGAATTTGCAATGCTGGTTTGTTTGGGAAAGGAAGTTCATCTTAGTTTTCATGGTAAAAAGCTTTGTCTGCTCTTACTCTTTTTTTTAACACCTTGGCCTCCAGAGGAGTTGGGTGTGTACGACATCCCTGTAGACTGGTACTTGTTACTTATTTGGAACATCACAACTGAAAGAGATACGCTGGGTACTGGAATTCACCGCTCTTGGGTTTGCTAATTAAAAAAGGACATAGAAAATGTATGGTTTAATGTCACCAGGTTGTGAGGGCAGGGATTAATTTTTTTCAAAACTCACACAGCAAACATGGAGCACTACTCTGTAGTGTTTTTTACCTACAGATACATGAAGTTTTCATCTTCTTTGGATTATAAAGTAAGACAATGAAACACTGAACAGCATGCTGTACTGTGATAATACTGCAGTGCTCTAAAATGGTAATACTATAATAGGCTTGTGCTAAACTTCAATAGCTTCTTTGCATTTTTACATTAAGGAAAGTGATAGACTGAAGTTTAACAGTGTGTAGTCACTAAGAATGTGGATTATTTGTATTACTATAATTTATTAATGATCTCTACTGCTACTGTAATGAGCATGAGTGAAAAATTAGCCTTTTAAAGCATGGCTTGAAAACCGGAGCAGGATGTTTGTGGTCGTTATTTACATATCTTTATAGTTTTTGAAGAGAATATTACCAATACTCGGGATGAATTTGTAATTTTAGCTTTCTGGTGGATGCATTCCATACTTGGGTATTTCCCTTAAGATCCCAACGAAATGCTGTCAAATTGGCTATTAAAATCTAAGACAACTTTCTGCCATCAAACCTTACATTCTCCCATAAGCTATAAACCTGTGTCTTCACATAGTTACCTCACTAATGAGGTGGTGAACCGGTCATTTCGGTTGAGGGGTTGGTTATTTTTCCCCTTGGAAGGGAACATCCCATTCTGTCTGCCTGTACTTCATGTGTGCAGGGGATTGGACATCAGTCACTTCTCCCCCAGCCGCGGTGGTGAACTTTAAAACAAGAATTTGTGACTTAGGTCTGCATAACTCTCCAACCTCTAAGGCAATCTTACCTTCTACAAAAACACCACTTGGTTCTAACTCCTGCCCTCGTACATACATTCACTTTTGTCCTGTGGTTCTGCAGATGGCCGCTTTAAGTGGCCTCGGATATCCGTGACTTGCAGAATCCTTTCACTGCAGCAGAACCTAACTCTTAAGAAAGAGTTCTTTGAAATTCAGTATATAAGGGGATCTTGTGTCTTTATAAATAGCATGTGAACAAGGAGGAAAGGGTTTTAATTTTAAAAAGTCCTCCTTGGGTGGTGGAGGGGCACAGTTACGTAGGCCTAAAGGTATCTCTACTGGTGTAACTATTCGTTTTCTGTATGGGACTAACTGTAGTCTGCTACTGCTGTTAAATCCACGTGAAGGATTTAACTGCCAGAGAGGTAAAACTTAACTGTAGATGACCCTGAAAAAACTTTATGCTAGAGCTCAGTATCAAGAACAGGAGAGAAAATGCTTTTGCTTTGCTGTGTGCTTGTTTTCAGAATAACAAAGCTTAGCTTTCTCTTTTGGATACTTCAGCTTTGAGATAGCATAGCCACAGTGCGTGATACACAGAGGGAGACGTATTTAAATATCAAAAAGCATTTCATTTCTCCAGGTGGAAAAAAAACATAGGTACAACCAAGGTAACTGCCAAAGAACAGCAGAACTTGATATACTGAGCATTAAGTAATGATTAAGTGTATTCAACATTGTATTTGAATGTAATTCTTCTAACATTAAAAGTTATTTTGACCTACATTTTCAAATGCAATTCTTTTTTTCAGACCTCCTTTTCTGCTCACTCCCCAACTCCAATTTTTATCTGATTCTACAAAAGCTCTTCAATTCAGAATCTCCAATTCTCTACAGTTAGGGAGCCGTGTAAACCTCAGTTTGGACCCCAGCAGCAGTGGCTCAGTGCTAGTCCGCGCTAGCCCCTACACTTGTCCTGGGGAAACGCTGTGCCACTGCCTCCCTACCCTCGTCGCAAGCCCATCCTGCTCCGGCTCTTACATCCTTCTCTTCTGCATTCCTAACCTTTCCACCCTGTGATCCCAGTCCTGTGGTCTTGGGACAAGTATTCTGGTGTGCCTGGAAGAACTGTGTGGAAGCAGATGGAGGAAGCTGCTGATGCAGCATCAGGGGGATCATTGACTGACAGATCCTGACCCCCCTGTGTGGAGGGAGCTCCTCTCCCCAGGAAATTGGTGACTGCTGTTGCATAATGCTTTTGCTGCGCCCCAGAGCTTTCCAAACTTCAGTTTGTACATTTGCATATGTCCTGGGGAAAATGCCCTGAAAGTCCTGCCTTTTTGCTTGGAAGAAAACTCTTCTGTACAACTGAGCTTGAACATCTAAGGCCAGAGGAGTATGGCTTCAACGACATCTTGAAAGCTGTTTTTCAGATTTCACCCTTTCCCTGAGCTCTGCACGTCTTCTGTGACGTAGTGTGATGTATCTTGTACCTCAGAAGCTGCTGCTGTTTGATTGCACCACGTTTGCTGAAAACCATTGATACCTACTGCATGTATGCTGGGAAATGCTGTAGCATAGCCACCAGTAATACTAAAGCACTGGCTGTCTCTGGAGCATCTGCTCAAGGAACAGCTGGGTTGGCCATTTAGGTTTGGTAGCAACAGCAAACCTCCACACTCTGCAATTACTGTCCCAGTGCAGCTGCCCTACTTAAATGCTGTTTGTCCCCTAGTGATGAGTTCTCAGAGCTTCAGGTGAGGTTAAGGGCAGCAGAGTGGGCCATTAGATCCCACATCTGTAAACAGACCAAAGGAACAGAGGGAGCAGGCATATGGGGAAATTTATTTTTTTTCTAAACTGATGGCACTTCCAGATAGAAGCTGAAGAATGTTTTCTGTGATAATTCCCTGAGCAGAGACATCCCTGCCTGCACGATACATTCCTTGCAACCCCACTAACTGACTTCAGACTCAGTTATGTTGGTGTGCAGGGTTGTGAGACCCACCTCGAGGGGGGAATAAAAAATGGGCTTTTGCTGAAGGTAGTGGGGGGGGAAACATTTCCTTCAAGGTCTGTTGAAGGCTGCTCCTCAGCTAAAGAGTAAGCGAGCTGTGACCATGAATTATCTCACTGACGTACAGAGATGGACTCTATAACTCAGAAGTTATAATATTGTGTGCAGATGCACGGGGGATCGCTCCACCACAAACATGCATGCCCGATGTAGCGAACCGACCCCACATTTATACAGTAAAACAATGAATATTCTATTAACGCCTATACATACTCACTACCTAAACCCGCCTACTCTCGCTTCACATGCTAATTAGCTTATCAGTCCTTCGCGCTTGTGCAGATTCTTCCAAAAATTGTGGGCAAGGGTCTTCGGAACATGGGCCGTAGTCCTTGGGAAGAAGGCCGTAGGTCTTTTCACCCTTTGCCTGGAATGTGAGGGTCTTGCAAGCTTGCAGTGTTCTTATCAGTTTGAGCTAATTTGTGTCCTTGCTAACTATCTGTTTTCCTCTAGTAAGGAGATCTATGGACGTAATTCATGTCCTTGTTACCCATCTGTTTTTCTTTAGCAAGGAGATAAATGACGTATCTGTGATGGATGTCATCCCACCCTCGAATTCGTGCTCTTTTATCTTTTTCTCAAGATAGTGTGAGACTTTCACAAGTAAGCCTTTTGTTATGCTAAAGAAAAACAGGCTTCCTCCTCCATAAGTTGTTTTATATGGTTACCTGACTAAGTTCTAAGAGCTACTTTCTATGACTACATATATAGTTGTAATTCTATGCCTGCATATCATCACACTTTTCTATTTTCTCTTGCAATGTGTACCTACATCTCTGGGTGGTTTGGGGTGTTTTTTAGATCTGTACACCACCAGTCACCACTCCCCTCCAGCTGTAGAAATTTGTAATTTCATTATGTGATGAAAAATTGGGGAAACAACAAAGGGAGCCGGGGAGTAACACAGATCTAGCTTGTCATAGACACTGGGGCAGTTCCCAGCCATGAATGCAGGTGTGAGGTGGTTGAGTTTTTTAAGTTCTCCAAGAAGAAAATGGGCAATTTGAATTTAAGGTAAGGAACAACGTACAGCTCAAAACACAGGCCAATAGCTGGGCCATAGCAGCTGTAACGAAACGCCTAAGGAATTTACTTCTGCGAGTAAACTGCTTGTGAAACGCGAGTCCTGGCCTCTGCTCTTGCAGAACACGCATTGCTCATACCCTGCAGAACACAGGCAGCGCCGAACCTCCCTGTCACGGCTCCCTGTTACTCGCACGGGTACCTCTCGCTTTCCTCGCCGTGTGACAGGTTGTGAACTCCGGCAGTGCGACCTGACCTGACGCTGCCTCTGACGAACCCGAGGCACCGCGAAGAGGGGCGGTCGTGCCAGCGCAGGCGGCGGCCCGGTTGAAGGGGGCGACGGCATCCGGAGCCCGCTGAGCCAACTCTCGGTCCTCACCTCCCGCTCCCACGACCCCCCAGCTCGCCGGACCAGCCTTAGGCAGGCGGTCACCGGTATCGACTCTCTTCCATGTTACTCCGTGGAATTATTCCTTTATATGGTGGTGGTGGTGGTGCCGCCGCCGCCGGAGAACCGGCGTTGCAGCTGCGATCCCGTCAGCAGAGCGGCGGGACAGCCCTGCCTCCAGCGGAGGGAGCGCGGAGCAGCAGCCGCGGCCCCTGCTAACGGGAGAGCTGCCTGGAGGGGCGGCTCACCCACCCCCGAGCTACTCCGCTCTCGGGACAGCGGGGCCGCGGCATGTTGAACCAGAAAAGGTCAACTCCAGGATCACCTCACCTAAGAGCGGCCACCTCCCTCGGCACACCCTGCCCCGTTCGCCCGTCCCTGCGGGAGGGCGCGGCCTGGGCGGCAAGGTCCGCCCTTCCCGAGACCGTGCGAGGAGGGGGCGAGGCGGAAGTGTGGGCCCTGGGCGCTCCAGCGCCTCCCCCGCCACTTCCCGCCCCGGTTCTCGCTGCGGCACAAAAGATGGCGGCGAAAACACAGGGAGGCATCCGCCTCAGCGCGGTGAGTGGCGCGGGTTCCCGCGGGGCTCCTGACGGGAAGTCTCTCATCTTCCTCGGTGGTGCCCGTGGAGGGGGACGGCGCTGCCTCGCAGCTGGGGGGGAGCGGGAGTACCTGTGCGAGGCCCGCGGTGGCTGAGGGGCAGGGCGCCCCGGAGAGGCGGGAGCTGTCCTACCGCTGCGGCCTCGCTTGTGCTGCTCGTTGCTTTCTTTCAGCGAGAGGCGGGAGCGGAGCCCGTTTACCTGGGGGCGACACCTCGCCTCTCCAAGAGTGAAAAGTTGTCGGCTGAGTGTTGGGAAGGGCGGGCTCCAGAGCCCTCCGCCTAAAATAAACGAGCGCCCCTTCTTTATCTCAGGTTATTCTCCCGCCTTACGCTGACCCGGCGGTGCCCTTGCCCAGTAGCCTCTGGCTGGGGAAGCTGCGGGTACCGGTGCTAGCACCGGCTGGGCGAGCGGCGGTGGGTGGCAGCCCCCGGGGGTTTGCCGTGACCGGGGGTGGGGAGAGGGGAGGGGTGCGGCAGGGCCGTAGGGGCTCTGTCATTGGCCTCGGCCCGAGGCAGCTAGGTTAGCTCAGACTGAGCGGGAGGGGAAGTTACGGGCTGTGGGTGCGCTGGTTGTTGGGGGAAGAGGGGGATTTCACAGTTCCAGTGTCGTGATGCAGCTGGTTATGAACATGGTGCGCTCTAACGTGAAGCTTGTAACTTAAAATCTAAACTCTTCTTCTTGCGAGAGGCCAAATCGTATTTTAACAAGGGTGGTGAATGTGTGCAGAGCTAATTCATGGCCGTGTTGTGTTGTTCAGCCACGGCATTGCTCCTTTAGTGGCAATTGGTCGTTTCCTTATTTGTGCTTATGCAAATTAAATTAAAGCTTTTTTTTTTTTTCCAGTTGCTTGTTACATTAATGACGAAACAGGGTTTTTTTAAAGCCATTCTGACTTCAGCTTTCTGTGCCTGGAAGTCACAGTTATAGTTGGAAATGCCTGGTTCATAACCTTACTTATAGAATAGCAGAAAGAAACTGGGTCGTTACAGTAAGTAACTTGTCAAACATTTGAGTGAAAAGCATATGTTAGTATATTCTTAGCACTGTTTAAATTACCTTAATATAAGTTGACGTGATTGTAGAGGTTAGTTATAAATATAATCTGTGACCTCCTCTATCTTTAGATGATACAGTTTTAAAATAAAATCATTTTTAAAAAAGACAGAGTAGTTCTTCCTTTGGTTTTAGTGGTTTGGTAGTCTTCCCGAGAGGGGGAGATGGGGAACATCGCCAATAATACACCTTTGTGAAAAAACCCTACATCTCACAAGTCAGGCTGCAGAGTTCAGTTGTCCAGTTGAAATCCCTTTGGCAAGCTGAACTCTTACAGACACAGGTGAGAAATTTAACTTAAAGTTGGTGCTGTTGATAACTTTGTGAATTGCTTTCAGGCTGCCGTTTGATTTTTGTTGGCAGTCATAACTGAAAGTTTACCTTCAGTCTGTTTCCGGTGAAAGCTGTGATATTTTTTCTAACTTTTCACTGAAGAAGTGAAGCAGCTGTTAGGTTGGTTTTGTTTGGGTTTTTTTTAACAGGTTGTGTCCTGAAATGCAAAATTCTCTGTATTCTAGAGAACAATTGAGAGCTGATGGGCACAGTCTGGTCTGTTAGTAACTATTCTTTGGAAGTATGTTGGGTTTCCCCAAAATGTTTTTGTTCATTTCAGAAGCATACACAAACAACACAGGCAGTGTGAGCAGGCCTGGTAACTCATTCCCACACTGGCATTTATCTCCTGTTGCTCTGGTAAACTCTTTGCTCAGTTGCATGATGAGGCCGATCAGGGAAGTGATCCAGGTTAAAAATAAGATTTTAAAATTATTTTTATTTTGGATCAGCTCCCTGAATGTAAGTGGACTAGCATAACTGGGAGGGAGGAAGAAAGGAGAACATACCAGGAAAGAAACAAGCAGCCCGGTGGGATATAAGCGACGGAGGGGTGGAAAATGGCACCGGGATTGTTGCCCAAAAAGTTGCAAAATACTTTTATAAAACAAGACAGATTGTTCAGAGGTAATTTGATTTTTATGTGCCTTATGCCTTGCTAAGGATGGAAAAATTACAATTTGCTTGGAAAATTAAAATTCCCAAAGCTATCTGTCATTTTTGAGAGAGAAGCTGCTTTATTCTTAAAAATTTGCTGATCATAATTGTAGTGCAGCTGAGTCTTCTTATAACATGCACTGCATATGCAGTTTGAAGGAAGGAGTGGTTTTATTGCATTTCCAGAAAGTATTTGGCTGCACTCGGTCTCAGAAGGAAAAGTGAAACTAAACAAAATCCAGTTAGTATCCAAATGTGTTGGGCCCAGTGAGCTCAGCTACCGTCATGCGAATGTAGCTGAAAGCGAGCTTTCACCAAGGGACTGACTCCTTCCTACCGTATGTACTGAACTTGGGTTGTTCCTGAGCTAATTAAAGTGGTGATTTGATGAAATGAAGTGTTAGGGGACAAAACGGGCTTAAACACTTCCCGATGAACTCATCGGAAAATGAGCTGTTGCTGACAGCTGGGTATGTGCTGAAGCAAACTGCAAACCACCGTTGCCCCTTTTTAATCTGGTTTCATCGTGCCCCCTTGTTTCAGTGCCCTACACGTGTAATGGTGGTGTCTGCTCTGTGGTAGATGCCTGTGAACTACGCTGTGGGATACTTGCTCGCCTTCTGCTGGGGGAGGCACTACAGCCAAGACCTGGTTTCTTACCATTCCTGTGTTCCAACCCGTATCTCCTCATTTCATATAAATAGCTCCCAGTTCTCTGTGCCGCCTTCCAGCCTGTCTCAAAATCTCACTGATTGTAGCAGCTGTCCAGAAAAGATCAGCGTAATTCTTGTGCTTGCTTACAGAAGGTGCTGTTCCTTTAAAAGGCTGTTCTTTTTGAAAGTTAATCACTAGCATGTGTCAGTGAGGCTCATCGTGTTACGCAGGTGAGGTGTGAAGAGATTTTCTTGCTGCTCATGTGTACGCTTTACTTCACAGAAAAAAAAGCCACACTTATTTGTGATGATCTTGGTGATGCTGAGGCTCCTTCCTTCATCAGCGCTGTCTGGTGACCAGAGGAGGTTCACAACTGTGAATTCATCCCGTTGTCAAAATTACAGTTAAGGCTTTTCACCAAGTCCGTGTTGCTGAGGTTACAAAGCTGGTACTAACTCCTGAGGTCCCGATCTGCCTGGGTTGTATGGTTGATAGCAGCAGGGAAATATCTCAGCGGTGAGTTGAGCTGAACGGATGCTCGGTGTTTGAATGCATCTGTGGGGTGGGGTTTTTCAGAATGTTAGTGCTCCTGTTTTGACAAGAAGGGATTTCAGGCAGGGAAAGAGCAAAAAAAAAGAAAGAGCAAAGCGGTTGTTTGTTGTGTATTTTGATTGTGAAGCTTAGAAAGCGAAGGAACAAATGCTGCCAGCTCTGTGAATGGTTGAAGAGAAGGGAGCAATACAGAAATCTTGAGATCCATTGACTTGCTGCATGTCAGAGGGGTAATAAAATGACCCTTTTACCCATGTGGTTAAAACCTCACTGTATGTGCAGTTTCCATTAATAGGCTCGGTGTCGTTTTCTTCTTGGATTCTAGATTATTTGTAACTCTCTGTTAGGAATTTGAAAGGGGCGCAGTGTCATAGCCTGACTCCCTTTACCAGGCTTTATAAAACCAGAGTTCTAAAGCGTAGATGGCAGTGAAGAACGTGCTGTCTGTTCATTCTTGTACTCTGGCTTGATGGAGAAATGCAGGGATTAAGTTGCAGTCTGAAAGTGCGTCCTGTGCTCTTGCGACCTTAGAATCAAGGTGAGGTTTCCTGGCAATTTATGTTGGTCTGAACTAGAGCTGCTGCTTTACAGCTGTTCTGGTACCTGTCTCGTGGCGCTGGAACTTGCCTGTAGCATTATTCCTTTTTGCTGATAAATTAACTTGAAGATTTGAAATGGTTACTTGCTTTTATTCAGACTTTGATAGCTGTCTAATAAAGTGCTTGTCAGTGGAGTAGTTCTGTAAAATTTATGAGGTATGGATATGTAAATGCTATTTTTATTTTTTCCTTGCTTATATGTATTTTAATGTGGATTGTATTCTGGTTTTTTATTCAACTGCACTGTACAAGGACTATTTTCAGCATTATGTATTCATAGATACTGCTTTTTTATGCCATCAACGTAACTATGCCAGCAAGGCTTTAGCATATATGTGCAATGGGGCTGTGTTAAAGATCTTCTAAAAGTATAATTGAACTTATTCTCAGTGGTAATGCAAATGCAATTCTATCAGTTTCAGCAGCTAAAATTTCCCCAAACAGTGCATTGACAAATCCTTAAGTTATATGAGTGTTAAGTTGTGTTTTTCCTAGCCTTTTGATCTAGGTGGGTATATATGAACCCAGGTTTTCATAAATTACTAGAGAATCCTTCTGTCACTGACAGCTGTAAAATATGTCTCATACATAGGTAGTGCATTTGTATATTCTCATCTAATCCTTGCAGTGCCTACATTCCTGCAGTTATATCTTATCATTAGATGAGGATAAAATGTTAAAAACACAAGCCACTGATTGTGAGAATCTAATTTTGATCAATATGGGCAAAAAGAGAATGACAGTGGACAGTAAGCTGCTGACTATATTAGGTACTGCTCACTTTTCAGGTCAACTTTAATACTTGTGGTTTAAAATATGTTGTTTTAACACTTGAGAGGATGTGCTTCAGTTACTAGATTTGATCTAAGGCTTTAATGTTTTCTGCAACCTCTAGCATCAGCATGTATAGCGATATAGCTAGTATGTGTATATATATCAATATATAGCTGTAAGTGTATTGCAGTAATTCCTTAAATTTTTATGAAGACTGTTTTTTAGGGTGACAATATAACACGTGCTCAGAATATGGTATGATACTGTGCTGAATTTGTCTTTAGTAGCTGTATTTTAATCTTTTGACAGTTGTATTAATGTTCTCTTTAAAAGCTGTTAGTATGCCAATATCTAAATGTAAATTAAATTACAACCTTTTGGTACTGTTGCACAAACCCACTTCATTTAATGTTACTTTATTTAACACAGTGTTCTGCCTTGGTACTGTTGAACAGTGCGAGCTAATGTCATTGTTTGTGGTTTATTTCAGCTTTGTCCAAAGTTCTTGCATACCAACTCCACCAGTCACACCTGGCCTTTCAGTGCAATTGCAGAACTTATAGGTATGTAGATCAATCCTTTGCCCCAGTACTTGACCGTAATACTATTTTCTTGTAAAATGTTTTTCCTTCAGGTAGGGGAAGGAGTTGATCCTGTTGTTACCGTTGAGAATCTCACAATGGTTTTTATAGTCAGATTGGCTTTTTTTCATTCTTAATGCTTATTACCTGATCCCAGTTGCAGGGGCCCTGTGGGATTTGCATTTTTCCTTTTACTGAATTTGTGAAGGATTGCCAAAAATAGAAGAGTGTGGGACTGAGTTAATTCCTTCTCTTCTTGCAGCAGATGCAAGCCTACTTCTTTTTGCTGTTCCCAAGCCCAGAGGGTAGTGGGGCCAAGTGCACGTTCCAAAGCTGTGCGTGCACATCTGCACCCTGTCTGGACATAGCTGGCCAGGGGCAGATGAGCGCAGGTGGAAGGACAGTAACTTTGCAAGAACCCACGTAAATAGAGTGCTGGAAACATGAACTGCAAAATGGCCTTATCATATTCTGGCTTCCTGGCTAACCAGGTTTAAAGTTCATTAGTGGTGCAGACACATAACTTTCACTCACTGATCGCTCATGCTTACTCAGGTTTCTGGGTGTTTTGCCAAGACCTGGGAGTCCTTCCAGTACCTGAGGCCTGGGCTTTCTACCAGTTTCTGGCTTAGGCCTTGGGTCCCAGTGATTGCTGGTTTCTCCAACTCATTGGCTTGTCCAGCTTGTTGAAGTTTGGTCGCAGAACAAATGTGTACAGGCACAGATTGAGAATAGAGAGCACGGTCACATGGGGAATCATTGGAAATAAATAGTGGTTAGTAATAATGTACAGCAGGGTAGCACAGGGTCCAACCCTGCAAGCATACTGACCAGCAGCCACCTTACGCACAATCAGCCAATGTTACTCGTGTCCCCACCCCATTATGCCATTCTTCTCCCATCCACTTTGACCTTACCCTTTTCTTTGGTGCTTCCTCAAAACATTCAATAGAAATTTTTGCACATTTTCACAATACCCCTCAAGCATTCTAATCGTACTTTTCTGGTTTACCAAGTTTCTTGACATCTTCAGGGCTGTACTTGAGTGGTTCCTTTTAATGGTCCATCTGCAGTGTTCTGAGTTTGCTCTTTGTTATTGCCTCTGTCACCTGCTTGTAGCAAGGACTTGTGTATCTGTTTATTAGCTCCTGTTGATCGTCTTGCCTTTGATTTTTGAATAGCTGTTAGCTGGCTGTCTTCAGAGTTGCTTGTTTCCCCAGGTCAGGGAATGATTAGCAAACTTCCTTTAACTGGTTCCTCAAAATAAAGATGTGGTTTGGAGAGACTTGCCGAGCTTTTTGGCAGTTTGCTGCTGCCAAAGGGAGCACCTCTTCTGGTCACGCTTTTCTGTGCTTCCTCTGCATGAGTTTGGCTGTTGCTAATCCAGAAAATTAACCTAAAAAAAGAAAGTAGAAATTTTTCAGCTAGATAAGGCCAGAGCTGTCACAAAGGAGGAACACAAGCTACATGGCTTGCAGGATGGGTTGCCTGTTTTAGGAGTAACAAAATATTAAGTCACTTCAGCTAGTTTATCACCCTGTGTCATACCTGTCTGGAATGATTATGGATCTGCTGTACAAGGTGTGCAAACTTGACTTTGTCTGCTTCTGGTTTGTCATGTGTGTTGCTTTAACAAAGCTTCAAAAGGAAAATAGAAACCTATTTGTCATAAAGGCTTCTAGTTAGTCGTGTTAATTTAAATAAGCTTTATAATCTGTCTTTTGCATGCTATGTAAGGCTATAACATGCAAGCTATCAAATAATATTAAATATGATTACATTATGGAGGCCTGGATTTTAGTGTGAGAACTTAACTAAAATGGTAATGATCTGTATGCTAAAACTTGCCTTTAAGCTCTAGTACCTACTGTCATCTTTTTGCTGGTTATATTGCTGGCTTCTCCCATTAGTCCTCAGTCAGATTAAATTAAGGTGAACCAAATCTGATATTTAGAAGTGGGTAAACAGGACAACTAGAGAGAGTTCACAGGCCAGCAAATCAGAATGACTCGTACGAAGTATGGTCTTAGAACAATACTTGCAAGCTTTCAGTTGTGCTTGAAATGCCCTATTTTGTTGATGTCCAAATCTATTTTATGATTTTTTCCCCACTCTGGATGCAGTTTGTACTTTATGCATATAGAAGGCAAGTTACCAAGCCATGATTCCTTTTTATAGGCTGCAGTTCTGGCTTGAGCTGTTTATTTATGGCCCTCAGCTCAACCTGCAGAAAGGCAGTGAGGCAGGGGCACTGCATCCTGCTGAGCTGTCACATCCCGCCCCTCCTCCCTGTTCACCGCCACCACGATTCCATGAGTAGCACAGCACAGAGAAAAGATCTGAGAAAGTGGTGTTAGGGCAGATGGGATTGAAACTGTCATAGCTGCCAATAAATGTTTGGAGAGCCATGGGTTTTGTTTCCCTTGTGGTAGTGGTGCTGCAAGCTCTTTCAAATCCTATAAATAGAAACTTTGTACTTCCCTTCTGCGAAGGTCATGCCCCCTTAGATTTGAACACCTTGCACTAGCAAAATGGCTATTTGTGACACTCAGCTCTGTTCATACAAAAGTGATGTGGTAGCACAGCAGCAATAATTTTTTTCACCTTAATCTTGTGGAGTCAGAATTCTGGATTTCCCAGAACTATCTGGGAGTTGGGCAGTTGGGCTTCAGGGTTTTTGCTTGGGTTTTTTGGGGGGTTTTTTGGTAGTGTCTCAAATTTGATTATCTGAAGTTGTGATAGTATCGCAAATGTCATTTCCCAAGTAAAATTCCTGTAGCAGGTAAGCTGTTGTTGCAGCCATATGTCTGGGTGGTGTGCCATTGTCTGTATTGTGGACAGTAACATGGCCTCCTGAGAGCCAGTCAGAAGATATATTTGTATGGTTGGAAGAAAGCAAATATTGCAACAGCTGCTTGCGAGACAGGAAGTGAAAGTAGAAACTTGGTTTCGTTTTCTCTTCTCTTGTATGAGCTGCTCGTCTCCACCTAAACCTTTGTCTATATATTACTGTCACTTGTAATAGCTAGGAAATCAGGTGGTGTTTTCAAGCTACGTTTAGCAGGTTTTGATGCAGCTCTTTCTTCATAGTGTTTTAATTTAGTGTTGTCTTCTGTAAAGAAGATAGTGCTTTAGGAGCAATAGGTTTTAACTTAATATTTACTTTATTAAAAAGTACATCTTTTTGCTTCTGTGCAAAAGTTCACTAATATTCAGTGACTTGGCTGAGGAAATTTATATCAGCACAAGACTTCTGCCACTGTATTGCACACCTAAGTGGCTAAAAAGTGGCTGTAATTTTATTGCTCACAGTAATTTAGTATGTGATTCTTCATGGTCATAGGGCAAACATTTGGGGAGCTACGTTAAGCTGCTATATTTGCCATATAAATACACATGGAAGCAAAGCACCATGATAGAGTTGGAGACAGCTATTCCATAGCTCCTTGGCAGTGTGGCAAGGTGACCATTCGGCAGATTGGTTATGTATTACTGCTGGATAAAGCTCTGTTGCCTGCAGCATGCGGATTTAAGTAGCTTTGGAAGAGTTGTTATCTGACTCACTGGAATTAAACACATTAAAATATGTTCATACTTAAGCTGTTTAATTTTTGCTTTTTAGTATCCCATTCTTGTTTGCTTTCTTTCTCTTCAGATAATGCTTACGATCCAGACGTGAGTGCTAAACAGATATGGATAGACAAAACGGTGATAAACGACAATATATGCTTGACGTTCACCGATAATGGAAATGGCATGAACTCAGAGAAGCTGCACAAAATGCTAAGGTGGATAACCTCTTTTGCAACTTTTTTCTTGTAAAAATTCCAGCTTCCAGTTCTGTTATTGCTGAGCTTATTCCTTTTTTTTCTCTCATGTAATTGAATAATTTTGTTCATAAATGTAATGTTTCTGAAGGTCAACAATTATCCAAGTGAGAATCTAGAATAGACAGATGCTAGTAAAATTTTGACACAACTTTGTCAGTGCATTTTATCTCATTATTTCCTTTTATCCTTTCCATCAACCATCCCATTCAACTTCCCATTCAGTGGTTGTGCCCTCTCAGTAGTGCCCTTTCATGGAGCCAAGGAGAATTTACTAACTCATTTTTTTTAATTCAAGATTTCTCTAGTTTGCGATAGTGAGCAAGAGAGCTAAAAAATGGAGATTCAGCTAAGGCCCTTTAGAGGATTGAAAACAGAAGCTATTGTGGAAAACTTTAAGGAATTATAATTACATTGGAGTGGTTTGTCTATTAATCTTTACATTTTTATAGGGTTTGAACTGATCCTACTGCAACTACAGTTTGTTTCTACAGTGAGCAAAGAGTTGCTATTTGGTTGCTCTTTTAGCATGAAAGATGGTTTTCCCAGCAGATGAATCTCTAGGTTTAAACTTTCGCAAGCCTGAATTTAAACTGTTATTTTCCTTTTTCTGTTAGATACAAAAATTAATCGCTTTCTTGCCAAATTCCATATACAGTTAGCTGTTTTATTTTAAATGTATAGCTACTAATTGAAAACTTGTAGATCACACTCTTTCAAGCAAGTGGTGCTGGGGGAAAAGTGTCGGGGTTTTTCGTATTATTTAATGTGAAGCCACAGGATAACTCTTAACTCCTCCAAGAATGTTTATTGCATCATTCCAGGCAGATGATATTTCTTTTCCATACTTCAAGATGAAAATAAATTTCCCTGAGTTCTTGCGGTGTGGCTTTAGCAATGCAATATGGGTAACTTCCAGGAGTTGCTGACCTGTGCATTGCTTCATTGTACAGTAGCCCCTGATCTCTTAATTGAGAGATGAACTCACTGTGTTTGTCTAATTTGGTAAGTCTTGTGTGCATCGTTTGGGTTTTCAAGTTTTACAGGTATCTTTACACTCTTGTGCTATTTCTGTATGTTTCAGCTTTGGCTTCAGTGAGAAATCCATGATGAACGGCCGTGTCCCTGTGGGGCTGTATGGAAATGGCTTTAAGTCAGGGTCCATGCGCCTGGGAAAAGATGCGATAGTCTTCACCAAGAATGGAGAAACCATGAGCGTGGGGCTGTTATCTCAGACTTTCCTTGAAGTCACAAAAGCAGAACACGTCATGGTTCCCATAGTGACGTTCAACAACCAACATATCCTTTTAGTCATTTCTGAATGAGAAATTGCGGGTATGTGCCCAATTTGGAGGATAATGCCTGTCCCTGCCTAGACTTGAGGATACCCTAAATAAATTGTAAGATGGGAAGAAAGCTGCAGCTTGTTAAAGCCTTTAAATTTGTAGGAGCTCTGTTATGTGGAATGAGAACCTGTGAAGTCGGTACAGGATGTTGTTGCATCCTGTACTTCAGATCCTGCCAAAGTTTGCCCATCTTCTGAAAGCTTACTTCATTCAAATTTACTCTCCTTAACATAATGCTTACGACAGATAAGTGATCCAACAGAATCCAAAAACAGCCTGAAGGCCATCTTAACACATTCTTTATTTTCTACAGAGGATAAATTACTGGCAGAGCTTGATGCTATAATAGGGAAAAAAGGAACAAGAATTATCATTTGGAATCTTAGAAGGTAAGATGAAGCCTAGTCTCCTGGATATCTCATTTAGTTTATGTTATTTTTAAGTGTATGCAAGCATACAAGGGGGTTTTTTGTTTCGGGGTTTTTTGTGGGTTTTTTAGAATAATTCTGAAAGACTGTGGGCAACTAGCAGTAACAGGGAAACAGAAACAGGCTGTGTTGTTGCCAAAGAACTGTTGCTAGTATCTCAAGTTATCAGAGCAGAAGGAAGAAGAATGTAAAGGACTTTGTATTTTCCTTTGATAAGATAATGTTGCTTTTGACAGAAGGAAAATTGAAATAGATAAACTATAAGTCTGTTATTTCAGATGTGTGAAATTATGAATGCAAAAATTCAAAAATATTTGCATGTACAGGTAAGTATTACTGACTTTTAGAGTCAGCAGCATCCTCATAGAGGGATCTAGACCTTTCAAAACTTAACTGTTTAAAAGCAATCCAAGTAAATAAATACACTTTTCTGTAGCTCATCTGCTTGCCTCCATGGGATTGTTCACAGCAGTACAGATTCCCAGCCTTCCCTAGCTTTGACTGGCCTGTTGCGTTTTTTTTTTTTTAAACCGTCTGTTGCTGTAGGAGGGGCAGGTGGGTGTCATCACTTCCCATCTTGTTTCCCTTTCCTTTACATATTTGCTGCTGATTTATTAGCAGGGAACATGTATGATGGTCTGTGGTGGCATTAATTGCTTGGGAATAGGTTATCTTGTACCATCTTAAGTGTTTGGCTTACTGTAGTTTTAAATACCTGAAGTAATAAGGTATCTATAGGAAGCATTTTTTAACTGTTTCAGTCCTGTGGATTTAGGGAGAATCGACCTTGCTTTTTTTTTTTTTTTTTCAGTTTATTTGTATTGTTGCAATATAGAAGGGGGGAGGAAACCACACCTGGATGAGTATAGATTGTTACAGGACAAAAAGTATCTCTGTCAATTACAGCAGGTGAAAAGTCCTGAGCTTGTTTTATTTTGTTAATTTCTAGGGAGTGTGGGATGCCTGCATCACTTTTAGCTTAGGAGATTTCAATACTAGAAAGCTGGAAGTAACAAAAATGTATTGCTTATTCTGGCCTCTTCATAGAATCATAGAATGGTCTGGGTTAGAAGGGACCCCAAGGATCATACAGTTCCAACCCCTCTGCCACAGGCAGAGCCACCAACCTCCAGGCCTGGATCTACACAAGGTTGCCCAGGGCCCCATCCAACNAGTTTTAGTCCATTCCCCCTTGTCCTGCCATTATCTACCCTTTTAAAATCCCCTCCTGCTTATAAGCTCCCTTCAGGTACTGGAAGGCTGCAATGAGGTCCCCCTGCAGCCTTCTCTGGGCTGAACAAGCCCAGCTCCCCCAGCCTCTCTTTGTAAGGGAAGTGCTCCAGCCCTCTAATCCTCCTTGTGGCCCTCCTCTGAACCCTCTCCAGCAGTTCCACATCTTTCTCGTGTTGGGGGCCCCAGATCTGGACACAGTACTCCAGATGGGGCTTCACAAGGGCAGAGTAGAGAGGGACAATCACCTCCCTGTCCTTGCTGGCCACCCCTCTTCTGATGGAGCCCAGGATACCATTGGCCTTGCGAGCTGCAAGAGCACACTGCTGGCTCATGTTAAGTCTCTCATCCACCATGACACCCAGGTCCTTCTCAGCAGGGCTACTCTCATGGAGCTCTTCTCCCAGTCTGTATCTATGTCTGGGATTCTTCCGACCCAAGTGCAACACCTGACACTTCGCAGTGTTGAACCTCATTAGGTTCACCCAGGCCAACCTTTCCAGCCTTGCCATCTGCTGCGTAAGAAAAACTTCACCTCCTTTGCAGTTCAGGAACTAATTTGCATTGCCCAGGTAGACTTTGATTTATCTGTAGGTATGAACCTGTTTGGGAATGTGTATTGCGTCACAGCTTCAGCAAAAGAAAATACAGCAAACCCAGCTGACTGGACAGGGCAACTTTCATGGTCTGAATTTTGGAGTGTATTCATGGGAAGTTGTGGGAAAGAACACTTTGGGGGATGTTCATGTTGTTTCTAATATGCTTTTTAAAAAACCCCCAAATTTCAAAACAAAACATGGAGCTGTTAAAAGACTTTATTTCCAGAATATCTGTGCCAACTACAGTACATCTCAGTGTTGTACAAAGGCACTGCCAGCATCCTGCGGTGTATATATCTGCAGTTAAACATTGTGCATGTGTATTGTGACAGTTACTGAGCTGGAAAGCTGTGGTGACAGTTTTTGCAGCATTAAAATCTCAGGCAATTTGTCGCGTTCGGAAAGTTTGCATTTGGAAGGAATGTGTGTGTCTTGGTCCATCTAGAATTGAAACCTGATACTGTTTTTATTTAAGTGTGAATTGTTTAGAATTAAGTTAGAATTCATTAATGTCTCACTTGCTGTCACTTCTCTTCTGTTCCTTGGGTATCTGAAAGGAACTGGTGAATTTTTGCAAATCTGTGAGGAAAAACACCATGGCTCAAGAGAGTTCCCTTTTTCTTGCATCTTTGTGATACCTACTGGGTCCACCACAATATCTTAACTTGTGTTGGCTCCCCCCCCAACAGTATTTTTTAACTCTTTATTTCTTAGAGACAAAAATGAAAAAACGGAGTTTGATTTTGACAAGGATAAATATGACATCAGAATTCCAGAAGACTTAGATGAAACTGGCAAAAAAGGATATAAAAAACAAGAGAGACTGGACCAGGTTGTTCCGGAAAGTGATTATTCACTGAGAGTATGTATAACTTTTTAAAATTTACTCTGTTGTTTATTTTTGGAAGCTGGAGGGTGTATGGTTTTGTTTTAATGTAATGTACTATACAGAAGTGGTGATTGAGAGGGGGCACACAGATGTCAGAATTTAAATGCTAGGGCAATATGTAAACATTACCTTTGAAAATTGAAGGTGGAATGTATTTGTAAACTTGTATAAACAGTTGCTGCTTATTTAGAAGAAAATGGCTGTGTTTTCTGTTGTCTTGCAAATGCCTTTTGCTGTTAAATGTAGCCATCGTTATTTGCTAAGGAGCAAGAAGGAAATGCAGGCAGTACCTTCAGAAATTAAATAGGGGTGTGTGTGGTTGTCAGCAGAGTAAACAATTCCATTGTAGTGCTGGCATGCGTGCATATAGTACTGCCACTGTGCCCGTGTGGTTCTCTTTAAAATGGGCTTTGGTTGCCAAAGTGCCATTTCTAGGTTTCAAAAAGAGGCAGAGGAATTGGGAAGCAGCTCTGTTGTTTGAATACGTGCATGCAGACAGGGACAAGGCTTTTCTGTAGGCTAATTGATATGACCATTGTCTCCACTATTGATTCATAAGCTTTGAAGGCTTTGTTTTGTTAGAAAATGCATCTGGAATTACTAGGTGTTCTGGACAGTTCCCATGGATAATATACAGAAATATTATTCCAGCTGAGCTGAAACATTCAATTATTCTAAGACTTGATAAAGTCCTCTGTCCTTTTAAACTGTTAGAAGTTGTAAATAAAATATTAAATTAAATGCAAATAAAATTTACAGGTATGCACATTTATTAAAAATGTTGCATTGCTATTTTTAAGCTATGATCATATGCAGTCACTTGGAACAAAGCTCACACACTTCTGTTATTTTAAAGTTTGTAGTAGAATTTTCAAGCTCTCAGTAAAGGGATAGGAAAAGACACTTGTGTGTTTGAGTGCTCTTCTAGTGATCAACTGCATCTTCAGACACCTGATTAACTTTTATGAATATAAAAAGTTGTGCTTTGATTACTATTCATTTAACTTGTGATATATGTGTGCTTATTATTCATACTTCGATTTCTTACTTTTCTGGATTCAAGTTAGGGAAAAAGACATTTCAAAATTTGATCAAAACTTTAGTTTGTCTTCATAACCATAAAGATGCGTAATAAAATATTCATATCTTGAGGACTTTTGGGTTTTTTTTTAATAACAGGACTTACTCTGTTTTGTAGGCTTACTGCAGTATTCTGTATCTGAAGCCAACGATGCAGATCATTCTGCGAGGCCAGAAAGTGAAGACCCAGCTGGTCTCGAAGAGCCTTGCCTTCATCGAACGCGACATCTATCGGCCGAAATTCCTCAATGTATCCTTTGCCAATACTTGCACCATCGCACGCTGAATTTAATGATGCGACTTTTTATGCATACTGTCCGGATTCTGCTGGGTGTGATGCAGCTACACTTAGGTGGTTGGTGTGTTTTTGTTTTGTAAAGACATCCTAGAGAAGTTATCTCTGTGTTTAAAAAGAGTAAATTCTGGGACGCAGCTAAATCGGAGTAACTATATCTTTGTGTTGCATGAGATTAACCAGGTTTTTCCTTAATATCTGGTAAAAGGCTAAAACAGTAAGAATTACTTTTGGATTTAACTGCAGAAACAAAGATCATTATGGAATAATGATGTACCATAAAAACAGACTCATCAAAGCTTATGAGAGAGTTGGCTGTCAGTTAAAGGTAAGAAATTAAAGCTCAATAAATACTTCAAGATCTTCAGAAATAATTTTCACTCAGACGCTGACTTTTTAAAAGAATAAGGGTGGAAACGAAGATATTGATACATCCTTTTGATATATCCTTTATAAAACCCACCTTTTATTGTTTGTTTGTGCAGCAGTTAAACACTATTAAATTATTTGCAGTTAATGTAGTGTTTAATTTTGGAACTAAGCTTGATAACAAAATACAGGCCTAAGCAAATATTTCAGGGCAAAAAGAGGGGTGGAACAAAGAATTCTTTTATTGAGGGGGTTTGTGCTGAGAGTTTCTTTGGACAGGAGTCATAAACCAGAAAATTGTTTTAATGTAGTATCTATAGCTCATAATTACCTCTGACAAACTCTTGCAGTATTAGCACAGAATATGTCTTGTGTTTCCTGATAAATCTTGAATTTCTTACAGGCAAATAACATGGGCGTTGGTGTAGTTGGGATTATTGAATGCAACTTCCTGAAGCCAACTCATAACAAACAAGACTTTGACTACACAAACGAATACAGGTAAATGTATATTTTTCTGTAGCCTTTCCCTTGAATGTTGTCGTTCATTGGGAAGCACCCGGCAATGAATGCCGCCTCTGAGCAGTAAGAATAAAAGCCGACGTTCCAGCATTAAATTGGGTGGCTGTGCTGAACGATAGAGGTGGGGCATCTGCACTGGTTACATTGTGTTCATTGTGCCCTCAGCAAAGTCTGGAGTATCACACGCGTCACTTTAAAGCAACTGCCCTAAAAGAGCTTGCTTGTAATTCTGCCCCTCACTGACTGCAAAGTGAGCACAGAATAACTTGCTGATGTGCAGGTGTTTGTGTGACGAGGAAAATTGTCATATGTGAATCCTACGCTGTTAAGGCCAAACAAAAATTGCTATAAAAACTTTTTCTGGGGAAGAGCTGCTTAGAATATTGCCAAGACCTGCATTTCAGTTTCTTTCTTAAGAGTGGACTTGAATGCACACAAATTCTCTGCCACCTGATAAAGCAGTTGAAATACTTGACATCCTGAAGGTAGTGGTGATTTGGGGCATTGCTTCGTTTCTAACTCAGGGCTGTCACTTTTTCACATATCAGCATCGATCCCATCCGTTAGTATCTAGCGTGGTATTTCCTGTAGTTAAACTGTGAACCAGATTGGGAATCCAGTCTGACTTAAAAACAGTCCTCACCTCTGAAAGTTTTAAGGCAGATGAATTACTTAATCTGTTTCCACCGCTCTGCTGTGAATTGGTTCTGCTGTCATTGTGGAAGGAGGCATGTGAGGGAGGAAAAGCTGGAGGGGATGAGTTACCTAAACAGTTCTTAGGCTGAGGTGTAAAAACTGTCCAGGGAAAATTTTCTGAACACAAACCTGGAGAACTGTTCCACTCTATTGCTTTCTTTCCCTTCATGGTGACAAGGCTATTTTGTGTTTTCTTTGCTGCTCCATGTTAAAGGGTATTAGGAGTCCACTGAGTACCAGCACAGCCCTTCTGTCTTCCTGGGATCCCTGCTTGGATCCCAGGCCCTCTTACCTGATTTCATGGGTCTTCTACATGCTGACTAGTGAAATTTTGACCTTTGCTAGCTAACATCCTATGCTAGCACACTCCTATGACGTGTTTTCAAGTCCTGCTGAGTATACCTGTACCTTTGACCTTTGCCTGCATGATGCCCCTGCCCAGACTTAGGGCCTTCTATTCACTGCTGAGTCTAGTTTGGAGTTTCCTAGCTACACACATGCACACCCCATGCACACCAGGACACCGGGACTGGGGAAGATGCAGACGCTCTTTTCCCCCACCAAGAGCCAACATCAGGCATGCAGGCTGTGACCCAGAATCCAGCTCCAGCTGCCAGTACTGAGCCTTTTCCTCCTGCTGGTCCACCCCAAGAGCTGTCTTTTGTGGGACCCCCAGGTGCTTCAGTAGCTGACACCACACACTCAGCCTTAACTCCAGGAGCTGGCACCAAATCCACTCAAACAGAGCTCTCATCAGTACCTGGCACTTAGTCCTTGCCATATACATACACATGGGATAGAGAATGAGGTTATGTAGAGAGTTAAGAAAATACTGAATAAGAGGGTACAAGGAGATAGGACACACTACGGTGATCAGGCACAGGGCTCAGGCAGACCACAGTACTGCCCAAACCTGTTTTACAGGCCACCAGCTCCTTTGATACTCTTTTCTGCCTGCTCCCCTTTTTGTTCCTCTCTGCTTCCCCTTCCTCACACACATTGCCTCACCAGTTGGCATAGTTCCACTGACTCTCTCCAGACATCCTTGATCTTCAGGTTTGTATCCTTACCAGTTGCAAAATCCCAGTGTGCCTGCAGCAACTTCTTAATAGGTTATCAATTAGCATGATTGACCTGATTTGTTTCTGGTCATTGTCTTTAAGGCTAGCTGGTCAGGTTTTATTACTTTCTGTATTTGTCTCCTTCCCTTTCCCTATCCTCCCAATTAAAAAAAAAATAAACATTCTCATGCTCTGCTTGTCCTTACCAGTTAGTGTGACTGGCAAGGTTTGTTCTTATCACTACCTCCCTTTTCAGTCAGGTTTGTCTCTGTGTTCTTGTTTAGGGCACCTTTGACCATAGGTCCTTAAAGGAGCACGCACTTTCCTTCTGTGTGCCCTAATGCACTTGATTCCAGCGTGCACTTAGAGATGTAGGGTGTTGACTTGTAAACACAGGAGAAGTCATTACCTTTTCAAGCTGTGTGTTTTGCCCTTCAGCCAGTTATGGTTCAGCTTCCACCAGCAGCCTCAACTGTCCACACCACCTTCCCCGAACTGTTGATTTATGTGCAGTTCTGCACATAAAGATAACATAGAAAACACAACAGTGTTCTGTAATAAACAAAGCTTTTAATTACAGCAATTGAGGGGCTGTAGCAAGATAAATCTGGTCATTCCTGCTGTTGAAGCAGCAGCCCTCTGGAGGAGGAGCAGCAAGCCTGATAGCTGCTACAGCCACTGAAGTTCAGATACTGCCTGTATCTTTAAATGGCACCCGCAGTTTGTGCCGCGCTCTGCGGCAATATCGCCAGCTCTCAGCAGTTACATCCTTCTACCAGGACGGCGCTAGCACAACCCTTAACCAGAGCACGGGGAAAGCGGATCAGACAACCGGTCAAACTGGAAAATGGCTCCACTGTCAGTTTTTTCAATACAGGTGCTCCCTGAACCAGTTCATGTGCAGTGGCAGTAAGGGTTCCCTTAGCAGAGGGGGAGGAATTAGAAAAGTTCCAGGATAATCGTTTGCATAGGCCAAGGTTTGCACTCGCAGGGTGGTGCAATGAGCATCAAATGCTTTTCCCTTGTTTCTTCTTAGAAACACTTGTAACGTGGTCATAGAGATACCACACTTGAAAGACCTTTTCTAAAGGATTTGCTGCAGAAAGTGCTACAGGTTTTCAAAAGGTAACTTTCCAACTCAAAAGAGAAACATACACTGATCATGAAATGACAGCATCAATTTTAAGCTGACCTGCCCTTCTTCCTTCGCCAGAAAAGAGACGTGATCCCATCCATGCATTCTGCTCACTTCTGCCCTTGTGCTACTTCCCTTTTTTTTCACACAGAAATTCATGGCTTGGATTCAGAGGTGATCAAAACTCTCTAGGTCAGACCAGTTCACTGCACAAATGTTTGTGTTAGTTCAAGGGATAGGGTGATGTACTGGTTGGCATAAGCCAGGGAGGGAGGGACTGAGGCTCTGGTTACCCAGCCAATTTACTCTGATGTAAATTTGGCATGCTGACAAGAGGCAGTCTTAACTCCGCCTCACCTGTGGAGCTGCTTGTTGCTCTTCTGTGCCACTCCCTCTTGTGTGTGCCAGCTCTAGTAGTCATGGAGCTGCACAACAAGCCCTGATCAGGAAGCTAACCCAGCTAAAAATTAACCTAGGGTAAGACTGCCTGGCTCCTTTTAGTACCTTATAGACTTTACACCGCATTAAAGCGTTCATACATTTGCAGTCTCTGTGTAGTGTTGTATGTCAGCTTAGATGGATGTGTGGAAACACCATCCAAATAACACTGCTGGGTACTGGATTGTCAGAGGTGGTTTTGTACTTGTTTCTTCTGTGATTGAGGTTGAACTGGTGAGGGTTTGCACTGTATGTTCACAGCACTTGTGAACTGAGCACTCTTGATTTCAGTCTTTGTGTTCCAACTCATTCTTCCAGTAATTTCTTTGCTGGCAAATACGGCTTCACAGAATTTCTGTAAGCAAAAAGCTTACTTTGTGCAAATGGAAATATTAGAGGGCTTCACGCATTTACTCTTTCACTGTAGTTTATAAAGGTTCATTCTTGATTATTTAAGGTCGTCTTTTAAAAACTTCTCTTTTTAGACTTACAATAGCAGCATTAGGAGAAAAACTTAATGATTACTGGAATGAAATGAAAACGAAGAAAAATGAAGAATATCCATTAGCTTTGCCAGTTGAGGAGATCCAGTGAGTATCGCTTCTATTTCGGAGACTTTTACCTACTGTTAATACTGTTTTACTCTCAGTTATGAAAATGAGCTTTCAATGTGAAAGTTGCACTACTTTTTCCATCACAGAAAACAGCCTGATCAGACGTGGGTACAATGTGATGCGTGTCTGAAGTGGCGGAAGCTGCCAGATGGAATAGATCACTTGCCAGAAAAGTGGTACTGCTCACTGAACCCCGACCCACAATTCCGGTAAAATTAGATTTCAATGAATATCTAGATACTGGGTTTAGTTACTGTTATTCTGTCAGTTGGTAGAAGCACAGATGTTAAGCTCTTTTCTGTTGCACTTTTTTTTCTTTCTTAATTCAGGAATTGTAATGTACCAGAAGAACCAGAAGACGATGACTTAATACATCCTACATATGAGAAAACATACAAAAAGAAGTGAGTGCAAGAGACTTTCTTACAAGTGCCTCAACACTAGAAAAGGAACATGAAAATTAAATGCCCTTTTCTCATACCTATGGTATAATTGCTCCTCTTCTAGAATCTGTCCAGCCAGAAAATAGTGCCCTGAAATCAAGACTTGATTATAGCAGTGAAGAGATGGATAACACTGTTCTTTTCTCTGTTATTAGTATGTTGGCATTGCATTCAGATTTGACTTAATTACCTGTTTGCCCCCCTAAACCAAATTAGTGAAGTTGTAACAAAAGGGGCCTCTCCTGGTTCATAACTACTAAGGAGAACAGTGCAGTAATGTGTGAGTGCAGCACTCGGAGGGCATTGTTTCATAGCAGTAAGTGGTATAAGGATAGTTTGGGATGTTAGAGAAGCAAGCTACTAGGGCTGTTAGTTACCTGGACAAGGTTTCCTGTTACTTTCAAGGTCCGTGTTGAAGCAGCCAAATACTTCAGTATATTTATTTAAGGAAAAGAGGATTCTTAGCTAAGGTGTATGGAAAAAACCCAAAACCTGACTTGGGTAACTTCAATGTTGGTTAGCATTGCAGGATTGGGAGGGGTTGGTGGGTTTTGGATGGGGGAGTGTCCAATTGTTATTATTTTTTTAATAAATCTTATTCCGAGACAGAGCTTGTTTGAAGTTAAGGTACCTTTCAGATGCGCTGGCTTCCAAGTTCCCGCAGAAGGTTTTCTTTCATTAAGCCAGGATATGTTCACTAGAACATTATTGTATCTAGCTGAGATAAGAAGTATTGTTTGCTTTTTGGATGTTGAGGATGGCTTGGTTTTATGATGAATTAACATTCTGAATCTAAGCTCTTAATCTTTTTTTCCTTGCTGCTATGCAGAGACAGGGAAAAACTGAGGAAGCGACTGGAATACAGCCACCAGGTAACTCTTGAGGTTGATGGGAAACTGACCTTGGTAGCAGAGTTGTTCTTGTTGGCAACAGTACTATCCAGTGTGATCTAACAGGCCAGGCTTTGAGTCAGAGTTTGCTGTAGCTAGTGGTCAATTTGACATCCTGTTTTGTTTTGATGGCTGTAGGGGATGTGCTAGCTATTAGTAAACCAAAAATCCCCTGTCTGAGGATGGAAAGTTCACCATTGCTTTCTACGTAGTACTGAAGAAAGAGTTTGAGACAGACAAAGCCCTCTCACAAAATAGTACTAGAAAAGATGTCAGTCACTCATAGCTGATTTTGTGGCATGACATCTGATTATTGGAAGTAGATTTGTTGTTGTAGAGAGATGGGGTGAGGGTACAAAAAGTAAAGATGCCCTTAAAACTGGCAGAGGGGCTGAGGAAGGACAGACTTGTAGTAGCCATACTTTTGCAGGGAGGCACTCACATTCAAATTAAATGCAGACGCAAGTCAACGTGAGTGAGTGATGAGAATGTGTAGGTTGCAACTCAATCAAATTTCCTGAGTGTGATTTAGCTTAAGTTATTTTCAAAGTAAAGTGCTAACCTAAGATCATTCTATTTCTGGATATTTTGTACATATTGTTTTAACCTATATACTTCTTTTTTTTTTTCTGCCATTACTTTTACCAAAGTATGAAAGTAATTTCTAAAAGCAAAGTATTGATCACTTTAGACAAACTGAATTAATCATGAGCAGCTTTAACAGAGATGGCTGTCCTGTACTCTGTACCGTGGCCGGACTTCAGACAGAGATACAGCTTGGGAAAAGCTCTTGCTTGAGACTCTATGTGGTGCTTTAAAAAAAGCTCTATCTGGAGAAAGATTTGTAGTATCAGAAAGCTGTTTTCTGACAGCAATAAATCTCTGCATGGTCCAGAGTGTGCAGCTGGTGTAGAGCATTCAAAGTCCTCTAAGAAATCTGACAGAAGTCTGTAGCTATGATACAGAACTAGCTGCTTTCTAGTATGTTGTGTGTCTTAAACCAACACAAGGCAACGCTTGATACGCATCACTAGGCTTTGGGGGCAGGGGATGTGCGATAGTTAAGTTAAGATGATGTAGAGTCTAGTTAGGATTTTTTAATGCAAAATACTGAGCCTGGGTTTGGGGAAATCCTTGTACATAAGAAAGGGCAGTCAGAATTTTAGGTGTTGGCAGTTAGTTAGCAGAAGTTAGACTGCTTCAGTCTATTCTGAAGAATCTACTAATGTCTGTTTCTTTTCATTCTTAACTAATATTATTTTATAGATCAGTAACGAAATGTTTTTTAAAACACCTGTTTCTTCAAGTAAAGACTTCAAGGCATTCTCAGCTGTGAGCGGAAAGGAAGCTGTTCCAAGATCACTTTTACCAGAAACGTCAAATGCTTCTGTCAAAAGACCTTTGCATATTTTAAATAGATCAGTATCTTCACCTCATTCTGATAGCAGGTTGGTGAACCTGTACAAATTAGATTCCTTTTTATTTCTAAAATTAATTACTTGTTAATGAGAACTACAGTGTTGGGTGTAGTCCTGGCTTGAGGTGATAGCTGCCAACATTCTTATGTCACTTTTGAGAGCATAGGAAGCAGCAGGTTAATCAAAGGTACCTGGTAAACCTTGTGAAGTACGAAAGTGAATGCAGGAAAACATACTCTGCACTGGTGAGGAAAATTGGTTTGTGTCTTTAGGCGAAGAATGGGTCCTGTTAACCGCATTGCGCGGTATGATTTTGCTTAACGGCTGTTGGTGAAGGGATGGGTACGGGGTGGGGGGGTGCTCCCATAAGTACCGGGTCTGAGTCTGTTTCAAAACAGGCAATGATTAGGTGTGCGGATGTCAGCAGCTGGCTCCTACAGAAAAGGTGTCTGCTCTGGCTGCACATCTTAAAATAACTTGCAGGGAGGCAGACACCCCTCTCTAGTTATCGAGCATCAGTTTTTAATAGCGCTGGTAGGAACACCAGGCAGCACTTGAAACCAATGGCTTTGCAGTGCTTGAGCAATACAGTAATCGGTGTAATGTTTTGCTTCTCAGTCTTAAACGGAAGACACCTAGTTGCATACCACCTGTGTTGTTAAAGACACCTCGATTAAATAACAAAACATTGAACAACCATCACGATAATGATGATGATGATGATGATGATGAGGTCATCATTTTAGAGGAGAGCAGTACTCCAAAGCCTTCAGCAGATTCTGATGGTCCTGTCATAAAAACTGAATGTATTAATTTGGATCAAGAGGAGAAGCAGAAAGAAAACTGTGATGTTGGAGAGCCCTGCGGTGCAGCTGGTTCAGAATCAAGAAGTGAACAGTTGACCTCAGCAACACAGACAGAGGTCCCAAAGTTGGTTGTTAAAAAGGAAGAGGCGGAGGATGACACCGATACTCAAGTTTCCAGGGCAGAGATGGAAGCTAAACAGTACCACGTTAATCATGTTTCTGAGGCATCTGTAGATCTTGGAAATGAACTGAAAAATCAGCTGCAACTATTAAACAAAGAAAAAGAAATGTACCAAAATAAATGTGAAGTATTAACCAAACAAGTGGAAACACTGGAACAGAGGATTTTAGAAATGAGTAATAAGTATGTAAAAAAAGAAATGTGCCATCAGTCAACTGAGACAGTTTCATTTGAAGAAGACAAAGTTCCTGAAAGAAGTTTAGCAGAAGTGACTGTTCTCTATGAGCAGGCCTTAGAAGAAATAGCAAAACTAAAGGAGCAGTGCAGTACCCTGCAGAACCTAAAAACTGAATGCAGCAAATGTGCTGATGGTGAAAATAAGAGTGAGGTAGATGAGATTGCTGTGCAGCTGGACAACGTTTTCAGGCAACTGGACAAATGCAGCATTGAGAGAGACAGATATAAAAGTGAGGTATGTTTGTTAAGAGTGATACCCTTCAAACTAACAGTTCTTATTTTCTTAATGGGTGTTTCATAGCCCTTCTAGTACACAACATACCGTATAATTCAGTCCACTGACTAACCAAACCACCTAAAAGAGGGAAGAAATCTAAATCAGCCTAGGAGCTTTCTGGGTTTTGGCTTTCATAGATAGTTATCTCTGTCTATGGAAGAGGTACTTAAGGGAGACTGCAGGGCTCCAAGTGGCTCTGAATGCAGGACAAGGCTGAGCAGTCTTAGAAGGAAACATGTACAGTGGTCAGCTGACAATTTTTAAGCAGTTCCATTTAAAATCTAACTGAAAGGTTAATTAAAAGCAGCCAACTAAGTTAAATTATTTAAATTTGTGTAAACTGTCTTTTATTTTAATCCACCGCAGTTTTATTTGATATTTAAAATTATTTTTATTTACTTGCCAGGCTGAACTACTAGAAGTGGAAAAAAATCAAATGGCCTGTCAATGTGAAGAACTCAAAGCAGAAATAGCACAGTTAAAAGCTTCAATTCCACAAGCAGTGGACCGTGCAAATGATTCTACCACCAGTAATGTAGAAGACTCTGTAAATTTTTCTGATGGAGAAAGGTATCAATTTTGCTCTTTCTAGACTATAGTTCAAGCAAGATTCTCCTGACTGTGACTGTATCTGAAACATCTTGATGAAGGTTATATCTGATAATCATATAATAAAATGTGATGCTTGGAATTCTTCTCTACTGCCTCTCGTGACTCCTAACTCAGTAATATTTTTTTATCAAGTGATTTAATCTTTCTATATGGGTATTTGTGTGAGCAAGTTTAGTCATTGCACAAAAAAATTCATACTGGCAGAACAAGGAGAGAGACAGGAGGCAGGAAACAGGGTGATTGTTAACTTAGGTAGTGTTTGTGTTCTGTTTTTCTGAAAAGAGTTTGGTTTTGGTTTTGAAACGTTGCTTTCCTGTAGGAATTTCTTGCTGCAGACCTATGGAACTAGGTTGTGCCTGGAGTGTACCTTTGGAACTAAATGAGGATTGAAACTTTCAGATAGTGGGCTTGCAGCTCTTGGCCAATAGAATTAGCAAGCGCATAAAAGTAGTACACATACCAGGGGGAAGCAGGGATGAGCTCTGCCTGAGCCTGTAGGATGGAAATGAAAGCCAGAGCGGAGCTGGAGTTAAAGTTGGCAAGGCCTGTGAAGGGCCACCAGAAAGGCTTCTGTATGTACAGTAGCAGCAGTGGGAGAACAAAGAAAAACGTGGGCCTGGCCGCTTAGAGCGGCAGGTGTTCAGTAGCAAAAGACACAAGGGGCGTGAAGCACAAGCTACTGAGGTACCCAGTGTGTTTACCTTGGTAAGGTCTTTAAACCCAAGTCTTAATCTTAGGGAGTGAAGCATTACCTGTAATAAAAGGTGACTGAATCAAGGGGCCATTTAAGCATATTTGACATACCCAGATCCATGGGACTAGATGGGATCTGTCAGAGGGAGCTGGCCAGCTGATGGGCAGTTGGCCTTGCAACAGTTATCTCCAAAAAGTTGTGGAAGTTGATAGAAAAAGGCAGTTGTCATGCCCAGCTTTAGGACAGGCAAAAAGCATAGCCTCAGTCCTTGGGAAGACTATCAAGCCAATCTACCTGGAAGCCACCTGCAGCACCATGTCAAGTTGATTAGGAACAACCAGTGTGGATTTACGGAGACTAAAACATGCCTTTGCAGCCTCACTTCCCATTACAATGAGACAACCAGCTCTGTGAACCTTCATTTTAGCAAAGTTTCCAATGTGGGCTGCTGTAATACCATGACAGCCAAGTTTGTGAGGTACGGTTTGCACAGGTAATCCAGGAGCTGGGTCACATAATTGGCCAGACTGCTGAGCTGATGGATCAGTATCGAGGCCAGCAATGGTTTATGCCTTCGCTAATAGCCTAGATGATGAAGCAGGATTAATTCACAATGACATGAAATTGGAGGGAACCACTGATACTCTGGAGGGTAGGGCTGCTGTTGAGGGACCTTGACAAATTGGAAAAATGGGCCAAAAGAAGCCTCCTCGAAATTCAGCAAAGGCAACTGCAAAGTTGTGTGCCTGTGTTGGGAATACCCCACGCTGGTGAACAAACTGGCAACTACTCATAGGAGAGCACCTTGTAAGAAGAAGCTTGGAAACCTGTGATGCTGGTTGACTGAAAACTTGAATGTGAGTCAGCAGTGCACTCTGGTGGTGGGAGAACCCACTGCTTACTGGGCTATATTGTCAAGAGTTTAGCCAGCAGTTTACAGGAAGTGATTCTTCGCTATAATTGGGCATTGTCAGACCGAAGGAGGATTGTGTCCAGTTTTGGGCTCCCTGGTACACGAATGACACTGGCATATTGGAGCAAGTCTACTGAAGGGCCACCAAGATGGCTAGGGGCCTGGAGCATCTGTTGTGGAAGGAGCAGCTGAGGGCAGTAGCCTTACAAAGAACAGGTCACCCTGAAATTGTATGGATCTCTTCTGCTGCCTAAGGAAAGGTGTAGAAAACATGAAGGCAGCCCCTTTGGGATGGACTCGATGAACCTTATGGGTCCCTTCCAACTCAATTTATTCTATGATTCTCTTCTCATGAACACAGTGGTAGGATGAGAGGTGACAGATACACGCTGCCACAAGGGGAAATCTGTTTGAACACTGTATTTTTCTCTGTAATATTTACAGTGAAGGGTAGTCAATCCCTAAAAAAGGGACACAGGGAGATTGTGGAATCTCCATCTTTGTAAATTTTCAAAACACAAGAAGGTCATGAGCAACCTCATCAGAGTTACCCCTGCTTTGAAGGAGGGGGAGAAGGAGAGAATGGCCTAGATGATTTCCAGAGACCCCTTTCAATCTAATATTTTTCTGTAGTTAGATCTCCCCTTTATCTGCCAGAGTTCCTTTTTTTTTTTTT